>LR990144.1:16017500-16617500 GCA_905147285.1 Hypena proboscidalis | reverse complement strand
GTTTGGATTAAGTTATTAGACTAGTTAAACTTAAGAGCCAACATTTTGTAAATTTTTCTGTTAATAAAGATGTTTAAAAAGTAACAGAAATTACAAAATACTGAATTTAAAATTTATCAAAAACATAAAATATTATTCACGATTTTTGAGTCATCATTTAGCCTCTCGTAGTCCACTGCTGGACATAGGCCTCTCTCAATTTACGCCACAACACTACCGGTCCTGCGCCTTCCGCATTCAGTCCCCTCCAGCGACCTTCTTCAGGTCGTCAGTCCACCTGGCAGGGGGGCGTTCTACCTTACGGTTGCCGAGTCGTGGTCTCCGTTTCAGGATTTTTTTGTGAAAAAGCATAATACTTAATCTATTTAATTATACCTATTAAAATAATTATTAATCATGTTATAATGATATCCTATTTGACCAAGAGCTTCACTGAATTGACTTGTTTGATATATTATTTGGTATTTGGTATTATTAATATCATGTGAAGCTCAACTATGAGCCAACTAATATTATGTTACGCTTTTTATTTGCATATTTTAGTTGTAAAAAGAAAATTGCGTTGTCTCGAGACAGTAATGATTATTGATGTTACGAGTTTTTTGACTTTTCAGACTTTATCTACGAACATATTTCTTCACCTTTTTGTTTTAAATAATATGTTAAGTTGTAAAAATATACGAGCTTTTAAATTTTTATCAAAGAAGATTATGTTTGTGTTTTTATATAATGACATGCGTTTGCATTATTTTTTTATCTTTAAACGTAAAAATGTTACGATAAAAAGTTTGTAGTTTCGTTATTTACACACTTTTTTAATTGTTTTAGTTGACAAGCCTGTACATCATATACGGCAGATATTTGTAATCATTAAAATACGCCCCCGCGCACTCAATTCACCCTTTTTGTGAACAAAAGAATCGAGAGACTTTAATGATCAGGCGACAAGGGGATGAAATGAAATGGGCTAGGGTGAATATACCTAGTAAAGTTAGGGCAAAATATCCCAAAAAATCGTACGAATGAAGCGCCAAGTTTACTTTAAGAATTTCTGAATGCAATAAAATCACCAAAATAGGACTTACATTTAAATTACCTAAGCTGTACACATAAAATTGGAGGGAATATCCTTAAATAATTCATTTAATTTTGATTCAAACAAGGTTCACAATTCATTTTCTTTTGCTGTAGGTACTATCGACAGAAAAAAAATAAAGCTAACTAAAGTGATGAAAGTTCAAACTTAAATTAATTAGGATAATTGACACTCCAATTTATTGCATGTTGAGGTATTTTGGTTTGCGAATGAGTTAGTTCATTTATCAATTAATTTGAAACTATTTTGGACTAAATTGAGAGATTTGGAGCATGTTTAAAATTAATACAGCGTATAAATTGCAGGCTCTCAAATAGAATAAATAAACAGTAATACACAAATAAATTAATAGTTGATAGAGAAATGTTGAATGTTAGAATTAAAACACACAATTTAACGAAATTTGTAGTTACTTTAGTTAGTTTACTTAGTTACTTTTTTCAGTAATATTTTTGTACCTGAAATAAACACTAAGGTCTCAAAAATTACATCGAGTTTTGTTTTTTGACCAAAAAATATTAAATAAACCTTAAATATTTAGTGTAGTGACAATATTTCACCATACCATGTGTTTCATAATATACTAATCGACAAAACCCTTCATTCGTCGTTTTGAGGCGGGGATAGTTTTCGAACGAGCTCGTTTAGACGAGTGTGCAAATTAATTTATATTTTCAATTATTGTAATATATCAAAATGATATTTTTGCGAAAGCATCATTAAACTAAAATTTTGAAATCAATAATGTTAATTGCTAGTTGAACAATATACATGATTCTTAATCGTGTTACGTGAGTTAGTGATTTTTGTTTATTTTTTATTTATCTTAAGATTCTATCACTTTAATTTGACCAGACAAAACAAGAATATCATAACAGAATCCTTTGGGGCAGACACAAGAATATTTTATATGTAAATCACCTACTTGAGCTGCTGTCTGTACGAGTCTAGGTTTAATTTCATCATATGTCAACTAGCATCTGTATAGTAACGCCAACAGAATAGTAATGTGTAGACGGCTACATATCAACCTATACATATCCAGTATAAGCTGGTAGCGGCTTGCACGGGAAACCTAAACACAGCAAGACCATCAGTTATACTTGAAATGTATAGGATGTTCTGTAGCCGTGAGTACTGCGAACAAAGCTGAAAGGGTAAGAACCTCTGGCTTAAGTTAGAAATGTAATTATTAACATTTAAGTAAGGCAGAATAATTTCTACGAAGTATCGTCCGCTGAAGTGCCAAGGCTGAATTAATTATTAGAAATGAGATATTTTCTAATAAGTTGTTAAGAATTTGTTGTAACAATTTTCGAAATTGGTTTGATGCTAAGTAACAACTTTAGTCGAAAGGTTTAACTTTTTACATCTCAAAAGTAGGACTTATTAAATCATTTTTCAATAAACTTTTTAAAGCATTTCGAAGAAGAAAACAAAAGAAAGAAAATAAATTTATTTAGTTACAATAAGCGAGACACAGATACATAACAATATCTATACAAAAAAAATAGAACAAAAGACTATTTAACATTATGCCCGCAGTTGTGCCAAATAGGTCCTGATTCAGCATTATGTCAAACTCAAGTCTAACGCTGGTTTTTCGATCAAGCTTAAGTGACAATACGGATATCATCATAGATACTTACCTATATCAATCCGATTATTTATAAAGTCAGATTGATTGATATTGAATTCTATACACCTATTTTTTGCGATAGGTACTTGTCCGCTTCTTTTCAGTTATGCTTGCATTTTTTGACTGAAAATGAACTTAAAATTACAAGCCTGTCCTACAAGCTTCAGTAGCAGAGTAAAGACTGAGTAGTTTATCTTCATAGAAGCGGTTATATTGCGTCACAAGCCTCGTAATAAGATCGCAATATATAAACCATTTTTTTTTTATAATACCTAAAAATGCATGAAGTTTATGTAGCATGATAAGTAATATCCTCATCATTGTTTGTTTGTGTGTAAGAAATACAAGGGTTTTTTAGATTATTTATTTATTTTATAAGGAGACCAACAAAAGACGGAGATGTGCCGCTGTGACGAAAGAATTCAAAAAAATATGATAGAAGCTCAAGTCAGGTAAAGACGGCTACACAAAATATAAGATGGTCTCGCGTTGTAGAGGCTTCCCGTACAAAACAAGACCAGCTTACACTGGCAATAGCTAGCCCTATCGTGTATCGCGTGATTATCTTTTGTTATTTCAAGGGATAGGATCGAGTCAGAGTACTGGATTATATTTATACCGTGTCAGTAGCACTGTGCAGGCAGACATTACAATTAAGTTTTATTAGATCTAGACTAGCCAGTTATTGCATGCGCTGAGCTGTTTCTGAGCACTTAACACCAATCTTACGATTATGGGGAGTGTGATGATTGTAGAGTCGCTTAATTCACTTTATTATTATCATTGTTTGATTCAATACATTAAAGGCGCTCCCAGGCTGCAAGCATTTGCTTGTAACGTTACCAGTTTAAAACTTGAAATATGGAATTTTATTGACGACCAGAGTGCGGAGTTGGTAGTGTACCTGCCTGCGACGGCGAGGTCGTGGGTTCGATTCCCACTTAAGACAAATCTTTGTGTGCATGAACATGGGGGTTTGTTTTAGTCTGAGTGTTACTATCCTTACTAATATTATAAAGGTGAAAGTTTGTATGTATGGATGTATGGATGGATGTTTGTTACTCTTTCACGCCAAAACTACCGGGTCGATTTCGATGAAATTTTGCACACATGTAGCTTATAGTCTGGATTAACATATAGGCTACTTTTAATTGACATACCACGTGGGCGGAGCCGCGGGCGGAAGCTTGTGTATAATAAGTATGTATTTACATAAGAAAAGTATAAATGTATTAGTATCAGTTATTCTAGTACCCATAGTACAAGCTCTGCTTAGTTTGGGACTAGATGGCATTGTGTGTGTTGTGAAATATTTATTATTTATTATTAAATATTTATTTATTTATTATTTAAAAAAATGTTACATTGAAGGCTAAATGCTCGTCTGTCTGGTATGGAATATGTAATGTAATGCTCAAGCTGAAATCTGCAACGTTACATTACAGGCGGTCTTGGTGCGCCTTTAAATTTTGTTTTCTTCTAAATATTTTAGAAAATAATTTTAAGGGGGAACAACTGGTAAACAGTTTGCCCTACAAAGGTAATATAAGGTTAGGTTAAACTTTAATGTTATGAAGATTTTATTCTAAAACTCTAAAATGCATGTTTGTTCGTGCCTTTTTGTCAAAATAATTAATAAATAAATATTTCACAACTCACACACAACGCCATCTAGTCCCAAACTAAGCAGAGCTTGTAATATGGGTACTAGATTAACTGATACTAATACATAATAATATATACTTTTCTTTTGTAAATACATACATATTATACATAGAAACACCCAGACTAAGACAAACCCCCATGTTCATGCACACAAAGTTTTGTCTTAAGTGGGAATCGAACCCACGACCTCGTCGTCGCAGGCAGGTACATTATTATACCCACTCCGCCATCCGGTCGTCACTGTCAAATTGTTTCAATCATTTATAATTGAGTTACATACAAACTGATAATGTTTAATTAAAATTTTAAAAAATATATAACAACTTAACAATATTAAAGTTATAACATTAGCATGAATTACGGCACTCGGTAGTCTACTGAAAGAAAAGTCATTATTTTGCATTTATTTATCGAAGCATAAAAATGCTACATTGCTGTAATGCAAATGTCAATATGACTTAATAAATTAAAACATCTTTCATTGTGATAAATTGTTTGTGACAATATTAATTTATCAACAGAGAAATTGTTGCCGTTATAAAAATATTTTCTCTCAACGTAAAATCCTTGTAAAGTGCATAATATCGTGCATGCACTGTACACTGCAAGTACTATTAATGCCAGTGCAATAATAAAGGATAGATATTTACCGTATTTTTATCATAACCTAATTTTTAGATTTAATTTTAATTTTATATAATATTAAAGTTGAAAAAATTAAGAATCCAGCAGGACTCGAACCTGCATCCCCTGGGTATACGCCCCAAGTGCTTTGCCAATTCAGCTATGGATACGTATGCTGCTGGACTCGAAATTTCTCAACTCTTTGGTGCCAGCATAGCTAGACGAACCTTACTTGGTTTTAATTTCTTAATTTGTTCAACTTTAATATTATATAAAATACAAAAAAGCATAGCCAAGCTAAAATTTGCTTAAAATATTACAAGTACTTATTTAATTTTAATGTTGTTGTTAAGTATTAAAAATTGCTTTTTTTTAAAGACAAATCATATTATTATCTAAAACACTAAAATGCATGTTTATTCGTGGCCATTATGCCAAAATTGTTTTAATGATTAATTAACGTACATATACAAACCAAAAATTAAAAAAAAATGGGCGCCGACAAACTTGCATTTTAGTGTTTTAGAAGTGATTTATCAATAAAAAATTATAAAAACTTATTAACATAACTTAAAATCGTATTACTTTTTTAAAGAAAAGTTTTAAGCTAATTCTTCCCTTCAACTTGCACTGAGTAATAGTAGAAGAAAGTTAAACCTATATTACTTTTGTATGAAAAACAGTAAAACAATTGTTTCTCTTTAAAATTATTTGTCAAATATTTAGGAAACAAATTAATTTTAAAAGCGCACCTAGACCGCGAGCATTTTTTTTTTAAACAACGCCCGCACTAGGAATAACTCCTGTGTCGCGGGGGTGTTCACAAACAGATTTCACACACACACAGATCACATCCAGAGTCAAAACAAATCTTTGCGAATCACACAAAGATTTGTCCCATGTGGGGATCGAACCCACAACACCAGCGTAGTTAAAAACGCCGAGGCGACCGCCTTAACCGCTATGCCAACCGTAATATAACACGAGTGTGGTAGACAAACCGAGCATTACAGTGCGCAAACTGGAATGATACAATGTGTAATACTTTTGTGGCGGTATTTGACAGATGACATTGAAAACATCAAGTAGTGACCCTGACGCTGAATCGCGATAACGAAGTTTTCACAGAGAGTGTACATAATATACCACTTCCAATACGCTACCGTTGGACAGCTGTCCGCCAGGCAATACCACCGATCCTGATCGGAGGATCCTCCCTTTGTGGTGGAGGAACATCACACCCTGTTCCTCTACACTTGTAACAATTTTATATAACAAGTATTGTAACGAATGCTCAAAAAGAAGTCTGAAATTTGAGGTTAATGCTCGTCAGTCTGAGAGGCAGTCGGTCGTTATGCTCAAGGTCGAATCTGCAACTATGTATTTCAGGCAAATACTCTCCAGTCTGGGATCAACTTAAAATAGCAAATACTCATTTTAAAAATAGTCGTATCTAAAGGCCTTAGTTGCATCGTGGAGGCGGACATTACAATTAAGTTTTATTAGATCTAGACTAGCCAGTTAAAGCCTTCGCTGAGCTGTTTCTAAGCTCTTAACACCAATCTTACGTTTATGGGGAGTGTGATATAGAGTCACTTGAGGCAAATGGGTTCTGTTATGTTCTTTAGTTTAGGTAAGTTTGACTTTAATAAAGATGTGATCAAATGCATGCCTTTAATACTTTTGATTTTTTTTCATTAGAGAATACGCCAAAAACTATCCAATTAAACAATCATTACAAATATATATTACACAATTAATTCCTCTGCTCTAAGATATATAAGTTATTAATTAAATAATTATAAATAAATCTATGTTAATAAAAAAATGTTACCTATGTCTGTACACGGAAGATATTTAAGAAAAATAATTCGAAGGGTCTTTAAAACAGCAGTAGAAGCCAAAACATTTTTTTTAAATATTTGTCTATATGTCTGTCTGTATGATCGTACGCGCATCATCCAATAACTAATGCATGGAATTGAATTAGGTTTTCAAAGTTGTGTATATAGTGGTCTTACTTCAAAACTAGTATATATGTTCATGTGGATCCGCATTTAGCAGTGGTTAGTAGTAGTAAGTAGGTATATAACTGCATGACATGAAAATACACAAATTCACTCACAAAAGCACACCCAGTAGCAGAAAATATTTTCGAATCATGATTTTATATTATACAAACCTTATTCAAATTATGAAATACGGTTGTTACTCATGTAATGTTGGTCTATTTAGTCGACCGCCGCGGTTTCACCTAAAATATTATACAAAACCTATATTTCACGACACTGATAACTTATATGTAAAAAAATAGGACCAAACCAAAGAATGTAATAAAACCTAACTGGCTATAATGTTAACGGCGACATGCCATATAAATTATAATACGTTTTATGTATGCGTGTCTAGTTTTACGTTATTACTTTTTCAGCCATAAAAGAATTCAAAGATTTGTTTGATTATTTGTATTCTTATCTACTATCTTCGTCTTTGTATTTGTATTCCAAAAGCGGAGTAAAATTAGTGGACGTTTTTGGTTAGAATTCAAATAAGTTTACTATTGAGATAAGAGCACTCAAATTTATACTATTTGCATATTTTAATAGAAATGGCACGTTGTTTTTTATTGTTTGCAGTTACTTAGTGAGTGCTAACACTAAACAATAAACACGTAATATTTCTTATGGAAAATTTTACTTTAATAGTTGGTGAATAAATAAAAGTAATTGGAAGACATGATCAGCACAGATTTATTAGAATTTGAAGTGAACTTATTAAAAAAAAATGTGCCAAACTAACATATAAAAAACATACTAACAAACATACAAACAAATATATATATAAACAAACATACAAACAAAGTTACAAACAAACTTACAAACAAACATACAAACAAACATACAAGCAAACATACAAACATACATACAACGCCTGCCAAAAACATTACCCTTCGTTTTGGCTTCGCCGTAGTCGGGTAAAAAGGTTCTCATAAAACACGTGAATTTTGAGGGTATTGGTATAATTAAGTTTTGAGCTTGCTAGCTTTTGTAAAGATTGAGTTTCAGTTCTATAGAGAAGTCTGGTCTACAAAACAGTTTGTTTTACCAAAAGTTATAGTACATTTGAACTAGAAAACATTCGTCTAGTCTAGTTCAGTTTGGTATATAAAGGCCTGTTCACAGTGAAACTTTTGCTTTATACAAGCTGCTTGCACAAGCTGGTCTTTGAATATTCATACAATGATTGCAAAGTGCGGAGAGCTGCTATTAGCACTAAAACGGATTTTGAAGTAATGGATTAGAATTGCAAGTTTGATGTATAAAGTGATAGGATCTCGTGGAAAGGTCGAAATCGAGTGGACCCATAGATCCTGGAGGTTAAGTATAACCGCGGTCGACTTTGCATGGGTGACCATCTCCATATAACAAGTTTTCTTCCGTGTCTCGGAGAGTATGTTAAGCCATTGGTCCCGGTTGCCATTTGAACATCTATGGCAGTTGTTACGAGAAGTCAGAGTTCAGAAGGTCTGACAACTAGTCTAACAAAGAGTATCGTATCACCTCGTACTGGATTGAAGGTTTGATGGCAGTCGTTTCACGTAAATTACTAATATTTAGCTAAATCCGTAAGACTAGAAGCTGACCTCAATGTTATTGGGAAAAAGCTTGTTGGCGACACGGGCATCCTTTTGATAGGTTTTAGTTTTTTATTATTTTTGATAGTTTTTTATGTCACATATGTTTTTTTGTTCTGAGTCCGACTTCTATGTGTCAATTGTAATTTTCTTAAATATTATTAAATAATTAAAATTACACAACATTTTGCCTTTCGGATTCTCGCTCACCAATAACAAAGCTCATAAGTTTGATTGATATTACTGATATCAAATCTAAAATATTTAGCTGTACGGTTTCGTCATTACGTCTACAAATGTGCATCATTAAGGCAAATGTGAAGCAGTACGTCACTTTTAAAATTGGATAGGCAAAGATTTATTTTATTGTAGCTACATAAGGGGTTCCTATCCCCCCTGAAGTATAAAAATACCACACCTGCGCTCGCGTAAGGGCGACAGCTACCACTTACCATCAATGGAATGTTGGCTCCTAAGCTAAAATTATGATACACAAAATATAATTTTTGTAGCATCTATATCTATTGAGATAAAGCTGGTAAAGATCTCCATATTTATTAATGGGTGCTTATTAAAATGTATTCTTTTAAAAGTATTTTCGCTCCCTAAAATTTTATTTTCTTCTAATATAGGTACTTCGGCCACCCAATTTTACCTTACCGTAGATTGTACTTACTTTACCTTGACTTAGTAATTTTGATAGTTATGAATGAATGTTGCGGGTAAGTTTGTTAATAAAACGAAGAACGCAGAGGTTACGGGTTTGATTCCCGCTAAGGACAATTTTTTATGTTCATGAACATGAAGATTTTTCTTGGTCTTAGTGTTTCTATGTACAGTAAGTATGTATTTACTGACAAAAGACAAAATATGTGTATAAGTATTAATTATTCTAGTACCCATAGTATAAGCTTTGCTTAGTTAACGACTTGATGACGTTGTGTGATATTTATTTATTATTTCTTTTATATAATCCTCCACAAATTGCATTATAAAAACGACATCACCATAAGCTCTTAAGTAGCGTTTTTCATAACCCGTACATTCAGCATAGAGTAACTACCGCTGAAACCTGCTATGCTTGATAATTATACTAATTGTGCATGCATGCTAATGTACACACGACTACTGTACACATCAAGCTATTTCCAGTATAAGCTGGTCTCGAATTGCGCGGGAAGCCTTTACAACGCGAGGATCTTATACTGGAAATGTATAGGTTGACGTGTACACGTCTGTACGTGCGAGTGAATGCGCAATTTGCCGCTTTTGATGGACCTTTGCCAGATCGCCCTCTTTACTTACAGCCTGTGAATTTAGTAGGGATAAAATAGCATGATGAATTACACTGAGACTTGGTTTCATGGTAGGTTTAAACCGAAAATTTTATGAGTAAAACAGTACAGATAAATGTTTTAGCTCTCCAATGCAGTGATAATGTTCCAGTTAACCACTGGCGATAAGAGCAAACATAAAATTCGTTACCGATTTCGTTGTTACTGGCTTTGAAAATTAGAATTTAGATACGAGAGTGGAGTGTAGTGATTGGAGTGTCAACTACTTCTTCTTCTTCTAATATAAAAAAATGCAAATGTTTGTTATGATGTTTGGATGTGCGGATGCTTAAAATTCTTTGACGTAAATCTACTAAAATAAACTAATACTATAAATAAAGCGTGTTTTTATAAAAGAGGTATGTAGAATGTACATTTATACTACAAAAATATTAACTACGTAGCTTTAATGCAACTTCATTAATAAATAAACAGTAATAAAATACCCAAAAATCCCGAGCTATGACGTCAATTGACTGTATCTCAATGATGACGTCATAGTCTAGTCAATCATAATGAGTATCACGTACCACCGACTCACTCAAGCGGGTGACATCGCCATTAGATTTTATTAGCTCTCTAGACCTTTCCTAGGCTCTTAAGCCTGGAAAGCGATAGGGCTGTGCATGGCTTTGATATTGGATTTCAAAGTATTGGGGTAAATGGACTGTGTTGGGTGGTGGAACGAACGTTGGTTGTGATCGCGAGGGTTTATAGCTCTGATCTTCTTTTAGCAATCGTGTTGTTGTTTGCACGTGTAATGGCTCAAATGGGTAGCATTTAAGTGGCGGTAAGTCAATGGTGGAACGAAATTCGGATTCCGCTATTACTAGCAAAAAAAGCTAGAACCAATAACATTTCGTTATTACTATCAATAAGGTCTAAAAACCAATGACATTCGACTGAATAGACGTCAGGATTCGAACATAATTCACGAAAATAATGTCTTAACTCAGGTTGACATTAACGTAAATTTAGAAATATTTGATTTGATTTTAATTAAATTAAACATTGAAGTTATACTAAATTTGATGACTTTATGCGATTTAGAATACTTTTAGTTCGGACGTTTTTGAACGCATACCCAAGGTCCATTTTATTTTGATCATCAAATTATTTATTTGCTTTTAATATTTGCTTACAGATCGCAATTTCATTTTATAAACTTTTTAATAAACATTGGCAATAGCTAACTGAAAACCTATACTAAATTAATTTCAATTTAAAATTGTAGCGCGTTTTTCCAATCGAATTATCCGTTTCACAATATTTAAATTCGCTTTGGATAAACATTGGGAAACCATTCTCAAACTGACCCTGCGTAATTCGATAAATATTAAACATTGGAGGTATACAAAGTCTGATAGCATGTTTCCTTGACCTTTGTTGACTGTTTTGAATGTGCCGAGAGCGCCCTCTTGCGGTTGCGTTTGGAAATAAATTTATGAGAAAAATTAGAATTTCAGTCTACAAAATACTTTTCATATTTACTCATAAGTGTCTACTTATAACTTTACCTTATGAACTTTAATGTATGATGTTATCAAATTGCAAGTTCTATGCATTTCTGACTAAAACCAATCCTTGTTACTATTATTGAAAGCACGAACTAGAATACCTATAACCTGCCAATTATCGTACTCGCAAAGCAATAAAAAAGCTAACATGTTTGTGTAGACATGGCTTATCTCTGTTCCATATAATGATAAACTAAGTATTTCACCACATAAAGCTAACAGCTACAACCTGAAGTACAAAAACCTAATCTAAGATAATGTTTTACCTTACTTAATCCTTACTTTATTACAGGCGAAAGTTTATAACAAAAAGGTAACCGAGAACAAAGGGCTGGAGCCAATTGGACATGGTTACAGTTTCGCCCATCTCTTACACTAACTTTCAAACTTCTGAATAGACTTTCTAATAAGTATCTCATAGCCTAAGGGCCAGTGGCCACCCGAGTAATATCATTTTATAAAAACTAAAAGTGTTTTTTTTTTTTTTTTATTCTCCGCCCACAGCAAACGAACGTGTAGTCCACCTGATGATAAGTGGAGTACAGCCCATGGACATCAAAAATCCACAAAAGCAGATTATAGATGCGTCGCTGCAGCTGAGGACTACGGTGTTACGCCTCATGTGCCAGTAATTTCAGGGCCTGATCTCACCACCAAACCGGAACACAGTAATAGAAGCACTACTATTTGGCGGCAGGTTAAAGGTGAGACGGAGGTGCTGCCGCCCTCGAGCTGGCGAAGTGTCCCTGAAAGGCTCCCTGTTTGTGCCTCTTATAGGAGTTAAAATTATCAACACATATGAAATTAAGGTCGTTTCGACGTTGGGCAATATATAGTATATATTATATTGTGTTAGATTGTTTTTACCATTGGCAGACACCTAACTTGGTTCCAAACCCAGGGTTTAGCCCATGTTAAGTGTCTGCCAATGGTGGGGGATGATATATACCACCACCATCATCAAGGTCAACATATCCAAAAATTACGCTTTATACTCTAACGTAATTTTTTTTACAAATTTTTGTTTAGACCAACGATTAAAATTTCATATTTGGTTATCGTTTTTACCTCTATTAGATGTACAAAAGGCGCCCACTGGCTCTTGAGCTATCTAAGGCTGGTTGAAAGATAAGCAAAAACAACGGATTAATAGCAACACTGAGGAAAGTAATTAAGGAATTTTGGGAGGTATTCTTGGAAATTATTTGCGGTAGACTTATTCTTGGCTGTTCTATTAAACATGTTTCGTTTTTGTTTTTGGTTCCGGATTTGCACAGAGTGACTAGGGCGTGTTTTTGGTGTCCATTTATTTGTATTTCAGTTTATTACGTTTTGATTTGTTATTTGTCTCGATGCTCTAGTGGTTAGCGTATGTTCCTCTTACTGCGAGATCTCGGGTTCAATGCCGGGCTGGGCAAAGTGTAACATTCCGTCAGAAAATTTACAGTAGCGGCACGGAGCTGGAATTGTGCCCGGTGGATGGCGATAGGCTTAACCCCTATCCCATAGAACCTAAACATATAAGGTAATATGTCGGTGTTGTACACATCTGCCACACGCTTCTGGATAATATAGGTGTGATGAAATGTTTTGTTGTTATTTACTGTTGATAGGAAATATAAGATTGATTTGCGCTCAATAACGTACCGCAACATCGTATAGCTAACGATGTGTTTCTCGTATTACGGTTAAAATTAACATTGACACTGCATGAATGTTAAATTTAACAGTAACTATAATCAATACCTTGACGCAACCCACCGGACATCTTACCAGTAATTACCAGTAATTGAAATATCTTATATCACCACAAAAATCAATACTTTTAAGGAAACAATAATTTGGTTTGACCTCGAACATGAGATGGTGGCGTTACCATTTTTAATAGAAATCAAAACAACCAAACTGAACTACTCATCGACCTATTACGTCATCAGTGTGGCACCAAACCTATGGGTCTCTTATTTGATTACGAAATAGCGCGAAATAGTTAAGATAAAAATAAAGATATAGATATATTTATTTGCTTAAAACATGTGTGGTTTACAGAATATTACTTTCTATAATAGTTGAATTGGTGGTATTGGTTATGTAACAACATGTTTTGCCATACAAGGCGTACAAATATAAAATTGATATAAATTAATTGTCAATATATAAGCATGCATCAGTATTATTTATTAATAAAGTAAAATTATAAAAATGTCAAAATATGTCAGAATAATAATTGTATAGTAATAATAAATTGTATAATAGAATAGAGTAATGTCGTAGTAGATTACATAATTTAAATATAATTATCATTAAGGTAGTCTTTAATATTGTAATAGCATTTTTTATTAACATTTCTTTAACTTTGTTTTTTGTTAACTTATTGTAAATTTTAGGCGCCATACAGATTATACTATTTCCCAAATGATAGTTATTTATACTATTCTCAGAGCAGTACGAATACTAAAAATCTTAGAATCAAGAGAGCCTAAAATTTTATGCCTAACGTAAAGTAGCTGTTCTTCAGGCCTTTGCAGGAGATAAAATCGTTATTCTATGTAAATAATGCCACAAGTCTCAATCTTCAGGGTTTCATTCAAAAGAAACAAATAAAGCAGAATTTATTTGTAAACTTGAATTAAATAATAACTTTAACTAAAACGATTACGACGACGACAACCTAAATCAACATTAGTTGGGTACTAAACTATGTCCAACAAAGCCTAAATCCCAAAACATACCACGAATTAATTTATTTTACCAACAAAATAGCGGGATTTAGTTGAACAGACCGTTTGAATCTAATTTCGTTTATTTAACTTTAAAAAGGCGTAGTGGAATCATGACTCGTGAATGTAAAACCTACACAGTGTTTTGTAGTTGAAATATGCAACAAAACATGTACACACGGCTTCCAATCAACCTATTATTATATTATATCTAGTATAAGATGGTCTGAGGTTTTATAGGGTTCCTGTACAATGCGGGATCAGTTTATACTGGAAATATATAGCTTTATGTCTTTTTTACGGGATATAATCCCACCCACACGCCCACCACTGTGACTCCTGTGACGCCAGGATCTACAGCGGTAACCAACTGAAAGGCACCGTGCATGACACACGGGCAATCCCAGGGAGAGTTAAAATTGTCTTGGAACCCGCAACGAATTTAATCAGAAGTATATAGTTGGAGTTGGAAAGTATGTATCTTTACTTCCCTCCAGAGCAAAGCGGGAGACTGAGCAATGCCAAATATAGACAAAGTGTCTATATGGAAAGAGTGTAGACACCACGGATAGTGACAAAATTATGGGGCCTAAATTTGATTGCTGTAATAGGTATGGCAGAAACGGCTAAATGCACGGAAATTTATTCTGTTCGATACAAGATCCTCATAGTATACCACTCCAGATGTCAATTGTAAGCTATTTAACATAACATTACGTTCGTTGTGCCAGAGACTACACTCCCAGATGATATGGTGGGCGGTTTGTTCGTGCTCAGATGTAGAACATGTACAGAATGGAGAATCGATTAGCTTAAACGAAAATAGTTTGCTCTTAAAATTGCCATGACCCGTCAGGAATTGAGCCACACAGTGATTAACCTCTAGCCATGGTTTCGCAAGTCTGTCGCGAATGGATGGAAAGAAATGATAGAGGTGACGGCCCTTAGGTGATGTGTCCCAGCGTTGCTGCCATTCGTCTATGAGGTGGTTATAGACATCCGTTGGATTATTAAATAGTCTTGTGATCTTTGTGCGGTCACGAGGTCCTAGAAAGCTGTTATTGAGATCATCGCGCGTAGAATAATACATTGCCGCGCGTCTCTGGACCTCGAGATCGACCGGAAGTACACCTGCCAGTACCGGTAAAGCCTCGGTGCTAACTGCTAGCTTTATGTCTATGCAACATTTTGCTTACAGACAAAACATTTGTTGTAAGGCTTAAAAACAACTCAAATAACCACTGCAATTAAATTTATTCTACAGTTTAATCATACTACCACATATTCTTATAAACTTGCAGACAAATTTCCGTATAATAATATGTTTTATAAATGTTTTTATTTACAGAAAATATACATATAGAATCTTAAATCTTAATCAGTCTAATAACTTAATCTTAATTTAATAAGTTACTGTCAGAAGGCCTCGTTCCCAAAATGCTGGCAGCATTACCGCGTTGTATTGCGATACTATATATATACTATATGTTTATATTTTACTAATAAAAAATATGACATGAGACGATTCAGGAGCTTATCGAAACGTCACTGAGAATTTTTTTATTTTTTTTTTTTTATTTAAAAACTTTTTGCACAAAACGTGACAAAGGCGGACTTAATGCCGAAGGCATTTTCTACCAGTCGACCCTTAGGGTGGTGCAGAGATAATTGGTAGGTGCATAATATCAGAGTATGAGTAAATTACTTAATTATATAATGAATTATAATAATAAACATACTATATATAACGGGTGGCGCAAAAGTAAAGACCCTATTTGGTTCAGCTATAACATTTTTTCTAAATTAGAAAACTAGATTTAGATTTTTTTAAATGTATATTTGTGCCATTAAATTTCGTACCATTAGGATTTAAAGATGATGTCTTTTAAATGGTGACCTCCAGAGTTGATACACATTTGAGCCCTATTTATGACATTTTGCATAACTTGCCGTAACACTTCCTGCGATATGTTCGTTATTTCTTGACGAATGTTTTCTTTTAGAGCTGCGAGAGTCTGTGGCTTGTTCACATACACCCGAGATTTCAAAAAACCCCAAAGAAAGAAGTCTGGACTGGTCAGATCGGGTGATCTTGCAGGCCAAGGCAAATCGCCAAAACGAGAGATAACTCGGTCTGGAAAAGCGTCCCTCACTAAGTCCATAGTGTCGCGCGCTGTGTGTGCCGTAGCGCCGTCTTGTTCAAACCAGATGTGCTCCAGCCCCAATTCGTCCAAACTGGGTATCAAAAACTCACGTAACATGGTTCTGTAGCGTTCTCCAGTGACAGTTATCGCATTGCCTCCAGCGTCTTCGAAAAAATAGGGTCCGATCACTCTGTCAACACAGATGCCACACCATACAGTAACTTTTAGTGGGTGTAGAGGTGTTTCTTGAATAATGCGCGGATTATCAGTGCCCCAGAACCGAGTATTCTGCTTATTGACATGCCCTGAGAGATGGAAATGCGCTTCGTCACTCATAACCAATTTTGAAGGAAAATCATCCTCTTCAAGGTGTATCAACTCTGGAGGTCACCATTTAAAAGACATCATCTTTAAATCCTAATGGTACGAAATTTAATGGCACAAATATACATTTAAAAAAATCTAAATCTAGTTTTCTAATTTAGAAAAAATGTTATAGCTGAACCAAATAGGGTCTTTACTTTTGCGCCACCCAGTATATATACTAAATTGTGTGAGTAAAGATGCTATTTGTGCGAGAATGCTTTTTACAATAAGATAAAATGTTTTGATGCTGTAATTTACAAAAAACAAATAAAAAAACACAATTAAATTAAGAACCTCCTCTTCTTTTAAGTCGGTTAAAAAAATGTTTACACCTAAATGTATGTTTATTCGTAGTCATTTTGCCAAAACTGTTTTATTCATTGATTGATACAAATAATTAAAAATTAAAAAATGTCATAATATAGATAAAGACTTTATAATATTAAAGTTTTAACTCAATTACGGGTAGGGGAAAATACGGCGGCGGTCGAGAGTGTCCCTACTATTTTACTTAAATTCAAACTCCATAATCGATCAATCCGAGCCAAGCACCCCCGTACTTTTCCAATAAAGCAAGTTTAATGATCATAACTGCAAAGGTTTTCTTCGACGTCTTTTCACGCCACCTTCTCCCCTCAAATAAGTTCAATATTGATCAACCTTTTTGCTATTGTCCTTCTAAATTATCAAAATACGGCTAAAACGTTTTGTTCCTTAGCTTGCCCCAAATCTACAAATGAACAGCCCTTATTCAATATCCTAATTTATTATAGATACTCGTAAATAAAAGAACCCTTATTCTGTACAGAACATTGTACAAAATGTATTTTTGGTCCAAGAATTGGGATTATATCGTAGGTCCTAAATATCTAATTGAAGACCTGCGATCTTTCTGTATTATTTTGCTCTAAGTCTACAGAGGTAACGAGTAACAGCAATACTATTATTTTGACAGTTGATTAAGGGTACACTGCTGAGCGCCGCCGTGTTTTCAAACGAACGTAATATAATTTTACTCTTTTTAAATTAGTCTCTTTCACTTCAGATAGAACGTGAAAACTTTATTATTAACTTAGGTTTCCAAAACACAGGAACACCTTGTTTGGAAACCACTGTGTAAAAACAATATCTGTATCTCTTTTTGGTATTTTTTTTTTATGTGTTTAGCTTTATTATTTTTAAGATTTTATCTATAATTATAGAGAAATAATTTCTTAAACACTAAAATGCATGTTCGTTCGTCGCATTTTCGTCCAAATTATTTTAATGTTTAATTGAGTTACATACAAACTAAAAAAATAATTTAATAAATATGAAAAAATGGGCGCCAACAAACATGCATTTGAGTGTTTTAGATACGAATTGTATATAATTATAGATACAAAATAAATAATACTAAAGTTAAATCCATATTATTTTTGTATGGAAAACGGCTAAGCAATTGATTTTCAATCCAATTCTCGGCTAAATATAACATTTTTTTTTTCAAAAACATATATAATTAACTAGACTATGGTGAATGTATTAGCGTACAATTTTATCGATCTTCCAATTTGAGACTGTAACAAGCTTCACGATCGAAGAGAAACATTTCAATTTGTGATGTTAGAATACTACAAAGGTACGTTTTATATTACCTAACAGAATAGGGTTCTGGGTGCTGACAAAACATTCATTCAATATTATAATTGATTTCCGAGACAATTTGTAAATTAAAACGTTCAAACATTGCTTCTACTACCTTCAGAGTAGACTGAGCACTGTGTTTTCATACTTACGAAATATGGATTTAACTTTATTTTTTTTATCACATTAAAATGTATGTGCTTTCGTGGCCATTTTGTCAAAATTTTTAATCATTAATTGAGTAACTAATTGTCTGTCTCGATAGATTAATAATAAGCGTATGCGCTCTCGGTTAGTGTGATATCTCGAGTTTGATTTCCGGGTTGAGCAAAATTTTATTTGTAAACTTTCCGTCAGAAAAAATCACAATAGCACCACGGAGTTTGAATTGTGCCCAATGGATAGCCTTACTCACCCCTTATACCATGGGACCTAAACATAACAGATAAAATATGGGTGTTGTACTCCTTTGCCACACCCTTCTAGGTATTATAGGCGTGATGTAACGTTATGTGAGTTACATATAAACAGAAAAATAAAAATTATAATTTTGAAAATAATTTCGCCATCAAGTATGCATTTTCGTGTTTTAGATATGATTTGTATTTAAATATAGATATATAATATAATAACAGCCCTGTATCTAATACATGTCCCACTGCAAGGCTCGGGCCTCTTCTCATGATGAGAAGGGTTAGGCCATAATCCACCACGCTGGCCAAGTGCGGTTTGGTAGACTTCACACGCCGTCGAGCACTTATTAGGCACATAGGCATGTAGGTTACCTCACGATGGTTTCCTTCACCGTTAGCGAGCGATAATATCACATATCTTCGAAAAGAGGTGTGTGCCGTGGGTTCAAACCCGAGACCTTTAAACCCATATTGCTTTTGTATGGAAAACAGCCAAGCAATTGTTCTCTCTTAATAATGATTGCTTTCGATTATTTTCATTCAACAATTCTGTAGAACGAAAATTTAAATCAAACTGAAAGGCGATATTAAGTATTTAGTAAGCTTGATAGATTCTATGCCTTATTATACGCCTGATTTCAGATTGGTGTTAGAATTAGTAGTCTATTAAAGTTCATCTATGTTATAGAGGTGAAATTGAGTTCGTTGGTTCTGATTTGAAAAAGTTTGCGATAAAGTGAGGACCTCATCCATTTTTACGTTGGTTCTTCATATCATTAACCTTGATAGGGTTTTGTAGTACCTACAAGGAACCCTTAAAGTTTAGCCATGTCCGTCTATCCCTCCGTCTGAATCATAGCGACAAAACAGTGTTAAAAAGCTGGAATTTATGCATGAATATGTCGGTTATATTTTTTTTTGGGTACCTTTCCTACATGTAACTTGGGATGATTTTTAAATATTAAAAAAAAATGTTGTTTATGATCAATACAGATACTATAAACTCCTTTCCAACAGAATAGGGTTCTGGGTGCTGACAAAACATTCATTCAATATTATAATTGATTTCCGAGACAATTTGTAAATTAAAACGTTAGAACTTTGCTTCTACTACCTTTAGAGTAGACTCCCGAGAACCGTGTTTTCATACTTACGAAATATGGATTTAACTATAATTTGTTTTATCACACTAAAATGCAAAAAATGTTGTTTATGATCAATACAGATAGAAAGAAAGAAAGAAAAGAAAGAAAGAAACATTTATTTTGGCAAATCATAATCTTAATATAACTTATAAAACTACTTATAATAAAAATTTAATTGATGTGCCAAAAAAGGTACAAACCTCAGCATACTACTGCAGCACATCAGCACTACAGCGCTGGTATTCTGGTGCGCCCTGATTGCGAGTAAAGGTAGCGCGACATTCGTCCTAATGATGACAAATTTTGCAGAATATACAAATATAATTATAATTACAAGTTATAGAAAAAATAAAACAAATAAAAAATAAAAATAAAATAATAATAATAAAAATACTCGACAATAAAAACAAATGACACCACAAAACCTCAGAAACCGAAAAATATGGAACGCACCCATAGCGTTCGAGTGGTTTGACATAATATATACTATAAACTCCTTTCCAGTCTCATTATGTTGTACTGACTGACTACGGAATCCTAATGCGCGTGGCTCGACACGCACTTGACTAGGTTTTCTAATAATGCCAGGTTTAAAAGATTTTTGTACAAAAGTTTCGTAAAAAAATAAAGTTATAACAAGAATATTATTAAATTCAAAATTCCTTTTAAATCATTCCTGCGGGGCTTAATAAAATTATAAAGTGGAAATAATTGTATCTTTTCTTGATTAATTTTTAAGTGAGATTTATTAATAAAACCAAACGAATAAATCCCGGGGGTCAGAGTAATCGTTTAAGGCCAAATATATCACTTGCCCCTTTTCATCCCTTTCGAAATTACTTATGTTAAATGCGCTTTAATTGCCAAGTCCAAGTAGATCTCCGTGTTCTTCATTTATCTTAATGATGAGAGGTCGGCGTATTTTATACTTTTGTTAATTAAATTATTCTGAACATTATATTAAAACAGATGACTGCTTTATAATTTATTGTAAGCTGGCGGCAGTAGAATTGCTGCGTAAATTAATAAATCTAGTTGATAGATGCAGAACCAATGAAGCAAAATAGAAAGTATTAAAAATAGTAATAATTATGTATATTTACGCCACGATACGGTTAAAGAAAATTACACGTAGAGGAAATGTGAATTTTATAAATAAATAAATAAATATCTCACAACTTACACACAACGCCATCTAGTCCCAAACTAAGCAGAGCTTGTATTTTGGGTATTAGAATAACTGATATTAATACATATATACTTTTCTTTTGTAAATACATACTTATTATACATAGAAACACCCAGATTAAGACAAACCTCCATGTTCATGCACACAAAGATTTGTCTTAAGCGGGAATCGAACCCGCGACCTCGGCGTCGCAGGCAGGTACTCTACCCACTCCGCCATCTGCTCGTCTGAGATGGATGTGTGGAGTATCAAGACGGGATTTAATTAGTTATGTGGCGGTATCCGCACATATTAAATGACGGATGACATTAACAATGTCAAGTAGTGACAGACACGTCACATATGTCAAAGAGCGCTGAATCGCGATAACGAAGTGTTCACAGAGAGTGTACATATCGCACCCCCAGTTCAACAAAGACGTAAGTACAATTACGTCGATTTTTTTTTATTGCAGATTTGAATAGTACAAGTAAAAATACATACGCTCAATTTTTTCCTTTAATTTTTAACGTAAAATTAGGATTTTATAACAAAAATATATTTTTGGACGTTCTGAAAGAGTTTTATTTTTACAATCAAAGAAGTCGATAAACCAGCTTACTCACGCAAAATTGTATCAAAATATACTTAATCGTGCTCAAGCTATTATTTCGTTTAATAATTAAAATATTTAATAGATATATTTCTTATTACGCTTTTTATTGCTCTATAAAAAATCTAATTTCTTAAAATAATACTGATTACATCCCATCATATTGAAAATAAATCAAACAAAGAGTGCCGTATTCCTTGTTTACGTGTACATCCGTAGCACAATTAAACAAAATAAACATGCTTACGCCTTTTTTTCGTTTATATTATTGATTAGTACGCGGACGTAATTACGAACAAGTCACAATCAAGTCAAAACTTGCGTAGGTACTCATCCTTACAGCGCATGCATTAGTGCGCACTGTTTATTTTCCTTTCATAACTCACGCGCCGCTCAGAGATAACAGCACTTAATTGTTTGTATTTTCGCATTTAAAACCAAGTGTTACTAATAAAAAGCCTATTTGCGTAATAATTTTGATAATTGTGTTTGTGTATCTTGTTTTTATCTGAATTATCGATGATAAATTTCAAGTTTCAGTTAAAAAGACAATAACTTTTTCTGTTCTTATAATGATTAAATGAAAAGGTGCTCGTCGGCCGAGGATCTATGGATTACTCTTATACTGCAGGCAAGAATCCTCAAATCTTTTATAAGATACACATCGGTGTCGTTTATATTATGTAGTCAAAATCTGGGGAACTCGTTAGCGAATCAACTTAATATTTTTTTAAATAATTAAATGGATATAGTCCTTACACACCCATAAGACAAATTTGTTATTGTAGGTGACTTTAAGCAACCCAGTATCTCTTGGATTCCCTCAGATGTTGACTGCGCGTTGAACCAGGATAAAGTACAGGGTACGATCCAGTCAAACTTCATCGACAATCTAAATATCTGTAACCTTCAACAGTACAATTGTTTCATGAACACAAATGATAGGATTTTAGATTTGGTGCTGTATTATAACGAAGTATCAGTCTCTCTTACGAACGATCTGTTGCTACCCGAAGATCAACAACACAAAGCCTTATGTTTGTTATTACACTTTGTACAGTTTCACAGCTTACCTATTCGCTCCTACGTCAAATTCTTATATGCACTGGCCGATTATGAGGCAATAAGGAGGGAGCTTGATCGTGGCCTATCACTATGTACTGCAGTGTAGATCATTCGAAAATGCCTAGGCGCACTTCTATGAGTAACTAAATACAATTCGCTTAACTTATAAACCCTAAAAAATAATTAAAGCCCACATTAGATATCCTTCATGGTTCAAAAGTCCACTGATTAAAATAAATTAAGAAAAGTATAAAACATTCACACAAAATTTGAAAAGTATCAATCAATCTTTACTTTTGGACTATCAATCTTTTGTTTTATTGAGGCAGCGAGCTAAGGAACTTAAGAAAAAATTATTCGATGATTACATATCCAAAATTGAGTCTGACCTTTATAAAAAACCCTCGTGCTTTTTAGAGCTACGTCAAGTCTAGAAGGTCATCAAATGCGTATCCCTCAATACTGCAGTTTGGGCAGATTTCATCCAGTGGGGGAGCGGAAATATGTAATATGTTCGGCGACTATTTTCATTCTTATTTTCTTGAAGTATTGAATGCCGCTAACACTTCACAAAGCGAACAAGACCTCTTTTCGCAATAAATCTAATTCTCACATTAACAGCATCGAGGCTTGCAAAAAGGAAGTTGAAAGGTTGCTTAGAAACGTGGATTTAAAGAAATCAGCAGGCCCAGACGGTATACCTCCCGTGTTAATTAAAAACTGTACTGAAAGTCTTACCGTTTCTTTAATGATTTTATAAGAACTATATTTTAACAATGGACTGGTACCCAATATCTGGAAGTGTGCATACATTACACTAATACACAAAAAGAGACCAAAAGACCACGTTGAAAACTACAGACCGGTTTCTAAGCTATGTGTGTTCGATAGAGTAGATAGGTAGGCCAGTGCATCTAAGAATTTGACGTAGGAGCGAATAGGTAAGCTGTGAAACTGTACAAAGTGTAATACACAGACTACAGCAAGTGTTATGACCGAATATATCATACAACGCTGTTAAACTAATTATTTGATGTAGGAATAAGAGGAAACCTCTATAGATGGTTCAACTCTTATGTCGTAAATAGATGTCAGACTGTGGTGTTGAATGGATACAATTCTACGTCATTTCATGTTCCCTCTGGAGTTCAAAAAATAAGTTATACTGCTCCTTAGTTTGTAGTCATCTCGAGTACGCTTTCCGGGTGTGGAATCCTCATTACAATGTGTACGCATTATATTGATCGCATTGAGATCGTTCAGAGGAAATTCGCGAAATACCTACAATATCGCTCAAACTGCTATTTGCCAGATTATATAAGACGCTGTAAAAAGTTCCACCTATTAACTCTTGATGAGCCAAGTAAAATTGCTGACTAATCGTTTCTGATAAATACCACGAATGGAAGCATTGATGTTGCAGAATTTGTGAGCAAAATTAGTCTACGCATTCAATCTACTTTTCTACGTAGATCACAAATTTTACACGCTCCGATGGTGAGTATTAAGTATCTACTAATTATAGACAGAATTCATACTTAGTTAGGGCGAGCCGAATGTACAACGTAGCGTGCCAGGATGCAGATATCGACTTGTTTCCCACATCAGTATCGAAATTAAATCAATTTCATTGTAAACAATTTTTCGGGGATAATCTTCGATCATTTATTACGTTATTTATTTATTTACAATTATTTTATTATATGCTGGTTGTTTTTTAAGTTGCTTAATTATTAACTTTTAATTTTATATTTATGTAAAAAAACAGCAATATACTGTTTAAGCTGTAAGTTCTCCTATTATGACTAAAATAAAATGAAATAAAATAATGATTTTAATAGGTACTAATATTATTATAACAACGGACTGCCGTACAACAATTGATTAAAGAGAAGTAGAGAGATATTGTTGTTTTTTTCGCGTTAAATTAATGTCTTGTCATAATTATTAACGTCATACATAGTAAACAAAAGGTTTCAGCTATTTTTTTTAAGGAATTGGCCCTCAAATATTTTTTTTTACTTTGTATGAATAATGATTTTTTTTAAATTTGTTTTAATTTATCAGAATGGTTTAAATTAATCAACGTCATAAACATGTTATGTCTTTATGTTTTTTATGTTTTAGTTTTTCATATTTTGTCCAGTATTATAAATAAAGTGCAATTTTCTAAAAACCTGTATTATTACACCACTCAAATGTATTTTATATAGAGTCTTAACACTGCTTACTGTTATTGATTAAAAGAAAAATACTATTAAAAAGTCAATATTCGAAGTTAACATAACATTTCATCCTTATTATAAAACAAACAAACCTGTAAATATGTCATACCTTTGATAATGTAAAACAAAATAAAGCAAAAAAGGCCGTAAGAAGTATTTACGCCCTGTATTTTATCATAGTATAGAACTTCGTAAAAGGCGTAACCATGAATGGTTACAGTATAATAATTATTTGAAAAACGATGATTAGGGTAAGAATGATTACATTAAAGAAATTGACGTAAATAAATAACAATAATGTCTGTAAAATTTTTAACATTAATTTATTCGTTTATAATATAATTTGAGATATTTTAAATGTATACAAAAAATAAGGTTGATTTTTTTTCTATTTTTTGGTATATAACAAAAGGTCATGGAATCAAAAATGTAATAGATATACCTGATCAAACAGTTTTTTTGCTCTCCTGTAAAGTTAGTGTTTTGCTCTTACGCCTTTGTTTCCCTGGGGGTGCGATATATACCACTTTCAATACGCTACCGTCGGACAGCTGTCCGCCAGGCAATACCACCGAGCCTGGTCGGAGGATCCTCCCTTTGTGGTGGAGGAACTATACACCCCGTTCCTCTACAGTTATGAGTATGATAGAGGAAGCCTGAAAGTTGCACCAGTGACAGCAAAGCTGAAAGGGAATCGTTTATCTTGGTATGGGCAAGTGAAGAGAAGGGAGTAAAGGCATGTGACTAGAAGAGTGATCAGTTGAAATGTTGATGGAATGGCAGGGAAAGGCAGGTCGAAAAATAAAAGCGCGAAGTTGTAGTTATTCACCTTTTCTACACAAATTTAACATTGAGATCATATTTTTTTCAGAAATGGCCGGTAGTAATGGACAACTTCGTTAAGAATAAGTCAGAGCATCCGTAAATGCGACTTTGTCGCATGAGTGAAAAATATATTTCATTATAACATAACATCACGCCTATATCACCAAGAAGGGTGTGGCAGAGGTGTACAACACCCACACTTCACCTGTTTTGTTTAGGTCCCATGGGGGTGAGCTTATCGCCAGCCACGGGGTCATAATTCCAACTCCGTGCTGATATTGTGACTTTCCTGACGGAAAGTTCACAAATAACGCTCCGATCCGGGAATCGAACCCGTGACCTCATGGTGAGAGGCGCATACGCTAACTACCAGTCCATCGAGGCAGAGAAATAAACATTTCATTTCCATAAATTGAACTTATCTAGTTTGCATAAAATGTGTTAATGTAGTATTCATTTCATGCTTTTCTTTTTTTTAATTAAATATTTTTCCTTTTTAAAAAAACAACTATGCACAATTGCCACAGCAAGCTAACAAGAACAAATTAGTTCGTTACATATTTCAATACCATTTCTTCTTTTCCGCAATAAAATAACTATATTAATTACTTGCCATCACGCAGCCATTTAAAAAGGCTTTAACAAGGCAAACGGGTTAAATAATGAACATTAATTCTGTTATAATTAATTAAATGTCCATTTGCATTCAGTAATTTTACCGTTTGGGTTCCACAAAATGTTTAATAAAGGATTGAATAAAAATAAATAATTTGAAGTATTTTGAACGAAATATTAACTTGAAATTATTGCACTTTAAAATGATAATCGTATTAATATTGTAAATGTCTTTAGGGATAATCTCTGAATAATTAAAAATAAAAAAAACAAAATTCCTACTAACCTAAAAATTTATGACTAAAAGCTAAATCTATGTACAAACCTAATCTAAAAGACCGCTCCCAGTGGGCAACGTTCCCGAAATGCTGGCAGGATTACCACGTTGTATGGCAATGCTCAACTTCTGGCCAAAATAAATACCTGCATTCTGAGAACATGTGGCCTCAAACAGGCGAGCTGAAATATGTTTGTATCTTTAAGAATTGAATTTATTTGACGTTAGAACTTATTATCAATAGTTTTTTTTATGATGTTTCTAAACAATTAGATACGTCATAAAGATTACAATCTAGTCTAGATATAACATTAGAGACTAATGAGTAATTTAATATTGACCTAAACTACTAAACATTATTAGTATATACTACTAATTATTAATAGTGACATCATTAATGGCTTTACATATTGTATGACATTGACGCTTGTGTAAAGCTGTTGGTAGCAATTATAATATATAATATTATATATTGATTGCATTATGATAAAATTACAATTCCAAAACTCAAACTAAATACACTATTATTATTATTTGTAGTTTATGTTTCCATAACTCGGGACTATGGAGTCCCGGTACTTTGGAAGGCATGCGTGGGGCCGAAGCCAACAGCGCAGAGGCCTGATAAACATTTAATCTAAATCTGATTTTTTTATTATTTTATTTTTATTAACAAATACAGTATAACATAAACTAAACAGAGTTCCACTTTCGTTGATCTATCTAACTATGATCCACGCTAAGCTGCCTTACCATTTTTCAGTCAAAAACAAAGCATCATAAAGTTTCAACAAAAATAAATTGTATATTACGCAGACATTTTTTAAAGACAAGCTCACTAACAAAACTAATAAGCATATTTTTTTCGATATTCATAAAACCTTTTCTAGCCATACTAATACAAAGCAAATTATGTTCGCCTCACAAAGTAATTTAGCTATAACGATATCAAATAAAGGGCACAAAAAAAGTACAAAGAGTTTTTGCTCCTCAATATTTTATAAAAATCTATCAGTGATTAAGTCCTGATCTCACGGAGCTTCTTAATCTCCGGTTTTATGTAACTCCGTATTTGTGTCCCTCTTTTTCACTCTCATTCAATGTTTGTACGAGACAGAGATATTGAAAGCTGTAGATTAGCATTATTCGTTGGTTTTACACGATTTAACTAGTATTTACGTCAGAAAATAATATTTATTACTCTTTTAACAAGCTCGTTATAAAACTTCATGTTTTAGAATAAGTTGAGAGTTGCACGTAATGAAGTTATAGGGTCAACTTACTGCCTCGGCGTTGGTCTAGCGGTATAATTAGTGTTTCGCTCACAGGGAGGTCTCGATTCCGATTCCTGGGTTGAGCCAAAATTGTTATTTGGGATTGTTTCAAAATTAAACTTTGCCTGCGTGAATGGCAGATAAAATGTGGGTGTTGTACACCTCTGCCATTCTCTGTTGTGTAATTTGGCGTGATGTTATAATATATTATTTTGTCTTAGGGCCACCTTTGTTCGCACATTGTTCATTTTATATTCAAACGAGAGTTCTATTCGTGCTTATTTTACCAATTTTTTTTTCCGTGGTTAACGCTGAACTTCAGTTAAGGATCTCTCTGTCTCTGTCACTTTCAAATATTCAATAATCAAAGTCGAATTGGTCGGTTAAACAAAACGTTGATTTACCACCTAAGTAAAATTGTCATCTGCGTTATCATAACCTACTACTAAACTTAATAGTCTTTAATATTTTTCAAGTCCTGATAAAACAAATTCTGCAACTGAGTACATACTAATAAAAAAATCGAATGTTTATGCCGTATATTATTGCCACTCAAATAAATCAAAAATTATCAAACATCGTATCGTCACCACAACCAAATCAACAAATCAAATCCAACATCAAACACCATTAATAAACCGAAAACCATCGGGAAATGTATTCCGGAGCTTAAAATAGCGTTTACAAATAACCCCGGATCCGGAATACAATCCGTTTGTAACACAAATGTAACACCGTCGCGGAATGGAATTAAAAGTTTCCCAAGGGATACAGCTGCACGTGTGGCAAAATTTTTATTTGTTTTATTATTTATTTTTCTGTTTTATATCTGCTTCGTGACTTCGATTGCAGTTTGTTGCACATGTCATGTTTTTTATACTAATCTATACATATAATATAATTGTTAATTAACCATGTCTGTGTGTACATATTACTGAAAATAAATATTTTACCCAATTAAATAAGTGTAGTTGTGAATATTATTATCTAAACTTATAAAATATTTCAATAAATGTTTATTTAGTTGTTACGTTTGTTACATATAAAAAAAAACTTTAAATTCGCTTTAGTCCATTGAATTAATCTATTAAAAATTATATTATTACCTATCTTATGTGTAAATATATTAACAAAATTAAGTGAATGTGTAAAACAGTGTCAATAAGTATTTTACAAATTAATGTGACACCGCCGCAGAATGGAATTAAAAGTTTCCCAAGAGATACAGCTGCACGTGTGACAAGACTTTTATTATTTATTTTTTTGTTCTCGTTTTGGTTCGTGGCTTTGATTGCAGTTTATGGGACGTATGACAAGAAATAAATATCATAAAAAGCTTTCGTAAAGCTATTTTTAATTATGTATCTGCAAATGTGCCGTTTATTTTTTTGTACTTTTAAACATATAATAAAAAAAAAGCTTTAATATTTAAAATTTTTAAATCAAATTAATTTCTTGGAAAATGTATCTATCGAGATTGAATAATGTAGATGATTTCATAGAACTACTTTACTACTAGAATACTAAATGTTATGAAATTATTATCGAAATTGAAGTATTCTAGAAATTGGCTAACATTACGAGCCATACCAAATTTTACGTTCTACAGCCAACATAAAACAGACCACGAAGAGCCATACTGCTATGTCATTTTAAAAAGGTCTCATAAAATACTTAGGTAGTGTACTTCAGCGGTAATACGTGCCATGAAAGCTAAAGCACAAAGAGTGGAATACCAAGAGGTAGTCATGCGTGCCCTGAACACTCAAGTACTGAATCCTGAATACTAGTAGGATGGCTATTAACTAGAAATGTTTTAGAATATCCACTCACCAGGTTACGGATGCCAAAAAATCTTCTTTTTTTTTTCGTTTTGATTCAATAGTAGCAACAATTATATATGACTCAGGCCCAGTATGTGGCCAGTGTGTACAATGCGTACAAATAAACTGCATTCGTGATTGATTGTAAATGCTCTTTAAAGTCTTTAAATCATGTATGCCTATAGTCTTCGTATTCATAATAACAAGCAGCGATAGCCGAGACAAGCAGCGATAGCCGAGCCGAGAGATAGACTGTAGAACTGCTCTGTCAATAATTCGTTAAGATTCGTCTTTTCGAAGATATGTATGTATTTATCATATAAATTATCGCTCGCTAGAGGTAAAGGAAAACATCGTGGAAAAACCTGCATGCCTGAGAGTGCCTTAAATCGTTCAAGGGTGTTGTGAAGTCTACCAATCCGCACTTGGCCAGCGTGGTGAACTATAGCCTAACCTCATCATGAGAAGAGGCCCGAGCCCAGCAGTTGGATATGTATTCGATACAGGGCTGCTATTATATTCATAATACAAAACAACAACATAATAGATAAAAACGTGTTAAGTTAAGACTAATTAAACTTACTTATACTAAGTCAAGATGACCTAAACTAGCGCATAAATCATTAGAGAGATGCAATTAACTCAACAATAGACATAGCTGCATAATTGCAAACACAATCAGGACACTGTTATCATAACATTATGATTCTCTGCGGTTAGTGCACTGAAGAGGTTTGCTCAGACCTCTAGCTAAGCAAATACGTCATGTTGTGTAATAATAAATATGCCAATCAGTTATACAAAGTATCTACACTAACTTTATAAAGGGGAAAGAGTTATTTTTAATGTTGGTATGTTTGTTTGTACCCAAAAATCTTTGAATCAACAAGATCAATCTTATTAAAACCGACGTGAGGTGAAGACAGTATTATTGAGAATACAGGTTACTCACGTTATTTTAGCCGGGATATGCCGACTAGTTTCGAATCTAGTACGTAGGTTCATCAACTGGGAGATAAATCTCCTAGTAAATCGGCATATCCCGGCTAAAATAACGTGAGTAACCCGTATTCTCAATAATAAGATCAATAAAAGCTACTTATTATTGATACCACCCAGGTGGAGAACGCTAACGCAAACTAGTAGTTGTATTTATCAAAAATAAATCAACCCTATTTGTTTGAATTTGCAAATTTAATTATTTTAGTTCATACGGCAATGTATTCCAATTAATATAATTTTACGTAACATGAAATGGATGAATATTTTGGACTATTTTAATTTAAGTAAACATAAATATAATAAGTTAGTGAGTATTATCACATTGGCTTTGGTCATATAAGTTTCAATTTCGATAATTACGAGTAATTTACTATTAAATGAAAACTATTACTAAAATTGCGTTAGTCATATTTAACGTGCAACTGATATAAACTTTGTGTCAACTACACAATGACATGTTAAAATAATGTTTTGAAACTCTGTGTCGGCAGATTTAATAGGTAATAAATATACTGATTAAATATACAATTATAAAAAAAAATTGTAAATTGGATAGGCCCGAAATTCTAGATACCTAACATATTTTTTTAATTTATTTTATATAGTAACCTTTATTTTATGGAGCAGAAATTCAAACATTATTTTAATGTATCAATATTTAAAATGTAGTTTAGAAATAATATACGTCGAGCTATTATTTGAAAATGTTATTTCATCGTTTGTTATTTTCTTTCACATTTCAACTTTGATGTTAGACATTTATTATTCAAGCAAATATGTTCATAGATTTGACGATACTATATTTTATGATAAGAATTTTATATTTCAAAATTACCGATACTAAACTTCTTTTATTAATAAAATACCTTGATTTTACAGTTTATTCATAATTTTTCAACATCAATATAACTGCCTCGTCGGGCAAAGGTGTTATTTTAGATTTTTCCGTTCCTATCCCATGGGACCTAAACATAACAGGTGAAATGTGGGTGTTATACACTACCGCTACATCTACTAATACAAAATAATTGAAAACCATAAAAAAAGTTCACGATAAGGCCGCCCATTGTACATGTCTTAATGTTGGAAAGTGGACTCATTTTTCCGCACTTAGACTCTCATTTGATCCGTTGTGCATGTCTTAATGTTAAATTATGTTCTATAATGTGTCCTATTTTTTGGTCTGCAATAAAGTTTATTCTATCTCTCTATGTCTAAGTTAAATAACGAAACCATTTAGTTTTTTTTTACCTGACCAAGGATTGAAAAATGGATTGTTTCACTTATTTGCCCCTTTTATTGCGGCCTTCATTCTAATTGCGCATGCAATGAATGCACGCCATTGTTGTTGTGATATGTACGGCAAGTTTGATTTTCATCGAACTTTTGTTGTCAATTTAATTATTTATTTAAACTTTATGCACTAAAATGTACAAAGGCGGACTTAATACTAAAAGTATTCTCTACCAGTCAACCTTTGGGTGATGCAGAGATGTAGATAGTAGGTGCAGTTTTAAACACGTGTGAGGACTAGATATTAATCTAAGAAAATAAATTACTAGCTATATAAAAAGAATTAATATATATTATGTTAATACTTACATATTATTAATACCTACAATATTTTATTAATAAACAAATGGTAATTTTTGTTTTTCATCCTCTTCTCCTCAATAGCTCTAAGGTTTGCTGGAAGAGAACTCAAATTTGAGTTAAGCTCGCCTTTATTGTATTGTACGATATGCATTGCTTTTATAAATTGTTTATGGTACAATAAAAAGTTAAAAAAACAAAAAAAAAACAAAATACATAACATAGATAATAATAATTATATACAAATATAATACTTACATACACTACAGTAAATAAAACATAGTTTAAGATTAAGACATAAACTAATGATGAGATGATTGCACCAATTCACCAAATAGGAGAGCACGAATCTTCATCTTAAATGAATAACGTGATGTTGCCATCCTGGTTTCGAGTGAAAGCGCGTTCCAGAAGAGGACAGATTGAACATAGAAGGAAGAGTTTACAAAACCAGAAGTTGTCAGTTTATGTTTCAATCTTTGATTTCATACTTGTGGTATGACAACTGGCGCCTGCGTGGTAATACAATATAATACAATACAATGTATTCAGAATAATAATTAAATAAATAAAAAATTTACAACATACACACAACGCCATCTAGTCCCAAACTAAGCAGAGCTTGCACTATGGGTACTAGAATAACTGATACTATACATTTATACTTTTCTTTTGTAAAAAAATACTTATTATAGGTACATAGAAACACCCAGACTAAGACAAACCCCCATGTTCATGCACACAAAGATTTGTCTTAAGCGGGAATCGAACCCGCGACCTCGGCGTCGCAGGCAGGTACACTACCCACTCCGCCATCCGGTCGTAAGGTCTACTATCTTGATGGATAGAGTTGTTAGCGTATGCGCCTCTCATCGCGAGGTCTCGGGTTCTAATTCTAGATTGGGGAAAGTGTTATTTGTGAATGTTCGTCAGGAAATTTACTATAGCAGCACGGAGTTGGAATTGTGTTTGTTGGATGGTGATACGCTCATCCCGTTTCCCATGGCCTAAACATAACAATTGAAATGTGGGTACATACCCCAATCACTAGACTATCGAGTTATGTATGTAAATTAAAAGTGCATAGTTTCAGTTATTAGTGCCGTTTGTTATAGCTTTAGTTCGAAATTGTATATGCAAAGGATGCACGCCATTGGTAATTATGACAATCGTAGTATCGACTGTTGTAGTGTTTGGTTTTAACTAAAATTTACTGGCAATTTGAGTTTTCGTACTCGATTTTATTTTTGGATATTATTTGTTGTGAAACGTCAACTCAAGCATCTAATTGATTATTTTTATTGCATATAGCTATGCTTAGCAAATTATACTAAGAAACAGTTGAAAAAGATATGGGACCGGCAGGATTTGAACCTGTGACCTTAGCCATCCAGGCGACAGTAGCTGGATAGCTAAAGCGGCTGCCCGGTGTGCAATAAGGTCGCACGTTCAAATCCTGCCGGTCCCATATCTTTTTCAACTGTTTCTTAGTCAACTCAACCGTCAAAAAATACTATAATAATCCCAAAATCCAGATTGATGGATAAAGATAATGTTACCTTAATAAAACTTTTCAACAAAATCTTTGGCTTGTGAAAAAATTTAACGAGACAGTTGGATTTGACTTATTCGACCTTATAATAATTAATTAGCCGTTAAAAATAACACCGCGTCATAATAACTAAACTGTTATGAAGCATAAAATTAGTAAGATAACCTTCATAATACATATATGACTTTTCTCATCATATATTTTATTGACATTTCATTGTCCGACGACCTCCCATTATCACCTTGAAGACTGAGGTTAAGAACAAGTAATCGAAGATAATTCACTTTCAATATAAAAACGAAATTGACAGCCATCAAAGTATTCCTAAAATTTCAGATAAATTATGGAAAAAAATAGGCTTGAAATGCTTTTTCTGCGATGAATTTTCGACGTATTCATGTTTTAGGTATACAATATCTCTTTGTTAATAATTGGAGTCGTCGCAAGAGGCGTCCGTAGCTGGTTTGTTAAAGCGGCTGCCCGGTGTGCAGAAGGTCGCAGGTTCTAACCCTGTCGGTCCCATAATTTTTTCAACTGTTTCTTAGTACAATATGCTAAGCATAGCTTAATGCTATAAAAATCATCAATCAGAAGTTGAAATAACGTATGCGTTCATTCTTTACAACATTTGTGTTTAATGTTATTTCGCTAAGTTGGTTTGTATCCTTCTTAAAATAGGGACAAATAGATGAACGTAACGTCACGAAATGACGTAACATACAGTTGAGAAATTTGGGATCCTGGCAAAAGGCGACCGTAGTTGGTTGGTTCAAATCCTGCTGGTCTCATAATTTTTCAACTGTTTATAAATTTGCTAAGCATAGCTAAATGCCATAAAAATAATCTATAAGAAATATCTTTTCGCATATTATATTCTAAATCTTTTATATAATATTGATATCAAAACCACAGCATATGTTATTAACTACATTACTCGTGAAAAAAGATCAGATTTGAGACTTTGCCTGAGGGAGGGGCGAATTCAAGCAAATAATTTGAGAACATCGATATTTTTAATGTTGCAAAGGAACATATTATAAATACAAAAATATCGTAACAAATAGGCTCTATTTTTGAGAACCATATCTTTTTGACTTTGTATTTTGGCTAGTGGTAGAAAATGCAATTGCTCTTAGTGACATCAAATTTTGATCACCAGTATAGGAGCATAACGAGCACAAGATAGATTTTGTCACAGTTTCATAAACTTTTCTGTCCCCATAAAAAAATACTAAACGTGACAAAATCGCGCTTACAGTACAATAATTACACTATCATCTCTGGTTGTGAAAATTTGAATTTTTTGTTAAGAGATTTTTATTAGCACGAAGTTAAAATTACCAGCAAGTTTCATCGTTTTAAAGATGAAAGTATTATATTTATCGTCAACCGTACCTTACCAAACTTTTTTTCTTTGATAGTAGCGCCAGTAGCCTGTATATGACATTCGATTTGATTGGGCGCAATGAGCATAAAGTTCTGTCTATCCAATTTGTATTTCTTTGTATTTTACTTCAGCAATAAATTTTGTCAGACAAATTAATATCAAACGATATTTGAAGAAATTATTACAAGCTGTTTACAAATGATTATATTTTTGTTGTTTGTTTGGTTAAAAATGCCTAATACGATTGTAAAGCAGTGCTTTATTAATTTTTGATAAGTTATATTTCCAAGAGTAAGGGCCACTTGCGCGGGCTAACTGCTAACACTATTATTAACAACGATTGCTATTACAGACTTAGCAGATAATTTCGAGTTATTTATTTAACTCTGGAACGTGCAAGCAGCCCTAAATTGGCTAAAAGTACCTACAAAATATACCTTCCATACGAAATCTTATCGATTTTATGAAAAATCGTCTAATTACATCACTACCTCTAATATTACAGTTCACGTAATCCACACAAACCCTTAACCCAAATATTTTCTAGCCCTCTTTGTGCCTCTTAATGTTGGGGGGAAGAAGGAGGGGGGAGGTGATTTATCTACTATTCAAGGTACATTATGTGGTAGTCGGCGCAATCTGATACCGTGTTACCTTGATGAAATTCATACTCGTGAAATGATGCTTGGCAAATCGTTTGATGATATTATGAGATAATTTTTGGGATTGGATTAGGTTTTTATTATGTTTTTCTTGTCTGCCGTGTTGTTTAGCGGTGTAATTTGCGATTGCTCACTGTGTAGTTTCGGGTTAGATCCCTTGGTGAAGCAAAAAATATTTTGTGAGTTTTTCCATGGATTGTCAATAGACTGGAATTCTTTCTACTGAGCACAAAATAAATCTAGGAGTCTGGAATTGTGCTCGGTAGATAGTGATAGGCTCATACATGTGACCTTAGTGAAGTGTGGGTGTTATTCAGCTCTACCACATTCTTCTGCGTCATATGGGCGTGATGATGTTTTGTTATGTGGTATATCTTTGCCTGTCTTGTCTAACTTTTGTAATCTTTTAATAGTACATCTGTAGTTTGTATTTGACCATTTCTTTTGTTGGAATTAAACATTTTACGTAGCACACACCAGCGTGTATATGATTAAACATAATAGGAGAAATGGTGGGTGTTATACATCTCTGCCACACCTATCTGGGTAATATAGACGTGTTATAACGTTTAGACAGAGTTCAGCGCTAACCACAGCTCAACACGATCATTTAGTTTTGCCCTTTTGAATACGAAGGTTCTATTGGTGCATCTTGGGAATACATCTGACACGAATACTGTTACAGTAAAAGCCTTTGCTATCTTATGTCGTCATCTCTCCTTTCAGGCTCTCTATTGCTTTGTGCAAGCATAAGGCTTGTACTGTAGAAATGTGTACACACTCGTATCTATTTACATTTAGTGGCGATTTTCTCAGTTCCTGATATAGTTGTAGGCAGCTAACCCCCTGATAACTGCTCACAAATTAGACATTTAATTTAAAAATGTTTAGAATAAGTTTATCAAAGTATTTATTTATCAGGAACCTGTGGAACTGACTCTCTGCGTATCAGTTGGCAAGGCACACCGGTACGACAAAACTTAAAATATATTTTTTTTTCGGAAGGCTGGCTTTTACTTGGCTCAAAGAATCAGCATTGCCATTCAACGTGGCAATGCTGTCAGCCTTCTGAACACGTTCCCTGCAGTCGAGGTCGATGCGTAGGAATCCTATGACACCTTACCTGTAAATTTGTAAATAGTTATTTGTTATTTTTTATTTTTATTAACTTAGATATAATTAATTTATTTAATATTAATTAGAAATTTTATTTTATTGTAAATAATTTTTAAATAAAAAGTTTATGCAATAAAAAAAAATAAATGAAGAAATGAATGATTTTGAACTTTGGCAGTTTGTACACATTATTACAGCAAGTCTATCGCTTAAATATTTTAGACCTAGCTTTCTACTGTTAGACGTTTTGATCGCATTATATCGACTCTCGACAGTATCTTAATTGACTGTTGCTGATGGTGGTCAAAAGCTTAGTTTGTTTGATGATGACAACACTTTTGTGTCAATGTGACAGTCGCTATATGTTACCCGAAGCTATAGTAATCTAACAAAGAGTATTTATTTTTGACACTGCGCTCTAGGAATTTGGTCCACATAGGTACATTACAGGTATGGGTTGATTGTGAAAATCTGACGTCAGTCGCTTTCCAATCAATTTAAGTTCTGTTGCTTCTGGTCAACTCAACTGACAGAAGTAGACTATCAAGTAATTAGATTGTTTTTGGCAAATTATGAATGAAATAAAGATGCAAAGTTCTAATTATTTTGGCACCCTCCAGTAGCCCATAGCCATAGCATTACAAGTAATTGGTACTCCATCGAAGTACCATAATAATTGAACGTAAGATCATCAAATCCCATACAAAATCACGCCATGGCTGTTCAAATCGACAATATTCTCTTTTATGACTTCCCATTGTATTCTTATGGGCCCCATATGAGTTTTATCACCCAACTTTTATTATCTAAACCTGTTTTTCAACAATCATTGATTTCGATATCTTTTTTATGGGAAAGGAGATTTATTTTTGTGAAAAGATATATTTTCCGGTTTGCTGCTTTGATAAAGTTGTATTACAAGTATGAAGTCATTTTAAACATAATCTCTTTTGAAGGAGGACGGCCAGCAACGACTCACCTTTAACCTACTGCCAAATATTAGTGCTATACTACTGTGTTACGGTTTTGCGGTGAGATCTAGCCTTAGATTACTGTCTTATAAAACATAAAATGGTAGACTTAAGATAAAGCGACGCATCTTCAATCTGTTCTTGTGGATTGGTGATCTGATCCATGGGCTATAGTTACCATCTACAATCAATCGGACATCAATAACCAATTATTTTTACTTTTGTGTTCAAGTTCTTTTGTAAAGATAAATTCATAATAAAATTTTAATTACAGTTCTACACGCTATGACTTATGTCGATGCTAAAATATATCTGTCTCTTTTGTATTGTGTAAGAGAAAATAAATACAGCTACGACAACAATCATAACGTGCTTAACTTTTGCATAAAAGTCATTTACCTGAAGTTAAAAATAAAGAAACTAAAACTTTTCATATTTCTGAAAATAAAAATAAATATTTAAAAACAAAACAAAAATTCATGAAGCAAAAAGACTCGCTTGTATTCCGTTACAATACCGAGGCCGACGACTCAAAAACAAAACAAAAGTAAGAGAACAAAATTCTAAGAAAGTTGCTACAAACTTGAGTATTAAAACAATAAATAAGGAAGATGTGAGGAACAGTATGCTAAAACATACGGCAGGTGTTAAACAATATAAACAAGTTTCAGTAAGTCAGTTGTAAAAGCAATTGGTGCCTCGTTGCTACGATTTATTGTTAGGAGAGGTACACACGGGGATTTGAAATGAGTTAGATGGAAGGTGATACTTTGTACGCTGAGAAGGATATAATAAAGTACTCATGACCATAGAAATCTTAATAATAAGGCAATAGAAATGTCAAAGACGCGTGACCTTGTCGCCGCGCATCTGTCTAGTCAAACACAAGTGCGAGTTGAGGAATTGTCGTCTTAATGTCATCGCAAAAAGAATAATTTTGTTTGCAGGAATACAAGCGCATGAGTCTAATCGAACACAAGTGCGAGTTGAGGAATTGTCGTCTTAATGTCATCGCAAAAAGAATAATTTTGTTTGCAGGAATACAAGCGCATGAGTCTAATCGAACACAAGTGCGAGTTGAGGAATTGTCGAATAAATTTCATCGCCAAAAAGAATAATTTTGTTTGCAGGAATACAAAAAGTGTTATTTGAAAAACGGCGACATGCGTCCCAGTGTTAAAAGATAGTCGATAGCATTTCTATTGACTAGTTATTAAGATTTCTATGCTCATGACTAATTACTTAAGAAATACGGCTAACTCACGTATGACTTATGGTCGGTATATTCTCCACTCTACTTTACTGCGTACACAAAGCATCAACGGTGACAAAAATCATTCACTGCACTGACTATGTCACCATCAAAATCGCTGCATCAACCTGTACCCCTCCCCCTCCCTTTCTACGTGCTCCCAAATGCATTAATTTTCGTCCTAATTGAAAATCGAACACCGGTCGACAAAATATTTATATTTTTTATTTATTTATTTATTTATTATAGTAATACAATAATCATAATATTGCTCACAGTTTTCAACCAAACACAACAAAATGGAAAACATAAAAAAAATATATAAATTAAAAACAGTATGAATTAAAAAATAAACTTTCTAAAATTAAATTATATAAAATAAAAACTTGCAATTATATAAAAGTAAAAATAAAAAATATTATTACAATAACTCATAATAGATCGAATAATATATTAAAAATTCTAATAAAGCATAATTCCAATTAAGCATAATATTGCGACCATACATGAGTTACCCGTATTTCTCTAGAAATTATGTCATCTCACGTTAGTATAAATAATATAACTCATGTCTAGTTACTTAGGTTTACTATTTTCCGACTAGCACTAGTATTCATTACCTGTTTATACAGTAATTACCTTTCCAAAGTAAATATATAAATAAACTTTCCCTAACGTTTATACAACGCCATCTAGTTCCCAAACTTGGCAATTTGTAGTGATAAAAATCGATTGCATAGACTTTTTTTTATAAACACTTAATTTATTATAATAATATTATATAGATAGAAACACCCAAATCTAAACAAACATCCATGTTCGTTAAAAGACGTAATTTAAAAGATTTAATCAATGTTGAGAAAATATAATGCTTTTGGTCTTAAATATATTGAAATTAGGCAATAAAAGATTATAACAGGATGAGGATAAAATATAAAGGCGTAACTCAACATAATCCTTCCCAATCATTAGATTTTCGGCACAAACCTGATGAGTGTGTAACATACCTACGCGTAGCGGTCGTCATCTACGCCGTAGCAAACCGTAGCTCTTCTACGCACATGTTGCCTAATGTATGTACCGGCATTAGAGAAAGTTTTCTTAGGATAAGTACCTCAACCTACCTATATGAAGATTGAACCGGTATAAGTATATGATGTATGTATAACATAAGACGAGGGTAGCTGAGACATGTGGAATGATTTTCGAAAGGCTCTCCTAACGCTGGTTTGCTGACTCGTCAACATGGACATAATTATAATTTACAGTTAAAATTGAAGAAAGTCGAGTTATTTTAGTTAGATATCACGGAATTTTAACTATGTATTCTGTTGTAGCGAGTTTTTTCGATATTTCGCAGCAGTTGCAAGTCGCAACAATAAAACTGAATAATAATGTTAGATATAGCCTTTTGCGGGTAAAGTGAAAAGAGTTTTTATTTGCAAACGAATCTACCTTCCCTCTTCCGCATTCGTTTTCTACGCGACGGGGTCCTATTATTGTCATCACTAAAACTAACTTATTCACAAACAAAAAAAAAGGAAACAAAGGTCTGGTCATGCTCAGTATCAAGCATTTAGGCACTGATTAGTGGCGTCGTTACGATATCATTAACATCTAGTATACAATTTCAACTTAAAAAAAAAACTTTTATAATTAACTTAATATGTACCATTGATGAAAGGCACTTTAATTGAAATATGAATACGAAAACCTTCTCTAACTTACATTCATCCATTTGCCATTTTTTAGGCTTCGTACTGACTTAATCAAAGTTCAAGTACTTTTCTTTCAATAAATATAAATGGGATGGAATTTTCAAAGGAGGAAAAACATTTGAATGGATTAAATACTCTCAAAAGTGTACTTTTCTTTGGAAAGCTGCAGACGGTCCCCTCATATGCGAGGTTGGGGTGAATATATTTTCTCTTTTTTTCGTTCCCCTATAGCAAGGGTTCTCAAACTATACACCGCGCCCTAGGCTCCGGGGGTCGTTTATTGATTTCTTAATTGGCAATTTTATCAACGGTAAAACAAAAATTTGCTAAATTTACAATTATGGTGTCAATAAATCAACCATTGAAACACTAATGAAATAGCAAAGACCAATTTTGGCATAGAAACCTAGAGGTATTATTGTATCTAAGAGCGCCGCACCGCAACAATGAACATTATTGGGCCTAGAGGAGCCACTACAAAATATATTACCGAACGAACGAACTGCGTCTGAGGGCTTGCATTCAATTCACGGGGCATAGTGTTGATTCCCATGATACCCATGCGATAGGGGCCTATCGCCATTCACCGGGCACAATTCCAACTCCATGTTGCTATTGTGGATCCTCACAAAAGTTCACAAATAGCACTATGCCCCGTTATTTAAATGCGAGACCTTAATAGGTGAAATTATAGTTTTTTTTTTTGTTTTTTTTTTTTAATTAAGCTTACTAGTAATTTGCAAATACAAATTACTAGTATTCTTGTTAACCCCCTCCAGCTAAGCTTAATTCGCTAATTATAATTAATGTGGGTGTTATACACCACTGCAACACCTTTCTTGGTAATATAGACGTGATGTTATGTTATGTTATGTTATGAGCGCCGCGAATGAAAAAAGTTTGGACACCCCTGCCCTGTAGTGTTTTCATTGAAGTTTCATTTAGAATGCATGGGAGTAGTTACTTGGGTACGATAATTGTCAGTTTTATGGCTTAAGGCGGTGAAGGTTTCCTTCCGCTGTTTGGATTCCATTGGGGGTGAAATGTCACCCTAAAATTACTCTGACAACTGAGCCATGGTAATTGATTTTATTATCCTTAGTATACCATAGCACCTGTATTTCAACACCTGCTTTCGTAAACGCAATGGTGGTATATTGATGGTTTGAAGGGAGATTTTTATTGTGTTTTGTCAGGAAATTTTAGTAACTAGACGTTACACTACTAAATAAATTTTGCAATTTTGTATTCATCTAGTTTATAGCCTAGATATATCATTAGCACTTCTTATCGATGTTCTTCGTGGGTGGAACCACGAATGGAAGCTGAAAATGATAGCAGCTTTGTATCTTATACATGACCCACCCATGGTGAGAAGGGTTAGGCTATAGTCTACCACGCCAAGTGAGGATTGGTAGATTTCACACACTCTCGAGCACTTTTAGGCACTCTCAGGCTCATGCCCTGGGTGTGTAAAGGAAAACATTCAACGTTCAACGTTCACCGTTAGCGAGCGATAATTTATTTCATAAATACACATCATTGTTTGAAAAGACGTATCTTAACGATTTATTGACAGTTAAGCATCCTTTTTAGTTTTAACACAATAACATCTTTTTGAAGCAGTTTTCCTTGCATTTACGAAATCAGGTGTTAAGGTATTGGGGTAGCATGACTTGGCTCAGTAGCCATGGTAATTGATTTTATTATTGGGGGTGACATTTCACCCCAAATTGTATCCAAACACCAGAAGAAATTCATCGCCTTAAGCTATAAAACGGACAATTATCGTACCCAAGTAACTACTTCCATTCTAAACGAAACTTTAATTTAACAATATTAGGAAAGACAAAAATAATTCGAATCTTGTAGGTAACTGTCTCGATGGTCTAGTGGTTAGCGTATATAGCTCTCACCGCGTGGCTTCGGGTTCAATTCCCGGGTCGAGCAAAGTGTTATTTGTAAACTTTTCGTCAGGAAATTTACAATTGCAACACGGAGTTGGAATTGTGCCCGATTAATGGCGACAGGTGAAGTGTGGGTATTGAACACCTCTGCTATATCCTTTTGGGTAATATAGGCGTGATGTTATGTTATGTTATGTTCTATCTTTAAGTTCTACACCCTATTTTGTCCAATTTCCCTGACTATTCTAGCGACGTTTGTTTGCAATAGACAATTTTTCGATCACCCGTAGTTTTTTCGCTTTTTGTTGTAACACACAATACTGGCCGAATCTGTATTCAGATAGTGTACCAACTGCAAATCATAGCGAGGTTTTGTCTATAGAATGACTGGATTGTATATTGAAGACAATTTGCAGTCATATTTTCAATTGGAAATTCGTATCTGCGAATTTCAATTGCTTCTCTACATTATGTAAAACTATTGAATCAAAATGATCATAGAGCTTTAAAACTTCCACTGGTTTAAATATTATTATATATATTATATTCTTATCCTAATCCTAACTTCTTCTTCTTGTCGTGTTAATGACTAAAATAAAAAAGCTTTTCTTCTATCTATATGCAGTGCCGGATTAAGCCAGCGTGGGGCCTGTAGCAAAATCTGTCTGGGGGCCCTTCAATAATTTTTATATATTATGGGGCCTTTGGTCTGCTTTAGGTTTTAAAGTTTATGGTATTAAATAAAACATAACTAATAACAATTAATTATACAGCAACTTTTTTTGATTTAATGTGGGCAAATTTAGATATAACGTTTTCCATATCTAGTTATAAGCAAATCATATCAAAACATACACAAATTTGTTCTTACTAGCAATATATTTTACGCTACTATTTAAATTTAATTATTTTTACGGTCAGACAGGCTGGAGCGCGGGGCTCTCCAATTCGCGGGGCCCGTAGCATTTGCTACTCTTGCTATATGGCTAATCCGGCACTGTCTATATGGTTTAAGACCAATAGGATGCAAACGTCGATCGGGACGTCTATCTGTTACGTTTTCACGCCTAACCGATAAGATAACATTGTTAGGGATAGTTGAAGGCCTGGAGTAAGTAAATCTTTTCATTGAAATACTATTCGGGCAGGGCCACTGGTGGAGGCAAATGATAAATTAAATATGTGTTTTTAATATAAGACTTGAGACTAAACATGGTCATTTTCTTACGAAATAGATATCACGGGATATTTACCAAGTATTTTGCTGTAGCGAGGTTACCAATATTTCGCAGCTGTTGCAAGCTGCTTGTTCACGATAAAACTGAAAACTCGCTACAACAATAACATAGTAAAAATCCCTTGATGACTAATATTTTGTATGACAATGTGTATTTTATGTTAGTTTTTTTTTATACACTTTCATTCGAAATTTGAAACACACATAGATAGATTTTGGATGGACAGGAATAAGTAAATAGACATATTGCTCAGTGGTGTAGTGTAATAAATATATAAATATATAAATATATATATATATATATATATATATATATATATATATATATATATATATATAGTTATACCAACCCGTCAATTATTGTTGATCATGCGTGCTGTAGGGCGAGCACTTTGTTGATCCGAAAACCTATGTTGATCCGAGTGGTTTTTGTTGATCCAATATAATCTTTTCTATACAAATGTGGATCCGGCCGGATCAACGTTTTACTCCGTTGAAGTTTAGGGAACGCAACCGAAATGTTGATCCGATATACAAATCCACTCCGATAGTTGTTGATCCGATTCAAATGGACCAATCAGAAGGCAGTAGCCTTCTGATTGGTCCTCCTACTGGACTTACCTAATGTATATGGATGGTTTAATTCTTATAATTTATTGCAAGACCACCTAATCATTTTTTTTTTTTTTTTTTTTTTTTTTTTCTTTTCCTTTTGATGTCCTGCGATCAGTCATGGAGACTATAATCAGGAGAGTTGCAAGAAGTTAGCTTTAGGCGAGGTAGAGCCATTGCCCCATCTCCCCTTAGTGAGTCAGCACATCAGCTCTCTTGAGTCTTCCAATTGGATTTGGCTGCAAAAGCATACTGGATAATGGGTTTGGATGGGATGATAGACGGTCCCTATAGTTGTCTGAGTAGTGTGTTATTTCTTGCTCGATGGTTGGCATTTCCAGGTACTCGTGGATTTCCGAGTTGCGAGCATACCATGGCGCCGATGAGAGGACCCTTAAGATGTTGTTTTGCGCTCTCTGGAGGCACATAATATTGGATTTGCTGGCTGTCGACCATAGTTGAATTCCATATGTCCAAATGGGTTTTATTATGGCGCAATACACCCTCAGCTTGTTGGATAGGGATAGGGCTGACTGTCTACCAAGAAGCCAGAGAAGGTTCCTAAATCTAAAGTTGATTTCGTTGCGCTTCGTTTGGATATGGTCTTTCCACGTCATTCTACGGTCTAGGTGAAAACCAAGATATTTGACGCATGTAGATTGCGGCAATGTATCCCGCCCTAGATTGACTGCAGGACATGTTTCACGTCTTAGGGTAAATGTTATGTGGTGGGACTTCGGGGCACTTGCTTTTATACGCCATTTGGTCAGCCAAGCATCTGTGGCATTCAGTTGAGTTTGCAGCAATCTACTCGCTTCGTTGGGATTACAGCTGCAGCTGAGAAAGGCTGCGTCGTCGGCAAAGGTTGCTACAACTGTTTCACGTGTCTGGGGTAGGTCACTTGTGAAAATGCTATACAGGACCGGGCCGAGTACGGAGCCCTGGGGTACGCCAGCGTTGTAGCCAAGGAGGGAGGATCTTGCATCACGGAGCTTGACCTGGAACTGCCTGTCAGCAAGATAAGATTCCATCAGCTGGTAGTAGGAGTGAGGCAGATTGGTTTTAATTTTGAACAAGAGCCCTTTATGCCAAACTCTGTCGAAGGCTTGTTGTACATCAAGGAAGGCAGCCGAACAGTATTCCTTTTTTTCAAGACATTGCCTAATAGTGTGATAGACTCTGTGTACTTGCTCTATAGTTGAGTGGTGCTTACGGAATCCAAACTGGTGGTCTGGTATTACGTGATCGCTATCCAGGCACGGAGACAGTCGTGCAAGGATGATCCTTTCCCACAATTTTGACAGTACCGGCGTCAGGCTAATTGGACGGTAGGATGAAACTTCATTAGGCGGTTTGCCAGGCTTAAGGAAACTAATCATTAACTTTTATTTATTTATTTCGTTTTTATGTTTATGGGTATGATACAATTATGTATGGTAAGGATTTGTAAAATTTGTTGATGGCACAAGCTTGTCGCTTACCCGATGTTAAGCTTCGTGCCCAGCTGCATGCATGCCAACAGCTCAATATCATACAGAGTATGTGACATTGCATCGCACTCAGTACCTGAGATATAAGATCTAGAATATCGAAGCCCCGAAATACCGTAGCGTTGATGAGCTACTACATGGCCATTAAATAACCGACTCCTACTATTCTTTCCGCAAGAGTCCTACTATTACCAGATTATAGTCGATTATGAGGACAATTTCTAATTGTTATTATAATGTTTAAGTAGTAGTAATAATTTGGCCATTTAAAATTTTAAATAATTAATCCATATTGGCTCACCTAAAGTACTTTACCCGAAATTGTTCTTCCTAACGATTTGTAATCCTAATGATCACTATTACTAAAAAAAAAATTATCATAAAGTTTTTATTCATACCATTTGTAGTGCTATCGGCGTTGTTCATAACACTCATGTTTCCGAAAATTGTTATTACTAATATCATTAATGTAAATATATTTTCACCACACCAGCACGAAAAAGATCGTTTGCTTGCCAGAATTCAGTGAGTAAAACCAGTTTTTACTCACTAGTGAGGCAAAGTGATTCAAATTTTAAAAACAAAATCCTTCCAAAAAAAAACAAAGCACCCACCATGTAGGTTAGTAGTAAACATTGACATCAATTTTATTATATAACTACATACGATACGTTTGTTTCATTATTTTAAATTATATGAATATACGCGCTTATTTAGTATTTTAATGATTTTATATTCGTGATTGACCATTAAATTAATTAAAATCAGGTACTTAATATTAGACTCTATTAATAAATGTTACGGAATGAATTTCCGAACCACGACTTAAAAAAAAAGTCATCATGGGCAACTATAAATTCTTTTCAGTTTATGTTTAATTGTTTACTGGCACTTTTTAACAAAAAGATAGTGAATCCAGTGATGAAGAACTTTGTAGAACTTCAAAAGAGTTGAGACAACTAATTTTAAACACAGAAGTTTGCTATTCACCAGGAAAAAAAGAAAGAAGGCTTTATTAGAATCACTCGCTACGCTCGTGATTCAATTCAAGACTACTTCGGGTTTAAAATTGGCGCTCACAACAGAAATATAAACTTTTTCTCAATTGTACCATAAATAACTATTAAACTCCTACTTTTTTATCATAACGCTTTTATCCCTAAACATGATTACCATAATATTTTCACTCATACTCAGAAAGAAACATTTACAAACTGTAATAAAAAATATATGTGGTGTAGAAGATATTTTATAGTTTTAATTTGAGGGTATGATTATTATTTGGGGGGTAAACTTTGCATAACATACTAAGTTGTGTCTATTGCTAAGTTCAAGTAAGATAATAATGTGAAAAAAATCAACTCTTTAGAATGATTAAAGGTCGTTTTACTAATTTTTGTCTTAAATGAATAAAATTCATAAAACACGACACATTTACGGTTATGTTCATGGCCTGGGAGTTAATACCGCAATTTTAACCGTACCTAAACTAATAACTATAGGACCTATTCGGTTCTGGCACTTCGCCGGTCACTGCCGCGGCACGCTCGCTTCGCTCGCTCGACTCATGCGTTGTGGTCACAGTTCTAACCTAACCTTAACCAGAATACACCAATAAAAGTGAATATTTTAAAACTATAGCCGCTAGTTTAAATAAAAAAATATAAAGATATAAATACTAAACTAATTTAATTGAAATGTGTATATGAAAACATATATTTAACTAAGTAAGTACTTGTAGTTGTGGTTTTTCGGCAGGGCCTGGGGAGTTCGCATGTCCGGTGTGGCATCGTTCAGCTCACGCCAAAGAGGTAGATGTGGCACTGAATGTTACCTGCAGGGCCATCACCGGCTGCTTCTAACCCACGCCTATCAATATGATATAGCCGTTGGCGGGCATGCGCCACCTTCTGCACGCCGTGAAGCTTCGTGTCATACTGAGAAGCTAAAACAAATTAGTGACAGACGACATCCTCTGTATGACCACCATCTCCCACCGGCTCGCTTGAAAAGTCGCAGGAGCTTCTTGAGATATGCGAACTCTTCAGACCAAAGTCCAGCTCACGTACGCCTCGAGATGTGGAAGACTAGGCTACCAGCACCCGCTGATTTTCCTGAGCTAGCTGAGCACTTGCCACTTGGAAGTAGGCTACAGTGGCCGATCTGGAAGTCTTTAAACCGCCTTCGGACTCATGTTGGTCGCTGCAGGGAGAATCTGGCCAAATGGGGAATCACAAACTCTAATAATACCTCGTGCGATTGTGGATTCCCTATTCAAAACATCTGCTTTCGTGCCCACTGTCGGCCTCTACGTGTACCCGTGAAGACCTAATGCAAGCCACAAGCAAAGGCGTAGAAGTTGCTTCCTACTGGGCAAAAAAAAATTAAATAAAAAATGAGAAAACAAAATGCCATTGACACGAAAGAAGAAGAAGAAGTACTTGTACCATGGTACTATAAGTCTTATATGTTATATCTACATGTTATGTGTAAAAGTTACGTAAAATTAATGTATACAATACTGATTATTATTAATTAAAAGAAACCTAAACAAAAAAGATATGACATTGAATAATAGTGTAAAAGATGGTTATGTTGAAAAAATATAGGAATACTAATAAAAGTATAAAAGATGTTTATTGCTTCCGACATTAGGAAGTTAAATGTTTCGATTATGAAAATTTGTGGTAGAGTTGTTAGGAATTGTACCTAATTGCTAGGATGAAGAATGTTCGAAAGAACATTTTCAGATTTCCAATTATCGGCATTGAAACTTTAGGTGAACTTTGGCGCACCCAGTAGTGATACATACATTAATTAAAGTGATAATTGAAAGGCATAAAGGATCGGCTATTATTAAAATTAAGTTTAGATGACATGTAGAAAAAATCAATTTTTAACAATCATAATTGTTTTAATTATGTAACATCTTTAATCCTTTAGATATTACTAACATTTAGAAAATAAAAAAGACATTATTATGTTTAACAAAAAAACATAAGTCAAGTATCGTTTCGTTTATAGGTACCTAATCGACAATTCCAACATATATAAAAAACATTTTATTTAGCCAGAAAATAAAGAAAATATTTACTTAATATATTTATTAATGTATTATGCATAGACAAAGCATCACTCGCTCCGCTCGTATGTTCTCTGGTATTATGTACGTACCATAACTTAAAAAAAATCTTCATAACATATTTATAATCAGTCAGTCACAGATTATAATTATTAACAGGTAGTAAAAAAATTATCACATACCAAATATACTTACTACCCATTTAATAATTAGGAACTATCACTGCCCTCGGATCAAATTGAAATGGAGGGGTTGTTCGAGGATCTGCATCGGTCTCTTTTCAACATACTTGCCATCAAAAAATACATTAACAACATGTTTTCGTTGATCCGTAACGGTCGCAAAAATTATACCAATGAGTCAAATGTGGATCCGTTTTATATTCATGCTCATGCGCAATCTTACTAACTAACGTTGATCCGAGGGCAGTGATAGTTCCTACTTATTGAACGGGTAGTAAGTATATTTGGTATGTGATTATTTTTTTTCTACCTGTTTATATCTAATTATAATCTTGGACTGACTGATTATAAATATAACGAAGTTTTTTTTTAAGTTATGGTACCTACATAATGAATAATTCATAAAAATATTAAATAAATATTTTTTTATTTTTTGGCTAATGTTTTATGTTTGTTATATATGTTAGAATTGTCGATTAGGTACCTATACTGCCGTGGTATAACTAAAATGCCGTTATCTGCTCAAATGTTTTGGTATCTTTGAATCTCAAATAAGTTTTGTCATCGAAAAGTACGTAACGGTTTAAATTTTTGCCGCGGTTTTCATTTGGTGTCCAAAAAAATGGTTTGAGCAGATAACGGCATTTTAGTTATACCACGGCAGTATAAACGAAATGTTACTTAACTTATATTTTTTTGTTAAAAATAATAATGTCTTTTTTATTTTGATGAGATGTTACATAATTAAAACAATTATGATTGATAAAAATTGTTTTTTCTACATGTCATCAAAACTTAACTTTGATATATTATGATCCGATAAGATCCTTTATGCCTTTCAATGATCACTTTAATTAATGTATATCACTACTGGCTGCGCCAAAGTTCACCTAAAGTTTCAACTCCGATAATTGGAAATCTAAAAATGTTCTTCCTAACATTCTTCATCCTAACAATTACAATTCCTAACTTATCTGTTCCTAATGTTCATAATTCGAAGCATTCAACTTTCTAATATCGGTAGCAATAAACATCAAAGTCATATCTTTTTTGATTATGTTTCTTTTTATTCATAACTAGCGACCCGCCCCAGCTTTGCACGGGTACAATGCTGATACTAAATACACTACAGAAAAACTGTGAACGTTGTATATAAAAACACAGCGGCCCGCTCCGGATTCGCACGGGTATAAAATATATATAGCCTATGTCACTCACTGAAAAAATTATTAAAATCGATCCAGTAGTTTTTATTTATTCATTACTGTGCACGCGTTAAATTTGGAGTAAAACAATTGCCCTTTCCCTATACCATGAAGATTTCTTGCTATCTTTGGAATATTCATATACAACATTCTTACTTATTTACTTTTTACATTTCTCAGCTCTATATCTATCCCGAAACTGACCGAGTCGAGCCTCACGCTCTACTGACGAATCTGACGATTCTCGACGCGGCGCGGCGGCGCCCCCTTATAAGTTCAGAATGTCCAATTCCCAAAATGTCCAACGGTTTCAAAATGTCCAATTCCCGAATTGTCCAATTCCCAAAATGTCCAATTCCCATAATGTCCAATTCCCATAATGTCCAATTCCCATAATGTCCAATTCCCATAATGTCCAATTCCCAAAATGTCCTATCTACTATTACGAGTCTTTTGAGTCTCATAGCCGTTCTCTATCTTCCTTTTTCCGAGTGGACTTCTATTTATTTTAGGTAGGTAATAAACATTAAACAAATTACCAAATTAAATAATCATATTATTTATTTATTTACAAATAATACTTAAATCTAATAATGTCAAAGAGGAAAATTATAATGAAAAGATTTATTTAAATAAGCGAAGTCGTAAAAAAATTTAATATAGCGCCATCTAGTTATTTGATGAGTAACTGCGTGGTTTGTGTAAGATAAATAATGTAATGAATATGAATATGAATGAATAATGTAATGAATGTACAATATTATTTGTGGTTGCCAATGCTTTATACAGAAAGACGAATAAGATTTCTTTTAATTTTCAAATGACAATTATTGCAAAAACTAAACTACTACTACTATCGTACTAAAACTACTATCGTAATGCAATAATACATTTTCCGCTTCTAACAAAAGTCAAGTACGCAATAATCTAATAATTTTTCAAAACTACCCACATTAGTAATAAATATATTTCTGTACGAATGCGTTTAGTTTTTGCAATAATTGTCATTTGAAAATTAAAAGAAATCTTATTCGTCTTTCTATAAAAAGCATTGGCAACCACAAATAATATTGTACATTCATTACATTATTCATTCATATTCATATTCATTACATTATTTATCTTACACAAACCACGCAGTTACTCATCAAATAACTAGATGGCGCTTTATTAAATTTTTTTACGACTTCGCTTATTTAAATAAATCTTTTCATTATAATTTTCCTCTTTGACATTATTAGATTTAAGTATTATTTGTAAATAAATAAATAATATGATTATTTAATTTGGTAATTTGTTTAATGTTTATTACCTACCTAAAATAAATAGAAGTCCACTCGGAAAAAGAAAGATAGAGAACGGCTATGAGACTCAAAAGACTCGTAATAGTAGATAGGACATTTTGGGAATTGGACATTTTGGGAATTGGACATTATGGGAATTGGACATTATGGGAATTGGACATTATGGGAATTGGACATTTTGGGAATTGGACAATTCGGGAATTGGACATTTTGAAACCGTTGGACATTTTGGGAATTGGACATTCTGAACTTAAACGGGCGCCCCGATCGGCCGGTACCGACGCAAACGCTAAGTCCCGAAATTTTTAAATCTGTGATATCTTCGAAATTATTCATTTAAATCACATGCTGTAACGGGCAATTTTGATCTACATAAAATGCACAACGTATCTAATGTATTTAATTAGATAAGGAATGATACTGTATCGTTTAAAATAGCTTGGTAAATAGCCCATATTTTTTTACTGTGGGTTATCCTTAGGCAATGAACATACCTATGCTGTCGCGGACAATTTAATAATAGTACCACGGTACAAGTAGTTAAATACATGTTTTCATATACACATTTCAATTAAATTAGTTAAGTATTAGCGGCTATAGTTTTAAATTATTCACTTTTATTGGTGTATTTTGGTTTAGGTTAGGTTAGAACTGTGATCACAACACACGAGTCAAGCGTGCGTGCCGCGGCAGCGGCCGGCGAAGTGCCAGAACAGAATCGGTCCTGTAGTTATTGGTTTAGGTACGGTTAAAACTGCGGTATAAACTCCCAGGCCATAAACATAACCGTAAATTTATGTGTCGTGTTTTATGAATTTTATTCCTTTAAGACAAAAATCAGTAAAACGACCTTTAATAATTCTAAAGAGTTGATTTTATAGACATAATTATCTTACTTGAACTTAGCAATAGACACAAGTATGTTATGTAAAGCTTACCCCCCAAATAATAATCATACCCTCAAATTAAAACTATAAAATATCATCTACACCACATATATTTTTATACTACACCTACGTAGAAAGTACCTCTTTGCAGTATCTAATACGGAGAATATCTATCAAAGAAAGTTAGTCTTTTCAGACGAGTTCTGAAAAGCAACATGTAATGTATGTTAGAGGTCTGAAATATTACTCCTAAATTCATTACTCCCATGGGAGTAATGAACTTTTTTTTAAACTTCTTTTTTTTTCATAACTGCTCAAGCAGTGATTGAGGACCTCTTACCACAAAAGTCAAGGGTCAGATATAATAAAGCGTATGCAGATTTTCTGCAATGGAGAAGTGAGAAAAATGCACAATCTTTTTACTTTCCTTGTAGGTGTAGTATAAAGCACTATGTATAACTCGGGCGAAAGTTTGATTTCTTTCGGGTGTATATTAAGGCCCTCAGCAGTTGGTAAATGTTTCTTTCTGAGTATGAGGGAAAATATTATTATGGTTATCATGTTTAGGGATAAAAGCGTTATGATAAAAAAGTAGGAGTTTTAATATATTCACATTAATGATATTAGTAGACAATAACAATTTTCGGAAACATGAGTGTTATGAACAACGCCGGCAGCACTACAATGGTATGACCAATCAGAAGGCAGCAGCCTTCTGATTGGTCCATTTGAATCGGATCAACAACTATCGGAGTGGATTTGTATATCGGATCAACATTTCGGTTGCGTTCCCTAAACTTCAACGGAGTAAAACGTTGATCCGGCCGGATCCACATTTGTATGAAAAAGATTATATTGGATCAACAAAAACCACTCGGATCAACATAGGTTTTCGGATCAACAAAGTGCTCGCCCTACAGCACGCATGATCAACAATTGACGGGTTGGTATAACTATATATATATATATATATATATATATATATATGTGCAGACAAATATATACATACATAATTCAGAAGACACTTTGAAGTCTAATGTTTCTCTACTGTATTTTTAAATACAGGTGATGTTCAATACCAAAATAATAGATTACTATTTATTGACCTAAATACACGTAGTCTGAGCGTTGGCTGAAAGCTAATAGGAAATAACATAACCTCGCAAAACCAAACAAACATCTTAACGTAACAGGTACAGTAGTTAGTTCGTAAGACTCCTTAGGGACCTGAAAGGTACGTGTAAACTTGATTTGGCTTCTATTCAAGCTGTTAATTGCCAATATAAGCTGGTCTCGTATTGTACAAGTAGCCTTTAAAATGCGAGACCATCTTATACTGAAAATGAATACCTTGATTCGTAGTTTCGTTGGTACAACAGAAATGTAGCAAATAGATAGTACTTTTACGTATTCACCCAATTTTTCAAAACCCATTTGGGAATACCTAAGGCCTGAAAGATAAACTTTGACACCTTTTCTGAAAGTTTTTATATTCTTTACTAGAAACAGTTACCCTGATTTTACCAGTTTGGGATAAAGTTTAAGATAGATAATTTAGCTCCAGTTTATGTCAAGATGTTAGATAATCCTTATTTGTAGGATAAGCATATAAATAAAAGTGATAGCTGTATTCTTTTTCAAGTGTGACTTGTGTTACTTTTATATTCGGTTAGGTTATATTTTATGTGCAGATGACATCTATCTATCACCTCTGAAACTGGCCCTTAAGGCAAGTTATTTATTTATTTAAAAGGTTACTATTTCTAACATAAAATAATTATGTATTAACATTGCGTGTTCAAGTCGATTTTTACAGGGTTTAGAAATTTGCCTATACTACCCTACAAACATGAATATTTCCCTTTAAAATTGTTTTTTTAATATTTTTTAAAAACACTGTAAAAGGACCTTCAGTACAAACTTTCTAGGTCTAAACGTGGACGTTAACAAAATGTAAATGGGCATTTGAATCGTCCTGATTCAAATGCCCATTTACATTTTGTCTATAATACTTACAGTTATTGCTAAACAATCTGTAACATAATGTTTTAATGATAAAACAGTTAAAGTTGTTTACTATTTTGATTTCGAAATGTTACCATTTAGTGGTAATCTCTTTAAAGATATACTAAAAACGTTGTAAAACCATTTGTAACCGTTATCGCTCAGTAGATGTACAACTACTTAGATAACTATCAGTTTTGGCATCGCGTTATTTTGTTTTTTGCTTAAAACCTATTGAACGTTTTAAATAGACTACTGTAATTACATAGGGTCGTAGATAAATTGTTATATAACATCAGATTTGTACAACATCCACACTTCACCTATTATGTTTAGGTCCCATGCGATAGAATGGTACCCTATCGCCATTCACCGGACACAAAGCTCCGTGTTGCTGTTATGAATTTCCTGACGGAGAGTTCACTAATAACACTTTGCCCAATCCGGGAATCGAACTCAAGCACTCGCGGACCATCATAGACCATCAAGGAGGCATTGCTGCTTAAAACTTACTTAACCCTTATTCAAGTATTGGGAAATTATTTCCCACTTGATACTACAGTACTATTTTTTTATTATTTCTTTATTGACAACTCTAATCAGTACCGATCTCTATAAAAAAACCCCGATTGTCCCCCTTTTTGTGAAAATAAGGAGTTTTTTTTCAAAATCTAAAACCCTTTTACCTAAAAAAAAGGTTAACCTTTAATGAAATGGACATCTTTTTTTAATAAAATTGAAATTTTTAATTTTTAGTTTTATAGATTTCGAAAAAAACTGCTTATTTTTAAATAGAATACTGTAAATATAATAAATGCAAAATATTTTCATTATTCTATTGAATGCAGCTGGAACGCAATGCTTATCAAATGTCAACGTGCCTGTCAAATTAAAACGGAAAAGTAGAAATTATTTACGTGAAAATTCAGCGATAAAATGTTTAAGTCGTAGATACATTTTAACGAGAAATAATAAGTGAAGCTTCAAAATTTATACTTTATCGTCAAAATTACTAACTCAGCCACGGGTTAGGTTAGGTTAGGTTGCTGACTTAGGGACGTCGAGATGGAGGACCGGCTTTACGCGGCGTACATCGAGCAGGTGTGCGCCCTAAAGCTGGCCATTTGCCGCGCCAAGGAGGAGGCGCGGCAGGAGATGTTGGAGGGTCTCGATCGTGACCCCTGGGGCCGCCCCTATCGAGCTGCGCTGAACAAGCTGCGCTCGCGGGGCGCCCCCCTTACGGAGACTCTCCAACCCAGCTTCCTCGCAGAGGTGGTTGAGGGCCTATTCCCGCATCGGGCGGAGCACACGCCCCCGGCAATGGTCGCAGAGACCGACGACCGGGAGGCCGACCTCAGTGCACCGCCCGTCACGGACGCGGAAGTAGGGGCGGCTGTTCTTCGGATGCGTTCCAAGAACACCGCCCCCGGGCCCGACGGGGTACCCGGACGGGTGTTGGCCCTGGTCCTCGACCACATGGGGGATCGCCTCAGGGAACTGTTCGACGTGTGCCTGGCGTCCGGGCGGTTCCCTGACTGCTGGAAGGCGGGGAAGCTGGTTCTCCTCCCGAAGCCGGGACGGCCGCCCGACACCGTGGCGGCCTACAGGCCTATCGTGTTGCTGGACGAGGCGGGCAAGCTGCTCGAAAGAGTGATTGCTGCCCGTATCGTCCGGCATCTCGAAGAGGTTGGCCCCGGTCTGTCGGATGCCCAGTACGGTTTCCGTGCTGGACGTTCGACGATTGGGGCTATCCTGCGCCTGAGGGCTGCTGCGGAGGCGGCCGTCATCGGCGGAGGGGTGTTGTTGGCGGTATCGCTGGATATCGCCAACGCCTTCGGGACTCTGCCATTCAGCTGCGTCAGCGAGGCACTCCGGTACCATGGAGTGCCGGTTTACCTGATGCGGCTGGTGGCCGACTATCTCGAAGGCAGGGGGGTTCTGTACGAGGACCGAGACGGAGCTTTGCTCCGCAGGCCCGTGTCGTGTGGTGTCCCACAGGGTTCGGTCCTAGGACCGCTCCTGTGGAACATCGGTTACGACTGGGTGCTGCGTGGAGCTTTCCCCCCGGGCCTAGACGTCATCTGCTATGCGGATGACACGCTCGTCACGGCCCGGGGGCGAAACTTCGAGGAGGCGGCGCGCCTGGCCACAGTGGGTGTGTCCCAAGTGGTCGGGCGCATCGAGGCGCTGGGGCTTAGGGTGGCCCCTGCCAAGACTGAGGCCGTGGTTTTTCACGGGCCTCGTCGCGGGCCACCTGCTGGCGCCTCGATTACCGTCGGCTCGGTCCTCGTACGGATCGAGGCCCAGATTAAATACCTGGGCCTAGTGATAGACAGGCGGTGGAGCTTCGACGAGCACTTCCGCATTTTGGTGCCCAAGCTGGAAGGCGTGGCTGCCGCTCTCGGTCGGCTTTTGCCGAACGTGGGCGGCGCCAGCGTCGCCAGCCGACGGCTTTACGCGGGGGTGGTACGGTCAATGGCACTGTACGGCGCACCCGTGTGGGCGGAGGCCTTGTCCGCCGGGAACAGGGCGCGGCTATGGAGACCGCAGCGCGTCCTGGCGGTCAGGGCCATTCGTGGATACCGCACGGTGTCGACCGAAGCAGCGTGTGCGTTGGCCGGAACACCCCCGTGGGATTTGGATGCGGAAGTGCTCGCCGAAGTGTACAAGCGAGGCGCGGCTGCTCGAGCCGAGGGTTCTGTCCCCATGCCCGAGCAGCTGCGAGCTTGGCGGGAGGAGGCCCACCGGACGCTGATGGTCCGGTGGGGGAATCGGCTGGGGGCTCCACGGGCTGGTTTTCGCACCGTGGAGGCGCTCCGGCCGATTCTTGAGGAGTGGGCAGGGCGGCAGCATGGGACTCTCTCCTTCAGGCTGGTGCAGGTGCTGACCGGGCATGGTTGCTTCGGGAAGTACCTGCACAGGCTGAAGAGGGAGGCGAGCCCCATGTGCCACCACTGCGACTGCGGTGAGGACTCGGCGCAGCACACTCTCGAGCAGTGTCCTGCTTGGGAGGTGCAGCGCCGGGATCTCACCGCGGTCATTGGGAACGACCTCTCGCTGCCGGCTGTGATCGCGGCAATGAGCAGCGCGAGGTCGTGGGATGCGGTCGCATCCTTCTGTGAGGACGTCATCTCGCAGAAGGAGGCGGCGGAGCGGATCAGGGAGGACTCACTCCTGGCTGATCCGCTCCGCCGCCGGCGAGCTGGGCGGCGAAGGCGCGCGTACGCCGCGAGCCTAATGCCGCCCTAAGCGAGGCCGCGGGCGGTGGAGGGGGTTTTCCGCCGCCCGCTGATGCCTTCCGCGACGGAGTGACGCCCTGGGTGTGCCCGGGGCGTCGCTACGAGAGTAGGACTGAGTAGAGTCGGGTGCCCGGTCAGAGGTCGAACTGGGCACGGTCGCCGCGGCGAGCCCTGTGGATATAATATCGATCCGGGGCTCGCCGACCACCATCTTTCGGCGACGAGGGCACACCGCGGGGTTTTAGTGGGTATTCTGTGCCGTTTAACATCGTAGGCACGGGAGTCCCACATAGCCACTCTGCCCGTCCCCCCACGGGTGGGGTGGTATGCGTAAAAGCATTTCCCCGCGAAAAAAAAAAAAAAAAAAAAAAAAAAAGGTTGCTGACTTAGGGGTGCTATGTCGAGTAACCTCCTAGACGATCCGGGGCTATTGGTCCCTTATTAATCCGCGAGGATTAGGGGGGAACAATAGTCTTTGGGTTTGGTGCACCCTGGTAACTTCGCAAAAAAACTTCTCCTTCGGGGGATTTCTTTTTGCGTTGGCTAATAACTCGACACGGGGGGCTGCTCCTCGGGCTGACTGGTTGGGTTGGCCCATGGAGGAGTGGCCCAACAGGCCGGGCTGCGGTGTTGGCGCAAGCTGACACTGCGGCCGGGTGGTTACGGGGCCGCGGCGGGGGGGGAGTGTCGGTGCGCGCGTCGTTTTCGATGCCCCGCACTCCCTGCCTTCCGCGGTCCCGGCGGGGCCGCAGCCGTTGAACTGCGGCGTGGTGGGCGGCGGGACCGACCACCTGTCTCGCCGCGAGAGGACCAGGCCGTCAGATATGGGGATGTCTGATGGCTTTGCACGCGGTCCTCGCGCTGGTCGCTGGCTTGCGCCAGCCCCTTCTTTGGGGGCCATGAGGGGCCTGCTTCGGCGGGCATCGCCGGGGGGGTCGTGGACGTAAAGGCTGTGCCGGTTTCCCATGACCCTCCCATCAAGGCGAGTGCGGGAGCACCGTGGGGTTTTAGTGGGTATTCCCGTGCCGTTTAACATCGTAGGCACGGGCGAGTCCCACATAACCACTCTGCCCTTCCCCGGGGTGGGGTGGTATGCGTAAATGCATTTCCCCACGTAAAAAAAAAAAAAAAAAAAAAAGGTTGCTGACTTAGTAATTTAGAAGGCAACATACATTTTTGGGGGCGAATAATGGTATTAAAAAGAAGCCTGTTTAAATAGCACCCCATTTTAACATAACTTAGCGCTTATATTACCCAGAAGAGTGTAGCATAGGTATATAACACCGACATTTCACTTTTTATGTTTAGGACTCATGTGATAGAGGGATTGTCTATCGACATCCACCGGGCACAATTCCAGCTCCGTGCTGCTATTGTAAATTTTCTGACGAAAAGTTCACAAATAAAACTTTGCCCGATCAGGACATCGAATCCAAGACCTCGCGTTAAAAGGCGCTAACCACTAAACCAACAAGGCAGTTTTATTTTGTATATATATTTATATTATTATATTATATTTTATTTATTGTTTTATATATTCTAGTTCATTATTATTGAGAATACGGGTTACTCACGTTACTATAGCCGGGATATGCCGACTAGTTTCGAATCTAGTACATAGATTCATCAACTGGGCTATTATTCGCGTGTCGTCGCCTGCGCGCGACGTCTAGCACTGAGGCGGACTCACGTTGGTTTTAATAATATTATTCTAGTTCATGTTAATGACTAGGTATTACATTGATATAATTACATAGATATTAAAACCGCTAGTTATGTTACATTTATTTTACTGCTTTACATTAAAAAAAAGTTTGTGGCACATGGGAATAATATAATATTTAATTATTATATAAATATGATACTCTGTTATTATAATGTTGTGTTGTTTGGGTCAAGGACATGCCACAAAATATGAAAAAAATCAGCCAAGGCAGAGATAGCCGAGTGGGAGACCGTAGGACTGCGAAGTCAAAGGTCTCGGGTTCGAACCCACGGCACACACCTCTGTCAATAAATCGTTAAGATTCGTCTTTTCGAAGATAAGTGTGTATTTATCATATAAAATATCGCTTGCTTACGGTGAAGGGAAACATCATGAGGAAAACTACATGCCTGAGAGTGCCTATAAAGTGCTCGAGGGTGTGTGAAGTCGGTAGACGCACTGGCCTAGTGCGAATTGGTAAATCCGCACTTGGCCAGCGTGGTGGACTATGGCCTAACCCTTTTCATCATAAGAAGAGGCCCGAACCCAGCAGTGAGACATGTATTAGATACAGGGCTGCTTTTATTATAACACTTGAGTTTTATTAGCTATATTTCATTTATTTCACCATATCTCAAGCACCATAGAAACACAAAGTTTTAAACGTCACTTTGTGATTTACCGAAGTGGGATTAAATTCCAATTCCAAAATTTAAAAAAAAAAGGCTACAAGCCAAAACTCGTATAAAATTATAAACGTTATCAAAAAATTAAGACGAAAAACGATTAGACCAAAAAATGTCAACCATATTTAATATATATGGCAGGTCATCTGAATTCATGATGACGGCCTTAGGCTGATCGTTGAGAGGCAATGCGTCTAACGATCCGCCTGCTCGTTGTTTGGTCATATCGTACGATATGGCTCGATATGGCTCGATATGGTTAGGCGCATCGTAATATGTTTTGTTTTGGGCTGGTCAGTTGGCGATCGTTTTTCAGACGAGTTGTCTAGGCCGCTACGCCTTAACCAATGATCCACTTACGACATATTTAGGTAAATATTAATCTTTATTAACAAATTGAACGCTTTAACAACATATCGATTAACTTATTTTATTCGTAAATTATTTGTTATTCCTATTAAAAACCCAGAAAATTCGATTAGGTAATTTGGATTGGATTTTCCTGTAAAGTTTAAAAAAGTGTAGTTACGTTCATCTGACTCTTATAGAGCGAATTGTATGATTAGTATTGAATTAAAAATCAATAATATTTTTATTATTTACCAAAGAAAGTTTAATAAAAGAACCTTTCCAAACTAACTATGTACTGCCACACATAATATTGTATAATTTACCTATTAGAAAATTATTTGTATTATACATTATGCTACTACTGATGTTGTGAAATTGGTGAGAAATAAACATTTTTTCATTTTTCATTTTCATTTTTATTTTCATTTCAACTACAAAAATAGGTTTATAATTTAACTCTCCCTAATAACACTATGAAAATTATTTAAAATTTGATACTTCTAACACTTCACTACCACAATCTACGATCGCCATATGTTTAATAACCACATTTCACTCCATTAATCCATTAAATAATGTCTCTATTATTTGTTTAATGACATCTCGTGTTCGACACCCATAATCATAACATTTCAAGTTTACGAGGTATTAGCGTTTAAGCCACGCCGCGCCGTCTGCTAAGCTAATAGTGTATTTTTGGGAATGGAAAATATTTAGTACATAGTTTGCAGTTTTTATGCTAAGAGTCAAGTTTTATTTATTACTCATTTGTTACTTGATATTTCTTAGCATCACGCATACATTACCCAGAAGGGTGTGGCAGAGGTGTACAACACCCTCATTTTACCTGTTATGTTTAGGTCCCATGGGATAAAAGGTGCTCACCTCTAAAGCCTATTGCACTATAAATATTATTTAATAACCCTTTTTTCGATTCCCGACCCGGGAATCGAACCCGAGACCTCGCAGTGAGCGGCGCTTACTTTAATCTCCAGACGTTTGAGACAGTTTATTTAATACTAAAATGACTCGAAGTTGAAAAATTATTGTATTTGGTTGATTTCGTATTGAGTGAGTTTACCATTTTTTAAGACAATGATAGAAATGGGTCTTTGCTTATTTCATTATTATTTGCACCATTTGTTAGTTGACAGATTTTCTTTTTCAATGTATGCAAAAATATAAACGTTATAGTTACTAAACGTATTATATTATATTAGTTAACATTTAACATATAGGTACATAATCATAACATTTCAAGTTTACGAGGTATTAGCGTTTAAGCCACGCCGCGCCGTCTGTTAAGCTAATAGTGTTTTTTGGGATTTTTGGTACGGCACTAAGTTTGTACTGAATTACCTAAGAGTCAAGTTTTATTTATTACTCATGTAATACTTAACATAACATAACATCAAGCCTATATTACCCAGAAGGGTGCGGCAGAGGTGTACAACACCCACATTTTACCTATTATGATTAGGTCTCATAGGATACGAGGGGTGAGCCAAACGCCATCTACCAGGCACAACTCCATGCTACTATTATGAATTTCCTGACGAAAAGTTCAAAAATAGTACTTTGCCCAACCCAGGAATCGAACCCTCTCACCACGAGACCTTGCAGTAAGAGGCGCATACGCAAACCACTACACCATCGAGATAGTTATATTTATTTATTAGTTTTATTTACTACTTATTTAATACTAACATCAGAATAAGTTGAAAAATTACTGTATATTTGGTCAATTACTTATTGGGTGGAACGAATAGTTTTTTTTTAAGAAAATGATAATAATGGGCCTTTGCTAATTTAATTACCATTTCAACCATTCGTTAATTGACTGATACCTTTTTTTTCTTTATGTATGCCAAAATATTAGCATTATATACTAAGAAACAGTTGAAAAAGATATGTGACGTCGCGTTCATCCATTTGTTCCTATCTTAAGTAGTCACGAAATGACATATCATATAGTTGAGAAATTTAGGGTTCTGGTAAGAGGCGAACGTAGCTTGATGGCTAAAGCGGCTGCCCGGTGTGCCGTAAGATCGCAGGTTCAAATCCTGCCGGTCCCATATCTTTTTCAACTGTTTCTTAGTATAATTTGCTAAGCATAGCTAAATACTATAAAAGTATTCAAGTAGAAATTAACATTATAGTTACTTAACGTATTATATTATATTAGTTAGTACGTAAATAAACATAACTTTTACATTTTACGAAGTATAAGCGTTTACGCGGCGCCGCGGCGCCGTCTGCTAACTAACTATTTATTGGGATTGGAAAATATTTGTTATGGCACGAAGTTTGTAATGCTTACTTATTTTTTATATCGAGCGCATGGTCGGTGCTGTAGTAAAAGCGGTCGCCTCGCTGCTATTTACTGCGCTGGTGTTGTGGGTGCGATCCCCCACACAGGATAAATCTCTGTGTGATCTGCAAATTATGTATGAGGAAATACACACTATGTGTGAGGAACGTATTATTGCAAACCTTTGCGTTACAGGAATTATGCCCAAAGTCGTACAAAAAAATATATGTAGTGAAATACCAATATTGTGCTATTGTACGAATATGTGTTTTTATAAAGTATGTATAGCGGGTTGGCATTTTAACATCAGATTGAATGGATTGGATTAGTAAAGAGCGCTGAACCAGTATTTTGACTTTGCCCTTTTCCTTGGAATAACAAAAGATACATTCTAATTTTGACTTAGTTTGTCGTAGAAACCCAGATCCTTCAGTTGTTGGCGTTCTTATTGTACCCTTATTCCGAAGCGTAGAGTTGCCACGCGGTCCAACCGTTTCTATGAGGAAATAATAAAATTCTCAGTATTATATCTTTTTCTGACTGAGTTGAGCTTTTATGGAGTTTTGGTACACTGTTGTCCTAACTTTTACCCAATTTGTAAGCATTCGAACCAATTGCGTGCGGCCACGATTCCTTCGCCACGCTCCGTTTTTGCCACCAATTTGATCGATAACAATTTAAATAAAAGCGGCCGTGGCGCAATGGATAAAGCATCGGTCTTACAATCGAGAGGTCGTGGGTTTGAATGAATTGAACTTTTGCGTGATTCCACAAACTAACAGGAAAACTAAATTTAAAAAAATAGTAAAATCCTTTTCTCCATATTTACCAGGTCTCAATAACAACAGTTCCTCTCCATAAAACTTTAATCTCACATCCTCATCTTAAGCTAAGTTCACTAAGTACACTATTAGTTGTATAATAACACATCTCACAGACCGACGGATTCGAGCACGCTGAGCACAGGTGTGTGTGCCAATCATTGAGGTATTATCTTTAAGATCCTGGCGTTCGTCAGACCGTACTAAACGTAACTAAGGTAATAAACAAACTGTCAGTGTATGTTTATTATTATTATTGTAATAAAAAAGGAGATTGTGGTGGAGTGAGTATAGAAAAACAATAGCAGTGAAACAGAGTTTACTAGACTAAGCATCAATTTCAAAAGTGATAGATAAATCTTATTGGCAGGATAAGCAAATAACACACATAATGAAAATGACAGCTGTGTTCTTTTTTCAAGTGTAACAAGTGGCACTTTAAAATTCGGTCAGGTAACGTTTTATGGCTTCTAATTGAATATTTTTATAGCATTTAGCTATGCTTAGCAAATTATACTAAGAAACAGTTGAAAAATAATGAAAAATAATGCTAAACGCTATAAAAATTATCAATTAGAAGTTAAAATAACGTACGCGTTCATTTGTGCTGAATGTAACTTCGCCATGTTGGTTTGTATCCTACATAAGATAGGAACAAATGGATGAACGTGACGTCACGAAATGACATATCATACAGTTGAGTAATTTTTTATGGGTCGGAAAAGATCTATCCGGAACCTTTAAAACTGGATAAGAAAGGCTTGATTTACAAGTGCTGGATAAGTATATAAATGATAAATGATCAGATAAAATGTACAATAAAATAACCAGCAACTAACTATCCGAAACCTTATCAGGAATTGGTGATATTATGAGCTAAAGAACAGATAAATCTTAGTTTTCATGTCTACCAACTCTTAGTTACTACAATAGGCATGGTGACTAATCCATAGATAGTAAAATATAGGACACCTTATCAAAATATATGTACGAAATAATAAAAAAAATATTTTGTAATTAAATTATCCACACAATTTATAGCAACTTTTGTAATAAAACCATTTTAATAAACGCAATTTGCCATGTAGCTATCAAACAAAATTCATAACTTCACATGCAAAAGATGTAAGCGTGACGTCACGCCATTGTAGCCGTTTATTAGGGGCGTTTGGGCAAGTCAATTATTAATGTGAGTTTAAAAAGTATTATCTCAGAAACCGTGATATCAAAATAATTATTTTTATAATGTTTTTTTTTTTGTATCGAGAGGTGTTTCAATTTGCAAGTAACTCCCTCCAGATAAGCTTAAACTGCTTGCTATAGGAAGAAGTTTGACATCCGTGGTGTAATACACCACGCATTGCACCACGGCCGCTTCTTATTTTGTATTAACCAACTTCTCTTTCTATCTATATATTATTAAGCCTAAAATCGATCAATTTACTCTAATCTAGGTCAACATCCTCAAAATGAGGCTTAATTTTAACACCGACCTACGTGCTAACGTGTAGAATTCTATATTAGGCTACCAATAAATGTTTTAGGCCTACAGAATGATTAAGCAAGGCGCGAACACGCATATTCCGTACCATGTTCTTCGCCTATAACGCTAACATAACATCTTTACGACTTATATCGTTACGGGCACGACACGCCACGTTTACGGTGGGACTTATTGCTACACAAACAAAAACGAGGCAAGTGTAAGTTGAATTTGCGACTGAAAAGTTCTGTATACTGAGATATAATAGAAGAATATAAACTTTTAGTATTTCGACAATATTTTTAGGTTAAGTGTGTTTACCCACTGCATCTCATACTTATCCGTCATCCGTCAACATACATAACAACATGCGATTCGGACAGAATCGCCGCACACATTTTTAACAGGAATCAGTCCGAAGCGCATATTGGTTTATGGACAAGAATCGGATGAACTAATTGACAAAAAGCAAAAGAAGAAGGGGTAGGAAGGAATGTATTTGGATACAATGATAGAGTAACTGAATAGGAATAGAGTGTGATGTTCCTCCACTACAAAGAGAGGATTCTCCGACCAGGCTCGGTGGTATTGCCTGGCGTACAGTTGTCCAACGGTAGCGTATTGGAAGTTGTATTTATGTACACTTGCTGTGAACATTTCGTTATCGCGATTCCGCGCTCTTGGACAGTTGTGACGAGTGTGTCACTTCTTGACGTTGTCAATGTGAACCGTCATTTATCATGTGCGGAGACCGCCACAGTAACAAGCACTCAATAATCCATTCAAACATGTTTTTATTGCCTGCGAGCGAGGTGTGGCTCATCTGATGTTAAATGATAATAACTTTTGCTCAAAAACTTCGGGAACACAAAGAGAATTATGATTTTAATCACACATTTATATTATTAATAAAGTCTCGTTGTCTTGGGTTCGATACCCGGGTCGGGCAAACTATTATTTGTGAACTTTCCATATTTTATTTAAAGAAATATCAACGCGACTGGTTGATACGACACGTTGCCGAAATGCTGGTTTTATTTTGGACAGCGAATTAGCATTGCCATCCAGCGTGGCAATGCTGCCAGCATTTTGGGAACGTTGCCCACTGGCTGCGATTTATTAGATTAGGATAGGTAGTCTTTTATCGCTAGTTTTTATGTAGGTAGTTTATTTTTTATTTAGTTTTTTTTTGTGTTTTGTTTTCTTTGATTGTAAATAAATTATCCTTTGAGAAGAACTTTCCATCAGGAAAGTCACAATAGCAGTACGGAGTTGGAATTGTGTCCGGTGGCTGGCGATAGGTTCACCCCCTATCCCATGGGACCTAAACATAACAGGTGAAATGTGGGTGTTGTCCACCTCTACCACATCCTTCTAAGACTATTTCTAGACGTAATAAACTACCACCAAATCAAACAGTCTTAGTTAAAAAGAATTTAGAACAATTTGTGACTAATTATATAAGATGGTACAAAAAAAATAACTTTCACTTAAATTCTACCACGAGTATGTTGTTGAATTCCATTATTACAAAGGCTGAACCCTAAAAGCATAAAAGCCCCATAAAATATTCGTGGTCGATACGAGTTTAAATAATGAAAAGGTAATTAGGGAAGGGTCGCTTTAGGAAATCAATTAACGAACGTTTGTTTGAATAAACTATATACACTCGTGTATACAAATATATACACATTTCAGTGTATAATTCTGTATACACACTTGTCACACATGTGTTTACATTAATGTTATTAAGGGGATTGGTAAGGCCACTGTATTGGACAAAGGATGAAGATATTTATATTTAGTATTCTTTATTTTGTTGGTATATCGAAGTCGTTAATCAAAATGTATTTATGTGTGAATTATAATGGTTTTTTTTTGTTTTCAGGTATGTTACTGATTACTGCTGACTTTGGGTAACGAGGTCCCAGAATGCAGAGCGTTTTCTAAAAGATACTGGTATAGTATACTTAGTTCTTAGTAAATAATAATAAAATAAATCAAATTGTAGTGTCTCTTAAGAGCTTTTGACCTGTTACTATGTGAAAGCCGACAAAATAGCAAAAAAGACGTAATAAATAAATAAAGAAATAAATATCTCGCAACTTACACACAACGCCATCTAGTCCCAAACTAAGCAGAGCTTGTACTATGGGTACTAGAATAACTGATACAACTACATACCTATATACTTTTCTTTTGTAAATACATACTTATTATACATAGAAACACACACAGTCTGGGACTAAGGCAAACCCTCATGTTCATGCACACAAAGATTTGTCTTAAGCGGGAATCGAACCCGCGACCTCGGCGTCACAGGCAGGTACACTCCCACTCCGCCATCCGGTCGTCATATCAATAAAAAATCTATAACCATAATATATTACAAATTGAATTTCGAATATTGAAACTGTTTGAAAGGTCATATAACTAACTTATTTACAATATAAATTAAACTATATGACGAGTCAATTGGGTTAAAATTTGTAAATCATAGAACTTTACTGTCTCGTTGGCAGTAATATTATATTTTAAGTAATTCTATGAGTCTAAAAATGTTAAATTAATTGATTGGAATGGCAACTTCGCCTACGTCGAGAGCTGTATAAAGATACGTCATGATACCGCCTGGATGTTTCATGTTTTTTAATATATTCTGCCCACCATCAAAAAGAATGTAATGTAAAGTTATATTATTATGGTACGTTTCAATGTTCTTTTATTACCTTTACGCTTTTTAAGCGATTACTCGGTTGCACTTAAGCTGAAAGGATTTTGATTTAAACTGGCTAGAAGGTAAAATATGAGAATTACCTCAAAGTGTATTATGAAAAATGGATTTTGCGGTTGGCGCTTGCGTCTTTAGATTTAGTTTTACTGACTTGCTAATCTTTATTGTTTTAATAGGGTATCAGTAGAGGTTTTGATTTATAAACTCCTTAACTTAAGTTGTTTTATTTTTTGTTTCATTTACGGTTGTTTATTTTTAATTCTTTATACTTTTAATTACAATATCACGCTGGTGGTTCACAATATGTTTTAGCTTATAAGTGCGCCTGTGGTGTTTACCTATAGTACGAGAGCCCACGACCAAAACCATGTCTCATAGCAATACGGCAAAAACCCTATAAAATCGTTAGATTGTATGATTCTGTACCCGACTAGGTGTGTAGTAACGGTCGAAAGTGTAGCAACTGCGTGGGAGGCCATTTCTGCTGTGTCAAAAAAAAAAGACAGTCGGTATTATAGCAATACGTCTGATAGTGAAAATGTACATAGATTTTATAATTGTATTACAAAAAAGTTTGTTTTCAGACATTTTGCGCGTAGCATATAGCCTGAGCGCATTTTTAAAAATGTCAACAAATTTAGCCGACCTGTATCATAGCAATACGGATAAAAAAAAAATCAACTTTTCGTATTGCTGCCATGATTACCAAAAACCTGTTTTCAGACACTTTAGCACAGTGTAGCATATACTTCCAAAAACGAAAATAACGTTTCGGAGTCGCCTGGCCGACGCCTCTGTTAAATGTTTTTTTTAAATTTACAGCCTTCATAGATATTCAAGAATCTCCCTTGTCCATTATATTATTATGTACTTTGACAGATGACAGATGTCATTACTTATTTCTTTTGTAAAAGTTACTCAAGTGTGCTTTAAATAAAACCAAAACTATCAAATCAATCAGTATTAAATTTCAACAGCCTCAGCGCTTGTTACGCTCCTACCCTTTCTTACTATTATACAGCTCACTCGCCAGCTTCCTTTTGTGCGATTTATTTCAGTCCTTCAACTTCAATGTTACGGTTTCGGGTAAATTCTTTGTTAATTATCATCTAATAAATTCAGGGTCGCAACGTATTCATTGGTTTGTAACAGAAAATTCAAGATGCCTCAATACGATTTTTAAATGATATCTGAGTATCGAAAAGTTGTCTGATAGAGAAGGTGCTACACTTAATTTGTCTGATATAAATTTTTGCACATGTGGACAACTTATTTTATCATGTCCACCAATTTTCAGACATATTGCTATGATACCGATCGGTAAAATTTGTTAACATTTTTAAAACGGTCTCAAAATTTCGCATCAAATAACCAAAATTTACTAATAAAAAAGATTTTCAGACGTATTGCTATGAGACATTTTTTTTGTCGCATTTTTTATTTTTTTAAGTGATTTTACGGGTTTGCGCTACACCACTAACGTCTGAAAAATATGTTTCCGGTATCTCAGAACTATCATTCAACTACAGTCTGCAAATCAGACATATTGCTATGATGCAGTTCGGTAAAATTCTTTGACAATTTTGAAAATTCGGTCAGATCAAACGCTACGCGGAAAATGTCTGATATTGGTATTTTCGAGTTCAGGATAATCGTATCTATCGATTTGATGCGGTTTTGGCCGTATTGCTATGAGACAAAAATTTTGGTCGTGGGCTCTCGTACTACTATAAGAGTTTGTTACAATTTGTATGATGTATAATTTAAAACAATCCTGTGTAATATTAGTGTAAACAAATGTTTGTAAAACAAAATAAATAAATAAATAAAAATAAAATAAAAAATAAATAAATTACCTGATGTGTTCCTCTACGCATCGGAGCCTTTTGACAATAACATTGGAGTCGGCTTCTAGTCCAACGGAACTCGCTAAATATCAGTTTTACGTGGACTATCAGACGGCCACAACCCTGTACGCGGTAATACGCTACTCTTTGTTAGACTAGTTGTCAGACTTTCTGGTCTCTGACTACACGTAACGCATAGTTGTTTCAATGATAACCGGGACCGACGGCTTAACGTGCTCTCCGAGGCATCGAGGAAAAATCATTATGTTATAGATTGTCATCCATCCACGGCCGACTGCGGTTAATATTGCTTAACCTGCAAGATCGATCAGTTTGCGCGGCTTTGACTTAGCCGTGAGCTCATCCCCGATACACAAAATAATATCATGATTACTTACTTTTTTTTTTTTTTTTTTTTGTGTTTCAGGTTTATCTGCAATCAGTCATTTTTGATATAATCAGATGCGTTGAGCGTCCATTATTTTGTAAAGTGCTGCCTCCAGTGAGGATAGCCACTCATATTTATTTAAGCTACGATCTGTTATGTAGCTTAAGTATGTCAGGTCGTTTTAGGCGTATTACTTATTTGGATCGGTTATGATACACGATCATGATACGCCACCCGTCTTGATAATCCGTTCTGATATGACATGCGATTTGACCCGACCCATGTCGTGTTGGTTTTTACAGACATATAGTTTAGTATTGTTTTTGTTATGGCCACTACATGATACTGGAGTTTGATACGATATGGTGATTGTATGAAACAATAATTAAAATTAACTTTTAAACTTACGTAAAATGTCTGCTTGCGACCACGGTCAGTGTAATCTGTCTGCCAAAACGTCAAGCCTAAAAGGTAAACAATGCATGATCTCGTTAATTGCCGTTAGATTTTACTTAATAATTAAAATGTAAACGACCGTAAAATTTGGGGTGATTATTTTGCCGATAATATTACCTACTGTTGCAGTCTATAGCGATATTTTTCAGAACAAACAGTTTACCAAACTACAAGTTCGTTCTAAACTCGTTTATTCAATCAATTTTCATTACGAAAAAAAATCGAAACGATTTATTAGAATTCTAAAATTGCAGTTGATTCATGTGCGGTTAATGTTGGATCGTTGCCAAAAATGTACCGCAGAGATTGATGGCCCGTCGTTTAAAATATGCATGCATCTTTTGACATTTTAATTTATTGTTTTCAAGCCTAGTATTGTGTTTTTTAGCGGTAGACACAACTGCAGCGGAACTTTTATGACATAGGTTGGTTCTAATTTATAGAAAATTAACCGTTTTTTTTCCTTTCTTATTATTTTATTTGAAATCGGATCATTTTGATACAGGCAGTAGTTTTTTCAATGTTGCTTTGGATAGCAAGGCGTAACCACCATTTTATATTTATATTTGTATATCATGATTTTGTTTATACATAATATTCATATATATGTAAACAAAATCATGATAAATAAATAGATAAGTACAATAGAAACAGATAGTTTACTTCTATATAATAATAATATAATATAATATTTATAAATATTTAGGCATGTTTGTATTTGTGTTTATTAGTATCGTGTATGTATAGATCCATATATTATTATTTATACATATACTTAATAGTTTATTTTAATTATTTTGTAGTGCAATAATTTTTATTATTTTATTTATTTATTTATTTACTAGCTGTTACCCGCGACTTCGTCCGCGTGGATGTCGTTTTATGAACAAAGAATGCTAAAGGTAACAATGTCAATATAACAATAGTAGGTACAACTCATGTACTTACTTACCTATCTATTACCAAACCGACCAAAAGAAATATACGACAAAAACTCAAGGAAAATAATATTCAAACAAATCACAACAGATAAATAGCTACAACTCATGTACCTAATTCGAAACTAATTCAAATTTTGAAATAAGAAATTGCGACACGTGCGTCCATGACAGCCCGTAAAGTTTAGCGTAATGTCAAATATCAAAATTCACCCAGTTGTTTTTAAACTTAGCGATTTCAAACAAACAAACTATCTCCTGCGATTTCATCTGTCTGGTAGGTACATCAATAAAAAAAACTCAATAACAGAAAATAAAATACCTATCTAACTAATTAAAACCTATTTCTGATAATAACTAATCTAAACTCAGTAAATGAAATCAAATCAAATCATGTATTTCCATGGGCACCAAGGGGCGCATGAACACGTCAAAACAAACATCAAAACACAAAAAATATTAAATTAAAATAAAACTTAGCTAACTAAATTATAATACTTATTGTAAAAAAATGATTTGACACCGGAGCTTAGATTGACTATAATTCAACTTAGAGATTTGAATTAAAATCAATCCAAGTACCAGCTCCGATGGGTATTGCATCATGAGAAGAGCTGGTGAGAAACTCATGTGCACCATCTTTTCAAATAATTCATACAATTTTTGTTTGTTCTTTGACAATAATTCTATGTGTAAGTTATAGCAACCAAAACACAATTATAGCTAAAGAGAAAATAAACTTAATTATAGAAATGGAATTAAATTATTACTTGTTAATAAATCCATAGTAAATAAGGTTGCAATATCTTACACTTCAAGCAGAAAATAAAGGAGTAAAAACAATGTGTGTATACTACTGTATTGTATATAAGGGTTTCAGAACAGACAAAAAAAAATATAGATTCTAATAACAAAAACTATTTATACTCCAAAAATATAAAAAATAATAAATGTACACACAGATTGCCTTTACTTAACAATATTTAAAATAACATGAAATGAGGTTATACAAATCAAATTTAATGAGTTAATAAAGAAACTATATAATTATGAATTAATTTTCATTAATCATCATATTAAATAATAAAAATAATGTATCAATTGATATTCATTATAATGTCAGAAGGCGAAACTTAAGTCAATAATATGATGTCAAAAATAAATTATGTCATTCTCAATATAGAATATAATATGTCAAAATAACCATAATCAATCATAATTATAAATAAGATAAAACAATGTCTAACTTGGCAATTCATTTGAAATATAATAACCATAATAATTGTAAATAATACATACATTACTGTAATAAATACATTAGAATAGATATATAAGCAATAAATAAGCAAAATCCCTATAAACTAATATCTATACGGATTCGTACTTATCCTACCTAACAGTATTATAAAATAACCTATGGTCACTACGTACAATATCAAATTTACTACCTAAACTTTAAAATTAAAATCTATACAGTACGACTTATAAAAAATAAACCTTTCGGTTTATCTTCATAAGTCGAACCGCAAAGTTAAGTTTGTCATAAGTCATTTATAACCTACGACAAACTTTATTTTGCGGTTCGGGAGCAAACCGCAAAGTTAAGTTTGTATTTTATTGTATATAATATACTGGGTACTTTTCCGGGATAAAAAGTACCCAGTGTGGTACCCAGGATACTAAAGAATAATTATACCAAGTGTTCATCGTAATTGAACCGGTAGTTTTTGCGTGATGCCTGAACAAACAGACAGACAGACAGACAGACAGACAAAAAAAAAGTTAATTACATTTTTGGGTTCGATGTCGGTGTAGTAACACGCCCTGCTATTTATTTTTTTGATATTTTCAATGTACAGAAATTTTACTTCTACAGATTTATTATAAGTATAGATAGATTTTAAAACTTCATGTACAATATCGCACATAGGCGGGCTTAATGCCATAGGCATTCTCTACCAGTCAACCTTTGGGTGATGCTGAGAGTGGGGTTGGTTAGGTGCAAAATAGGAAGTTTTAAATATTATATTATATTATATAATAATATAAATTTAATAAAAATGAGCGATTGAAAATAGAATGCACAAACAACACACTTTTTATTGGTGATAATATTTGTGGTAGGCTATAGTAGAAATTCACATTTTTTTTTTATCTTTAATAGTATTTTCTTAAAAGCTTGGGGTTTATATAAAACTGAAAATAAATCAACCTTGCATGGACAAAGCGGACCATGGCCACAACTAAGCCCCTCTGCGAATACCCCAAAAGAAAAAAATAATATTACCATATTTTACCATAATTCCCATCAAAACGTTACTTATCTCTTAAAAAAAAACAAAACAAATTCCATCATTTCTAAAGAAATCCCATATGAGTATGTTTACTTTGTACACAAAATCTATAACGTTTTTTAGGGAGTGTCCCTAAAAAAAGAGAAAAACAAAAAGTTGGCAACCCTAGGGGATGTTTTTGCTATGTTTGTGTATAAATGTTAATATTTTGTGAACCTGAACGTTGATCTTTTGTCAACCGTATTGTGTGAGAAGGGATGGCATGCCATTGTTGGTCGTTTAATTAAAAATGTTATGGAATTTATATTAGCGATCTTCGAGGGGCATTCTAAGCAGTTTTTTTACACTGATTCTGAAGCGTGGTCAACGGTGGTAGGGCTTTAATGACCCAGTTTGACGGCTTTATCTGTAACCTGCTGGCAAATGGTAGACTTTGCTCTCCTATATTTCGGTTATGTGGATTATATATATATTAAACCTAGAAATTACTGAAACAAGAGAAAATCACAGTACTGCTTTTGTTGATTGTAGATGTTTATGGGCTGTAGTTACCAGTTACTATCAAGTTAACTACACGGCCGTAACGACTGTTTAATAGTAATGCAATTTGTAGTAACTTAACCCAAACTTAATGGTCACAAGCCCAAGCTATTAAATAGATATTAAAAATATATTAAATAGCGGTATCTACAGCGACTCGCGGGCGGCGCTGCAGATGGTGACTAAGCCAGGGACCGTGCATCACCTCGCGATTAAGGCTCGCCATTATCTCAGCGAGATTCAGGGCAAAGATGTAACATTTTTCGGGATCAAGGACCACGCCGGCATCGATGGGAACGAGCGCTTCGCAAGCTAGCAAGGGAGGCAGCACTTTCAAGCCGCAGAAAGCTTCTTCACGATCTGTGTCGGATTTCATTCGTCAGCCAAGAACCACTACCTAGTGGTTTCTTTTACGAATGGAGTCGGCAATACGTATTGGGTCAGTTGGACTCCAAAACAAAAGTGTTCTTGCCAAACCCGAAAGCTCCTTACCGCTTGGTGCGACAAATCCTACCCAAAAGCGTAATCTCTTGTTTTTTTGTCACATTTAAATGACATTTTAATATACAAAAAATATTACAAACTGCCGCACTATTTCCTCGTGGCAAGCAAGAGAAGATGGATGTTTGGAAAAAAAAAGTTCAAGCTTTTAGATGCCTTAAATGAAATTAATTAATCCGGACGACCGGATGGCGGAGTGGGTAGTGTGACTGCCTGCGACGCCGAGGTCGTGGGTTCGATTCCCACTTAAGACAAATCTTTGTGTGCATGCACATGGGGGTTTGTCTTAGTCTGGGTGTTTCTATGTATAATATGTATGTATTTACAAAAGAAAAGTATATATGTATTAGTATCAGTTATTCTAGAACCCATAGTACAAGCTCTGCTTAGTTTGGGACTAGATGGCGTTGTGTATGAGTTGTGAAAAGTTAGAACATGCAAAACGAATACCATATGTATGTCTGTATTTTAATTAAAAATAATTAACTTACTCAAGTACTCTAGTTTAAGTGCTAATTAACATGCGAAGTTGTAAAACAGACATTAAATTATAATGTAAATTAACAAGTATCCAAGCTAAAACAAGTAATAATGTATTATAATCATAAAAGATTGTATCATGAATGGTTTTATTCACCAAAATACATCAACAGAAATTCGTTCTATTATCGACAGTTTGACATTCATGTATTCTTTGTTTTATTTCTATTGAGCTCTGAAATATGTATAATACCTGTCTATCAAACACGTTTATTTAATAAACGTATTTCCAGCCACAAAGATAGAGTTCATTTTTGACTGGCAGGCTAAAACTGAAAGGTATAACGAGGTATATGACATTTACCATTTGAATAACATTTTTCAACTTAGCAAAGATCAAAAGTGCAAAGTCATTTTTTAGTAGTTTTATTACAGTTGTGTGGTTTTCGACTTTGCCACCCCTGTGCGGGCGTTTTATTGCGTAGGGATTAGTTGGAGGAGAGTTATGGAGTATATTTGATTTATTTTTTAAATTATTGCGTCATAAATTCGCCCCAGCTTTACATTGCAAAAAATATCACCGATAGTTGGTTTTTGAATTGTCAACTTGTATAGTCTATTTTGCTAAGATAATAGTATTATTGTTTGTTTTATTATTTGTAAAAAGAGATGTCTAGATGTAAATCGTCCTAACTACCTGTTTTATTGGTTTCTAATAGGTTGATTAAGTTTCAGGTTAGGATGTTATTTTGATAGTGAGTTTGATTTTATTTTAATTTTGATATTTTTTATTTGTAATGCACGAAGGTATAAAGTTCTACTTATACAGGCATAATCATTGCTTAAAAGGAGATTCCTATCCCCACGCATATATGTAATTAATAATTTTAATTATTTTACTTAGATTCTTAGAATTTCTTAATTTAAATCGCTCTCGCTTGTGGCATGTAATACTGTACCTGTTGGAGAAGACACTGGTGCCCGCAAAACGGTTAATACTATCGCGGTGGCTAGCACTTGTATATTTTTGTAAAATAACCTCTTCTGTACCAATAAAGATTATTATTATTATGTAATTAACATCAACTCGAACTTTTTGTACCTAATGTTACGTAAAATCTTACTTTTGTATGAAGGAACACCTACGTTGTTACGTATTGGATTTATTTTATTATTAGATTTCGGAACAAAATTAAATTTGTAATATTTTTAAAGCAAATTTTAGCTTTGCTATGCCTTTTTGTATTTTATATAATATTAAAGTTGAAAAAATTAAGAATCCAGGAGGACTCGAACCTGCACCCCGTGGGTATACGGTAACTTAAATATTAAATATTTTACTTTATTTAAATATCATAAAAAGGACTGGAAACGTTTGGGGGAAGCCTTTGGCCAGCAGTGAGACAATGCAGGTAAACAAAAAAATAAAGTATCATTAAGTGCAATTCATGTGCAAGTGCAAATAAATTCAATAGGATAGGTAATAAAATTCAATATTTGCATTTAAATTGAGATCAATGAGAATGGAGGACTTAACTCTGTTACACCATCAATTTTGCCAGTAATCCATTTAGTCCTGAACTTAAACAGCTTGGGTTAATTTAAATTTACATTCTAAAACGTTTTGAGTTAAAAGAATAAAATAGACAGAAAATATCTGATTTATAAATCAATTTCTTGCTAGAGTAATATGTATTTGTTATTAATAGCAATATTCAATTATATAATTTATTTTAGCTGCCTCGATGGTCTAGCGGTTAGCGTATGCGCTTTTCATCGCGAGGTCTCGGGTTCGATTCCCGGGTCAGGCAAAATGTTATCTGTGAACTTTCCGTCAGGATATTCACAATAGTAGCACGGAGTTATATTATACCCGGTGAATGGCGATAGGCTCACCCCCTATCCCATGGGACCTAAACATTACAGGTGAAATGCGAATGCCCTACACCTCTGCATGAGGCACGGTGACCTCACCTTATGGATATTATAGGCGTAATATTATGTAATTTTAATAATATTCAATAACTTGTTATGTTTACTAGTTTGATATCCACCTACTTATAGGTAAATAGCTTTCATCCGTAGTTCTTTCAAAAAAAGTAATACTTAGTTAAAAAAAATTCATACAAATTTCAATAAAGTTCAGTCAAGTAAATTCAAAGCCTATTCAATTCATACAAATAAACTTATCCTAGATTTAAAATTACACGGAATATCCAGTTTTGCTTTGCCAATTAGGTAGTAGACAATTGACGGATTGGACACAGTTGGTTACGTTTTACCATCATAGTTACAACTCCATCAAATTTCGTCAAATGTACAATTTCGGCAGATAAATGTAGATATATTAAGGACTGTAACTCAATGCCTCGATCAGGCCGTCATTTTAGGGCTGTATCTCGTCCTTTATACTGTTTTTAATGTGAAATTGTAGATGTTAAAAGTCATAATATTGTAAATGAGACAATCAGTCTATTATGTTAGAGCCAATTCTGCATCGATTTAGACTCATAGTTTTGTTACTTTGAGTCTAAATCGATGAAGTTGTCTTCATATGTATGCATGTAAATACTTTGATGCTTCGAAGACTGAATGAGATGAGATAGTCAGTTTTATATATTGAACGATAAAGTCAGTCTTATATCTATGACAAATCTATCATCATTTAGAACTACAACTCTATCAAAATCTGTCAAGCGTAGGGTAGGGAATCACGTCCCTTTTCAAACTAATAATTTTATCATTTGACAGCATATTTGACGAACATATATGTCTGACTTAACTCACACGTATTTCAAAATAATATTCTGAAGTTAAGTTCAAAAAAGATCCGCCATTTGCAAGAGAAGATTAAGTTGGAGCTTAGCTCAAAGGTCTTTGAAGCTGTAATTAAAATGAGAGTAGAAGTGTTTTATCTCGGCACTTTCACAATAGTGCTCTGTGGTTCTGTCCCAGTACTATCTTATGCGGTGCGGGTTGTTTGAAAGTCCTAGCTCTTTGACATACATTATGTTGGTACCATTATTGTGGTAGGTTTTGTTTCATGACTAGCATTCAATGGACTTGCAATTGAGAATAATATTAGTTCAATCAGCTTCGTCTAATTATAAGTAACCGCGTCTCCAACCACGCTGTAGGCACGTCACATCAAAATTCCTCACGTACATACCTCCTTCATTCTCACAATTTCTCATATGCATTAAATATTGCATGCACGCCATTATTTACGTACAAATATTCCATTTAACCCTTAAACCTACCAAAACGCAAGTCAGTCTATCCAAACCCGCAAAACACAGCCGGCAAAAAAAAACATAATCCGCGTCCAAACATCCGCGTGCCAGCCCTAGCCACGAGCGCGATGATTGATAGCTGTTTACGTCACGCCCGAGCTCCACCCGCAGGGATGTCACTGTCGCAAGCTTTTAAATTTCCATAAACCAGCAAAATTATTTAGTGGAGGACATAAATTTAAGAGCGTATGCCTTGAATCAAGGTTTGTTGGGAATAGTTGAAGACATCTTTTAATGTTGCCTTCTATTAGATTGATTGATGTTTTTCGTGCGTGAGCAACTTCGAATATCATTGAACTTGTTTACTCCGTTTTTATAAATGATCAGGTACTGTTTTTGACGAGCTGTCTGACTTAGTCGTGTAGGTATACTCCAATCAAAATAAAGAAAGAATTATAAAGAATCCATTATTAAACATTTCAACCTTAACTGAATCGCTAGATTTTTTTTTGGTAACAACAGTTCAAAAATAATCCATCTAGTCCCAAACTAAGCAGAGCTTGTACAATGGGTACTAGAATAACTGATACTAATACATAATATATACGTTTATTTTGTAAATACATACTTATTATACATAGAAACACCCAGACTAAGACAAACACCCATGTACATGCACACAAAGATTTGTCTTAAGCGGGAATCGAACCCGCGACCTCGGCGTCGCAGGCAGGTACACTACCCACTCCGCCATCCGGTCGTCCAATAGTCAACTAGATTTTTTTTTTCATCAAGGTTACTAACCGCAATTTATAATCTTGGACGCAGTACTGTAAATATTATTATTCAGTTTCTGTAAACTAGTAAGTGCGTAGCCCTAAGATATAAGTTTTCAAAGTTAAGGTAAATGTTTGTAAGCTTCAGCGCTACGTGGATTACCCTCTTTAGGCATTGTTGTAAACAACATAATAGGTGTATACTGAATACACTGATCCCTTTACTTGTTAAACAATTGCTTTAGAAACTTATACCTTCAGTTTAACTTGTTCTATCAGTACTTAAAAAGAACACAAAAACATATATCTTTTATGTTAGTCGGGTAGTAAGGAGAGTGAGTGCACGAACGTTACTGGTGGTAGAGCTCTTGTGAATGAGCTCGAGGGCGGCAGCTCCACCGTCTCACCTTTAACCTGTCGCAAATAGTAATGCTTCCATTACTGTGTTCCGGTTTGGTGGTGAGTTCAGGCCCTCAAATTACTGGCACATGAGGCATAACACCGTAGTCCTCAGCTGCAGCGACGCATCTATAATCTGCTGTTGTGGATTGTTGATGTCCATGGGCTGTACTCCACTTACCATCAGGTGGACTACACGTTCGTTCGCTGTAGGCGTAGTATAAAAAAAAAAAAAAAAAAACACAAAAACATATATCTCTTTTATACTAAGAAACAGTTGAAAAAGATAAGTTGTAAGTGATAGTTCCAAGACAATTTTAACTCTCCCTGGGATTGCCCGTGTGTCATGCACGGTGCCTTTCAGTTGGTTACCGCTGTAGATCCTGGCGTCACAGGAATCACAGTGGTGGGCGTGTGGGTGAGATTATATCCCGGAGTCAGTCCTGGTTGCACTTTGGACATCTATGGCAGTCGTTACGGGCAGTCAGAGCCAGTTAGTATGACAACTAGTCGTACTAAAAGTATCATATTATCTCGCACTGGGTTGTGGAAGGCTGGTGGCAGTCGCTCCACGTAAAATACTGATATTCAGCTAAATCCATTAGACTAGAAGCTGACCTCAATGTTGTTGGGCAAATGCTCGGAAGATATTAATCGGATAATAAAGCCACGCTGGATTATGATGGCTTTTTATGCGATAGAAACTTTTCAGTACACTTGTGTTATATGACAGCTAACTGTGATAAGTTAATGTAATGAATGAAAGGGCAACTAAAACAGTTAAAATAACTGATTTCTCATAATTTCATAGCGTTTTTGTAATGTTTAAATTTTCTTTTTTATTTTTAGTTTATTTTTTTGCTTTTTTGTTTTTAATTTGCTGTTATTTTTAGTTTTTTAATATTTATTTTTTAAGTCACTACATTGCATTCAACATTACCACGCATGCTGTGTTTGCAACTAGTAGGATACTTCTTAGATTTATATACAACTAAATATATATCATAAATTAGTATAGCCAAGAATGTATCCAGTTTTGCGAACCAATAAAAAAAAAAAAAGTTTCTTAATGGCTCTTATGAACATCACAATCGTCAATACAGTAAATTATGATTTAATAAAGCTCTATCGTTCTATCCCATAACAAATTTGCAGGGTTTATTAAAAGCTAAATGTATGATTTTTATTACGAAACATCATCTTAACCAAATGACAAATAAAATTATGGCATGACACATAACTTATAAAATTGTTATTGTTTAAATGTTATAACAAGCTAACAACATCTGTTATCGTGTTTATGACTATAATGCTAACATAACACAATTAACTTTTTAATGTTACACGTGTGTTGTTCAACAATTTCTTAACCTTAACATTCTCTTTATTCTATGCCCTTAACATAACATTATTATCACGAAGTATTTTTTTCTAGGATTTTTTTTACAAACAGGCTGAATACATATGGCATTAATTTGCAAAGTATACAGTAGAATTGCTATTGAATAGTATAGATTTTTCGAATACGTGTTAGGCGAAGGTAATTATTGCTCTTATGTGCTTAATGATAAAATTAAGCCCTAAAATAACTGGCATACAAGGCATAACATCGTTGTACTGAGTTGTCCCTACAACTACGACACCACTTTCTGTCAGGTAAATTACATGCCCGTTCGCTAACATACGTCGTACAAGTACGTGCAAAGTTTTATAAGTAAGCAAAAGAAATATGAATACTTTCATCACATACAAAGGTTCGCAAAATCCTCGCAGATACAGAAAATCACCTTGTCGTATAATACGTGTGTATTTTCCTCACTCGGGAACGCACCCCAGAGCCCCATTAAGTTACCCATCCGTCAGCTGACTTCAGCAACTGACAAGGGACAAAAAGACATTATTACTCTTCATCTGAGTTACCCTACTTATGTTATCTGTGAAATTAAAAGTAATTGCACTGATTTCTTATCATAAAAGGCTGAAACAATGAAGATCATGTTATAACACATACTTTCTTGTATGGGAAATCACCTTGTGGAATGATATGTATGTATTTTTACCTTACTTATTTTATCTATGGAATTGTAAGTAATTTTGGAAGACGAAGAAACGTTAAGGGTATAATAAATACGTTTGTGTATAAAATTCACCTTGTCGTTTGTACGTGCGTAATTGCTATTGATTGCCTTTTGGAAATAATTATATTGTTATCAGAACATGAGACATATTTACCCTTTTTAAGAAAATTACGAGTTATAAAATTTCGCGTGATATTAAATTTACATGGAAAAAGTATTTTAATACTCGGTTGTGTGTGTTGTGGACATCTAAATATAACAGGTGAAATGTGAGTGTAATACACCTCCCCACTACCCTTCTGCGTAGTATTGGCGTCATGTTATGTTAAAGATTCCCGTGTGTAAAACACGAATAAATACATTTTATTTATAGTGAAAAAGATTATGATTTACGTTGTTTTAATGCAAATGCCAAGCGATATGTGGTGTAACTCTTAAAACATTTATAAATTGACCTAAAACTTACCAATTTAAACTTAAATATGTATGTTTACTACTGATTTAAATAAGCTTTTCATTAAATTAACTTTTGAACGGGTAGTTTTAATAAAAGTAATCTATCTTAACATTTGCAAAGGGTTTTTTCTCCAAAACTCCCTGTAACATCTGCTCAATACATAAAAATAAAAGAATAGAATCCAAACAAACCTCATTTCAACCTTAATAATCTCCACGCTGACAAAACTAATCTACAATTCCCTCCGTTTTGACAATAAGATGCCAATTTTTGCAAAATTTAATAGAACGGCCCGCAAAGTACGCCCGAAATATTTCCGAAGAAAATGTAGGCAATCTCATGAACATCTCGGAATACCGTTGCAAACAACAAAAGAACGAGGCAGTCGAACCTTTTTCTTTTTTTTCCTCTAAACTCAACGATTGAAACAAAAGTAAATTATGGGTTGGTCCGCGAGCGGTCCCAAGAATTATGAGAAATGGTAGGACGCATTATTATTATATTATAACATGCTGCCGGTCGGCTAACTCGATTTCGCTAAGCAGATTTTTTTAACTTTTTTAATGGTTCACAAATTGCTATTTCAGACGATTTATTTCACGAAGTTGATGGATCGCTTATGAACCCTCCGCAACTATTTTAATCTGAATTTGTTTTTAAGTTTTGATGTATGGCCGTTGATATATGGAATATTGTGGAGCTGGAAAATATCTCTGAGGCTATGATTAATCGCCTTTCTCGTTAGCCGTATTGCGATGCTAATTTGTTAGAGCCTAGGGCAGGCATTGTTGAATGAGCCGCGCCATGTGTGTTTCTAATTATCATTTTAATAAGTAATCACGTTCGTCGGTCTGTTGTATAATTTAGGACTATAGTTCAACTGAAAATATTATTATGTTTAGAAATAAGAACTTGAACGAATCAGAAGCAATTATAGTTGTGATGCAATTCACTTAATTAGAAATACGCGGTTATTTAATACAGTACAATAAGTCTTAAAATTAAAAAAATATTTTTTTCTTAGAAGTTGGTCATAAATAAATAAAAAAATCATAAAATGGCACACAACTGCAATTACTTATTGTAAAAACCTCACTCAGTCCCAATTCTCTTCCAAAAACTAGTGACGTAACAGAAAACATAAATTCCCAAGTGTTTACGATGTTCAGTCATAATACAAGAAAAATAGGAAACTGATACGGATCGTGTGTTTATTTGACGAAAAGGTAGAAGGTCTGTTATTGAATAGGGCCCGGGCGAGTAAATGACAAGCAAATGTATGAAAGGAATGTCGTGTATTCATTAAATTCCATGTCACTGCTCCTGTATTCCGGAGGCTTTATCTTTAAAAGGTAGCTATTTTTGATCAAAAAAGACGACGTAAGCTAAAAACAGGCAGTAGTTAAACTATCACCAAATTGGCACCAAGTTAATCTTTTGTTGCTCATTAATAAATGACATGTGCCAACATAATAAAAACTGTCAGTATGTCATGACACAATGGCTTAAAATTTATAATAATAATAAAAACATGACATGTGGGATGTTGATTCGGCCATAATTGTACTGATATACGTCTCAGTTAATGGACTGATAAATTAGAGAGCTTTGATCAACAATTTCTAGAGCCTCGCGTTAGGCAGCTGGATCAAGGGCTTGATGCAGAAGGTGGTTCGTTTGGACAGGCGCATATCGTAAGGAGGTTTCTCTTTTCTTCTCTGGAGCTCTAACCACCAGCAGCAGCGGCCCTGCACATATTGAGACACCCGACACTATTAATACGTATGTGACAAATAAATACAGAGATATAAAAACAAAACATAAAATATTCATAAAGCAGTAAAATATTCTACTGCAATCTCAATTCTCCTTCAAAAAAACAAGTGACGTAGAAAAAACATACATTCCCAAGTGTTTACGATGTTCAGTCATAATACAAGAAAATAGGAAACTGATACGGATCGTGTGTATATTGCACCAAAAGGTAGAAGGTCTGTTATTGAATAGGGCCCGGGCGAGTAAATGACAAGCAAATGTATGAAAGGAATGTCGTGTATTCATTAAATTCCATGTTGCTGCTCCTGTATTCCGGAGGATTTATCTTTAAAAGATAGCTATTTTTGATCAAAAAATAAGCTAAAAACAGACAGTAGTTAAACTATCACCAAATTGGCACCAATTTTATCTTTTGTTGCTCATTAATCAATGACATGTGCCAACATTAAGACAGTCAGTATAATCATGACATGATGGCTGAAAATTTATAATAATAATAAAAACATGATGTGGAATGTGAATTCGGCCATAATTGTACCGATAGTCGTCTCAGTTAATGGACTGATAGCTTAGAGAGCTTTGATCAACAATTTCTAGAGCCTCGCGTTAGGCAGCTAGATCAAGGGCTTGATACAGAAGGTGGTTCTGTTGGACATAGCGCGTATAGTAAGGAGGTCTCCTCTCTGGCGCCCTAACCACCGGCAGCTGGGTGACATGATGTGACAACCGACACTCTTAATAGTTATGTGACAAATAAATAAAGAGATATAAAAACAAAACATTCAAGCAGTAAAATATTCTACTGCAATCTCAATTCTCCTCCAAAAAAACAAGTGACATAGCAGAAAACATAAACTCCCAAGTGTTTACGATGTTCAGTCATAACATAATACAAGAAAATAGTAAACTGATACGGATCGTGTGTTTATTGGACGAAAAGGTAGAAGGTCTGTTATTGAATAGGCCCGGGCGAATAAATGACACGCAAATGTATGAAAGGGAGCACGACGCATTTATTAAATTCCATGTCGCTCCTCCTGTATTCTGCAAGTTTTATATAATTTAGATAATTTTTGGTATGAAGGGCGAAATAACAGTATTTTAGATTAGCATCAAATTGACACCAAATGTTTCTTTAGTTTGTCATAAATCAATTGGAATTATATGAAATACTGTCTGAGAGATAATGGCACAATTTTTTTTAAATAAACACACACACATTACAACAGTAATTTCTTTTCCATTTTTTTTTGTCTTAAGTGGGAAATTAAACCTACGACCTCGGCGTCGCAGGCAGGTACACTACCCACTCCGCAATCCGGTTGTCAAAGAGAAGAGAAGACGGAGTCAATCATTTGTTTTTGTTTAAAAAAATATGTATGTTTTCAATGTTTTTCGATCAATTAATATATCGTATAAAAATGATATCATTTAAATCATAATTATCATAGTTACTATTGAGTAAGGTATAAACATAGCATGTAAAAACTCATTTACTCATTTTATAACAAAAAGTCTGATAAAAGCGAGTTGCTAATATTGCCAATAAAAAATTAACCGGATCGAATTTCCGATAAACTTTGATCCAAATATAAACAGTTTCTTAATCCCTCGTGAAATTTTAATCAGCACAAGGTACGGTACCGCAGTATTTTAATGGCGTAGTATTAATTACTTACTGCTTCCGAAGCAGCTTACAGATTGGGAGGGGGGAGAGGGGTCTTCGGATTAGTGGTGATTTTCTTTTGAGTCTAGTTAGGCATGAAAGGTTTAATTACTTGTTATAAGATTTTTGGAGAAAAGGTCTTGGCTTTTAGGCTCTTTTGCAGACGTAGCAACTGAGTTCCGGCTATCATCAACATTTTAAATTAAAGTTTTGCCAATTTAAATTGCCTGTTGAATTTCATTCTTGCGTTTACGTGCGAATGCGCAGGAATGATCCCAGCCTTCCTAGTTATATGGAAGTGTGAATCGTTCATATGTGTACGTTAGTATAGCGCGGACGTCCAAAATCGATCCGAACATATTGGCATTTTGTTACTTATTCGTAGGAACAACACATTTAAAAAATATATTTTTTTTTTAATTAATTTTGATGGACCTATATTATATATGTTTACAGTCAGTTATCAATTCATCTTATAACTGGAAACTTGTTAAAGAGAGGATGTTTTACTTAAGCGTAGTTAGTAAAGAAAAAAAAATTCAAAGGCACAATACATACAGCGATTTTGTGAGTATGCATGACTTTTTTTTGTTTTTTCATCATAGCTAGGTGATAATTTAATTGCAACAACGTGTTTTCAAGCAATTTCTTTCAAATTCGGGTGTTATTTAAGTAAACTAAATTTAAAAATAAAATACAACAATCCTCTGATAATATTGATATCAACGCAAAAACATTTTAAACACGATTTTTCTCAGGTTTTCAATGCATTCAAGTCCAACAAAATATTTAAATAAATTCGACCCAATCCCGGGCTCTCAAGGAATAAAACAGCTAAAGATAACTATCTGTTTTTTTCACAAGTAGAAAGGTACAAAACAAGAAAATCCCGGGGCTAAGCTACAATTGGCAGATAGGCACACGTAAATGTAAGTAACGTAATTGAAAGGGATTATTTCCACTACGTTTCACTAAACTTTTCACGGATAAAGGAAAAGCTCTTATTTGCAGAGATCTTGAATCAAGCACAGGTCTATACATCAACCTATTTCGACGTATTAGGGCCACGCATTTACCTACTTACTTTATTTATCTTTCGTTCTATCAATTGGCATAAAAATGATTAATGTTTTCGCGAGTTTATTACTAATGGTAAGTACGAAACGAAAATTGTCGTACAAAGTGATAATAATGTATTAAAAATTTATGTTTATTATCTTACCCTAGAATTCTAATTAAAACATTAGTATCTACGTATAACACATAGGCTTGACCGTTATTGAAGTTGAAAGGGAGGAAACAAGAAATTGTTTCCTTCCTTTTAGGCCCCCTCGTAGTCGGATTATAGATTTTAAACTATTTTTATATAACTTTTGAACAGTATAGCATATAAATATACATATTTGTAATGTGCCAAGTGTGTGTCAAGACCTTTCAGTTTATTAAACACGTCATGATAATTTAATAAATTATGTTACAATCTGACGTTTAAATTGCGTTATATAAATTTTTATATAAAATTTATATAGCTTATGTCACCCGGCCTATTCCTACAAATTTATTGACACCTCATTTAATAGTTAAGGCGCTACAGCTAAAATTATTACCCGTACTTTTATGTCTAATAAGTAAGTATTTACAAAAGAAAAGTATATAAGTATTAGTATCAGTTATTGTAGTACCCATAGACAAGCTCTGCTTATTTTGCGACTAGATAGTGTTGTGTGTAAATTGTGAGATATATATATTTTTTTTTTTATCAGCTTGTGTAAACTAGGCCTTTAGTAGAAAGCTCTTATTTGCAGTGATCTCTAAATCACACAGATCTAATACATCAACCTATTTCGACGTATTAGAAGGCGCCCTCTTACTGACACCCTCTTATTTATCTTTCGTTCTATCAATGGCATCAAAATGATGTATTAATATTGAAAGTGGAGTTTTAAGGGATAGATCTTTTTAAGATAGGAATTTGATTGATGCGGTGAAATGAAGTGAAATGTATTTGAATTCTCTACTCGTTCACTTAAATGTATTTAATTTGTATATATTTAACATGCCGCAATATGGTTAGTGCTGCTTACTTTGTGCAATAACGAAGAACCTGATAACCAAAAAAAAACAAATTTTAAACCACTATTTCTTATTCTAATTATGAAATACGGGTGTTACTCACGTAATGTTGGTCTATTTAGTCGAACGCGTTGCAACACTGGCTGCGACTCAGGCGCGACGTATCGCACTCTCTTGAAAATGCCTAAGAGTATAGGTGAAACCGCGGTCGACTAAATCATCCAACATTACGTTAGTAACACCCGTATTTCACTATTTCTTAGATGAAAAACAATTTCAAGGTAAGTATTTACAGCCTCCTATTCAACATAATATCCTAAAAACAGTTTTTGTTGGTTAATTTTTATTTATTTATTGAGGAATCTCTTATATTATTATACTTTTCTGTTCAAATATGGCAGGATCAATAAATATAAAGTATAAAACATTGTAACATTATTTTCCATTTATTTCTTGCGTTTCTCCGCATCAATGTCGGTGTGGTGAAGCTGTCGATCGCCTCGGGCACCATGGCCTTTCGTGCAGCAGGAGTGCAGGCCGCATTCCGCGGCACTCTTACCTTAACGACATTATCCGTCGTGCTCTGTCTACCGCCGGCGTGCCTGCCGTGCTCGAACCAAACGGCTTGTCACGGGACGATGGGAAGAGACCGGATGGTATGTCGTTACTGCCTTGGAAGATGGGTAGGCCCTTGGTGTGGGACGCTACCTGCGTCGACACCCTCGCGCCATCACATCTTCCAAATACAGCGGCCTGCGCCGGCACTGCTGCTGCCTTTGCAGAAACCCTCAAGCGGCGCAAGTATAGTAATCTTGTTGGAGATTACATATTTGAGCCGTTTGGGGTCGAGACGCTAGGGTCATGGGGCCCGAGTGCCCATTCTCTTTTTAAAGAGATATCAAAAAGACTGATCGACACTTCACGTGATCAGAAGGCTGGTTTATACTTTTCTCAAAGGTTGAGCATTGCTATTCAACGCGGCAATGCCGCCAGCCTTCTGGGCACGTCACCCGCATTTGACATAGATGCGGAAGTATTTTTTGACGCATAACCCCTTTTTTTTAAATTTTTTATTTCTCTTTCAGCTGTAAATAGTTAGGTATGATTTTGTTCTTTTTATAATTTAATTTTAATGCCTGTAAAATATTTTATTTCTTATTTGTTGAAATTTCTGATTATTATGCTGATTTTCCATTTCCACACTGTCATAATTTTTACATTGACTTACTAATGCAGAAGCCTTGTTCTCAATAAATATAAAAACGATCTAAATAGTCATTCAGATTTTATATCGTTTTTATTAGATCGTTAATTGGTCAATCATTCAAGCAAGCTATTTATAAATTTGTATTTGTTGGGTCCGTATGGCTATTCCGTAAATGTGACTAATTTCCAGTCGATTTCGAAATCGACTGGAAATTTCGTTTGAAACCGGTTCATCTCGGATTTAGTGCATCCTTATTTCCATACACATACGGTTGATAACTGCTTGGCAAAAAAATTGACAGCTTGCCAGTTACTATCCTCTAGCAGATTTGACAGCTTTTCAGGCAAGTAACGCAATTTATTATGTCAAAATCGGAAACTGGTCATGGAGCAGTTTCTTAGTAATTTCTTGTACTTTGGCGAGATAAAATAATGATATTTAAAAGGTTTTTTTACTTCAGATTAACGTAATACAACAAATCAATAACTGTTTAATACTATGTATGTCATAAAATACTAATTAAATACGTAATGCAATAGAATTTAGGTCATATTATTTTCAGTCATAGATCTCGAGATTTTTCATACGAAAACTTATAAATATGACAAGTAGTAGCACGAATTATGCCAGTCTGGGATATAAAAAGCACTAAATGAAAATAATGTATCTTCAAAATATTGAAACAATAATATTATGTAGCTAGGTTGTAGGCTTCCTCTTTCTCGCCAAACTAAACAAATTTTATTGAATTCTGGCACACGGGTAAGTGCTTTTTATCGACGTAGTTCAAATCTAGTTACATACTTTAATAAAAAATTAAAAACCTGATTTATTCCATTTCATGGATGGTGGAGACCTTTGCCCAACAATGGGACAATACAGGTTATGCACCAGATAATGTACTACTTACATTCTGTATTCACGATTATTAATTTATTTGGAGTTTACATTTATAATTTCTTATGTACGTAACGTAGTGTCTATGTCTATGATAATTATATCAGAGAAATAAGAATATATTAAAGAAAAATCAGAAGTTTGAAAAATTTTATTATTTCACAGAATTTCAGGCACATTTCTTCTAATGTTCGCTAGGCTTGCACTGATGAAACTTAAGTCTTAAAAAATGTTTAGCTGAGAAATCACCCGCCGTTATCATCTTTATCATAATACTATTATAATATAGGTGTGCTATATTCGTGTATTGCATCTGAAAGACAAAAAACATTACAACACAAGTGAGAGATATTTATATGTGATTTCATCGTGTCACGGAGGACTAAGTAGAAATTATAACGCATACTTACTGTTTCTAGTACATAGCAATAGCAAAGAGTTAAGATCACATTTATATATCGTTTTTATAGTTGTCTTATAAGATTCTGCCAGTGTCAAGTGTGAAATATAATTAAAATTATTGTAAGCGTCCAAATTATCTTGATCTTTGATAGTCTGTGTCTTTGATATTTGTTTTGTATTGAGGATAACTTTTTTTACATCACATCGCGTTCCATTCTTATTTTATTCAATTTTATGCACTCGTTTTACACTAAAGAGAAAATCTCTCCGAAAATACCTCTTACCATAATCACTTATATTGTGTTTGTTGTTATAATGTGTACAATTTTCTTTTGATATAATCAGTTAAATAATTTGAATTTTATTGTATGAATTTGTAACTTTCTTAATTCAGTTTAAAGCTATTTATATGCTTTTTGTTGTAATGAAACGTTCCAATTTTCTTCAGTCAAAGACATTAGTTGCCACAGAGTAAAAATGCATTTTAGTAGGTGTCAACAAGAAGGTTTTATCAATACAAATAAATAAAATTGAATTGTCTGTGTTTATTTTAATGTCAAAACAACAATATTTTTAGTATATGTTATAGTTATTTGCACGATACTTATTTATAAAATCCAGTTTTAATTTATTTAGCTACCACGCAGACAAATCCGCGCGCGAAAGTCAGTTCGTTAATTTTATTATTTTATTTTCGCGAACTACTGAATATTAAACTGATATTTGAGATTACGCTAAACGTCACGGGAGTGGAGCTATAAGGTTTAATGCGGGTCAAAACGTGGGCGTAGCTATTACTAATATAATGAATTCCACGCAAACAAGGTGGCGGGCAAAGTAGTTATAAAATTAAAAATATGGAGGATGTTCAAGTTAAATATTGAAAGCCCAAAAACTTAATTTATGATTTTGTGTTTATACTCGAACATGGCGAAACCTCATAGTAAGCGGCCGCAAATTTTACCTCTGTGGTAATACTAAAAATATTTTTCTTTTTTTTTTAAGTCAACAATTTAATGGCGTCATTTCACTGCAAATATATTTTAAAAAATGTAGAAGTTATATTTCACTCTTTACATCAATTTCAAATGTAGTTTAAAAAGTATTATTTTATTGTTAAATAGCTTCTGCCCGTGGCTTCGTCCCCGTTAAGTTCGATATTTCTGAGTTATTATATCTTTCAAAATTGAGGAACATTCCTCATACACTTGCAACCCCTAATTTACCCCCTTTGGGAGTTAAATTTCCAAAAAGTCTATCCCAAATTCATCTACAAAATTTATTTTATTTACTTGTAAGGAGCATAATTATGAACATAATATACAGACAGACAAAAATCCAAAAAATATGTTTCGGCTTCTACTGCTGTTCTAGTCTCCTCTTATTAATGTTTTTCAAATGTCTTTAATGAACAGGCATTTATAATTTCAAATTTTATTATATGTATGGATTAGCTAATATTCATAAAACCATTAAACCTCTTATTACGACTCAAGTTATTTCAACCACAGATAAAACATCATTAACTAATACAGTGCGCGCCACAACTCAGTAAAAAACTATAAAACAAAATAATTTTTACTTCTATTAAAACTATAACACAACAATAAAAGTGGATAAATTTGTATATTCCTCGTCCTATTAAATAAGAAATAATTTAATATCAGTTAATAATTTACAAATTGGTAATTTCCATTTAGTTTTGCCTATTGTCGTAAGCCATTAGTAATAACACACACTCTGATTTTTTGCTATTTTGAAATGAGTTTTTAAGCGTAAGTATTAATATCAGGCAAGTAACCAGGAGAGTAATCCGTGGTTTCGTTATGTCAAAAATGCATGTTTTGAGTGAAAGAATTACTAATTGACAGAAACTATTTGTTAAGAAACCAAAATCTCAATAAGCGAATAACCCCACCGTACTGAAATGGTAAAAAACGGAGCACTTTTGATTCTATTTTGATATTTTCGTCACTTGTGTGTCTGTACAATTTATGTCACGTTACTGCGATAACCAGGACTTACTTGTGATACAAAAATACTTTTCAGACACCACAGACTCGTAAAATTACATTAAAATGTAGTTTTATCGGCTGTAGTAGTCGATAGAAAGAACTCTATGTCGTTCCACAAAACCTATTACTTTTGACTTGAAATCGCACCACCCAATTTTGTAGATACCTGTTTTTTGTAAAATTATCCGAAATTTTAAAGGTTATTCTAGCAGTTTCGCTTCATAGTACGTAATAGCCGGGACGCCATCGTTCTATTGCGTATGCCCAAGGCTGTCAGACCAAGACTGACAATGTTTGCGCTGCCCGCATACCAACGTTACTTCGACACTGAAACTAGATGTATAACATACATCCAGAAACTGAAAATATGATATGCTGAAAATCAGAGTTGCCAGATCCTAGTCAGCCGTACCCTATTCCGCAAAACCAAAGTGGGATCTCGTAATATATTTTCCAGCGGTTCAAGCGTAACAAAGTTAAGATACTTTCGCATGTATATTAATTAAATAATAAAGTTATAAAATTCGCCGTATTAAGTAGGATGTAATTTGATGACAAAAATTCCTCTATACGACTAGGTAGCTAGGTAGGTAGTAACAGCGACAGATCTATCGCAATTTAAATGGTGTCAGTTCTGAAGTACCGTATTGACTCACTAATTAAGAAAGTTTGCCGCAGTGACGTCACAAGACCTTGCTCCCTCTAGACTGAAGATTTTCAAACTAATACACTAATGCTTGTGATGCTATCACGGTCTTTTAATTTCAGCTTTATTTTATTTTAAGAATACAGATTGCTACGTATAGAACCTACCTATAGATGACTGTTCGTTCGGTGGGATTTTAGTTAATAGGTACGCTCTATTTTGTAGGTACCATCTTTTTGATAATCTTTTTTCCTTCAGCGGGAACCATGATAGTCAAGTAAAACGCCTTGTCAGCTTCACAAAACTACATTGTTCTTGCTGCGATTGTTACATGGTTTATTTTATATGATGATTATATGATGGTATGGTTTTACTGGTGTCTTGTGAATGAGCTCGAGGGCGGCAGCACCACCGTCTCACCTTTAACTTGCCGCCAAATAGTAGTGCTTCCATTACTGTGTGCCGGTTTGGAGGTGAGATCAGGCCCTGAAATTACTGGCACATGAGACATAACACCGTAGTCCTCAGCTGCAGCGACGCGTCCATAATCTGCTTTTGTGGATTGTTGATGTCTATGGGCTGTACTCCACCTACCATCAGGTGGACTACACGTTCGTTCGCTGTGGGCGTAATAAAAAATGGTCCGTGAGGTAGATAAGATAGACTGACATTAGTATGGAATAAAAATGTAGTAAGTACTACGAAAACGCCGGCAGAAATTTTGATGCAACACAAAATGATTTGATGTAGGCTTCGCAGTTCATGTATCTTTATATAATTACTTCATTACGATCGACCTAGTGTTTCATGCTTAACCAGACTGAGTTACTTTCACAATTATGATTATGAATAAGTATGTTAAATTCTAAATGGAATGCAATTTTTTGTGAACAAATTCATCTACAGGACAACGTATCAAAGTATCAACGACAAGTCGATCGCAATTTAAATGGTGCCAGTTCTAAAGTACAGTAATGACTCTCTAATTAACAAAGTTTGCCGCAGTGACGTCACTAGTCCTTGCTCCCTCTAGACTGAAGATTTTAGAACTAATACACTAATGCTCACAATCTTATGACGGTCTTTTGCTTTGAGCTTTATTTGACTTGAAATTACGAGAAATTTAGTCTGATTTTCTCCTTCTATAAAGTAATTTTATTTAATACGAGCTTGTTAAAAATTACATGACATGTGTGCCTAATTCCACCAAAACTCAATCATGTTGTATATATTTATGTCCATCTTTATAAACTTTTGTGCTTAGTCTTCTTGTAGGATAGATGACATAGTCTTCTAGTATGGTAGAAGTCTTCTACAGATGTTAATCGTGCAAGAAAGAAGCACAAAAAATGATATGGTATAAAGAATACAAAAACAAAAAAATATTATTGACGACCGGATAGCGGGGTGGGTAGTGTACCTGCCTGCGACGCCGAGGTCATGTGCATGAAGTTGTGTCTAAGTTGTGAGATATTTATATTTATTTATTTATTATGATTCTGTGAAAAGTTAGAAACGTATGGACCCAGTATAAGGGAAAATTAGTTGACCTACTAAAGTAGACAATATAGGTATAATCAAACAGTAATGTATGATGATAGTTTCATTTCCGTTACTGCCTCATTTAGTTGGACGAAAATTATTCGCTCATATCAACAATTCGGGAACATTTGCCGGTGCCCTGATTTCATTACTCATGCATGAATTTTTGCTTTATATAAATAAAGCTTGTAAAAAAAAATTGCTATGTATGTTGACTTGAAAATGACGTTTCTTTCATGTGTTTAATTTCATTATTTGAATAATAGATTGTAAGATATAACAGTCAGTATGCATCTTCAAATATTTTGCTTGAGATTAATGTTCGAGGCAAAGAAGTTTTTTTAAAGAATCACCCATGTGTGTCATTTGTCATACTTATATTCTGCATAATAAAAACGTTAGTGATTTTTATTCAGTCGATTCAAGTCACGTTAGTTAATGATTGATTGGTTTATAAAAACACCCGAAAAAACTAAATTTCAAACCGAACCTTATCTAATTCTTTCAACCGATACAGTAACAACGAAGCTAAAAAAATATGAAGCACGCTCGTATTCAAACATGAACATTAAAAACGTAATTCATACTAGAAAAATAATCATGATATTTTATACCAAGGAAATATCAGAAATAATATTAATGGAAAAATATATTTCGTATAATATAGTACGATATTACTCACAGCCGTTTCAATGAATTGCCTCTCAATAAGTATGAGGTGAAATATTTAGCACGCCATTTTTATTGCGATAAAAGTAAAATTGAATTAGCTTGAAGTGGTGTTGAATTAAGGCAAGGAAGCATACATTTTGTATAGGAAGAAATACACTGTTGTGTCGTTGTGTGGCGTGACGTGTTATCAAAAATGCATGCTATGTCGCGTCACAACTAGCCATGACATAATAGTGTGTTGCCGAGTTAAGTCAGAAACGCTCTTTTGTGCCGTGGCGCTATAGTTTGCCTATTTTTTATATAGGCAGAAATACTATGTTGTGTCGTAGCGTGTCGTGACGCCCCATACAAAACGCACGTCCTGGCGCGTCACGACACGCCAATATTAATGTTATTTCATCGGCTTAGTTATGAATTGCCGAACATGCCGGAAATAATTACTAATTGTGTTTTAAGACTAAAAAATATTCTAGGATGGCAATAAAAAATGTGTAATTATAATATGGCAAATATGATAGCTTCTTTATAGTATAATAGAGAACGATATTACTGACAGCCGTTTCAATTAAATACCTCTCAATAATTCTGAGGTGAAATACTTAGCACGCCATTTTTATTGCGATAAAAGTAAAATTGAATTAGCTAGAAGTGGTGTTGAATTAAGGCAAGGAAGCATACATTTTGTATAGGAAGAAATACACTGTTGTGTCGTTGTGTGGCGTGACGTGTTATCAAAAATGCAGGCTCACGACTAGCCATAACATAATAGTGTGTTGCTGAGTTAAGTCAAAAACGCTCTTTTATAGTAATAATAAATTGTATAGTAATAATAGTTTGCCTATTTTTTATATAGGCTGAAAAACTATGTTGTGTCGAAATACTATGGTGCTAAATTAAGGCAGGGTGCATACATGTTGTATAGGCAGACATACACTGATGTCAGCGCGTGGCGTGACGTGTTATCAAAAATGTATGTTCTGGCGCGTCACGATTAGCCATGACATAATATTTTGTTGCCGAGTTTGGTCAGAAACGCTCTTTTGTACCGTGGCGCAATAGTTTGTACCTTTAGTTACAAGTAACAAATTAAATAGTTACACGTGTTTAGTAATAAAACAACCACGATCTAACAAACCCACATTCCTCCTAATTATTTTCTTACGACTCCTTTACGGTAACAAAAAGCAGATAAATTGAGGAAAATAAACCAGTCGTTTTGTTATCTCAACAACTAAGCGGTGGCTAATGATTTGTTTATTTCACTCAAAAAAAAATTGTACATGTTTCCTTACTTATCTTCTTACACGTTACCCAGTACACGTGGCAGAGGTGTACAACACCCACATTTCACCTGTTATGTTTAGGTCCCATGGGATAGGGGTAGAGTCTATTACCATCCACCGGGCACAATTCCAACTCCGTGCTGCTATTGACCTGACAGAAAGTTCATAAATAACACTTTGCCCGACCCGGGAATCGAACCCTAGACCTCGCGGCTAGAGGTGCATACGCTTACAACTAGACCATCGAGGCAGAACAGAACTTTATCGCATCGAATTATAATTCTAATCAAATTTTTTCTTGTTCACAGGTAATATGAAAATAATTAACACTGAATTGGCACCTTCACGGCAAGACTGATAAGGTTATTTTTTCGTATAAATTATTAAATTATTAATAATATCCTCGCCTCGCTCGTGACGCCACGCTTATGTATTTTGTATGTGAAGTTATGAATTTTGTTTGATAGCGATACGAAGTATTGCGTTTATGAAAAATACAATACAAAAGTTGCTATTAATTATGTGGGTAATTTAATAATAAAAATAATTTATTAATAACTTCGTACTTTTAAAATGGACTCGCCCCTGAAACTATTAATGATCATAAAATGAGTTAGATTTATAGTATGTAACAAAGAATTCTTGCATTTCATATATTATAATGTTGACCTATATTTTGATAAGGTATCCTATATTTTATTATTAATGGATCAGTTAGTGTTATAATGTAATTATAAGCTTATTATGAATAAATAATCAAATTCCAAAGAAATAAATTGTCTTAATTTTACCAGTAGTTTTAGAGGTCAGCCTAAAACAAACACATTTATTACACTAAACTGTTTAATTATAGATCAATACCTATATAAAGAATATACAAATGGAAATATAATTGTTTTGTTTTAATGGATATATAAACAGTAAGCTGACCTACAATCACAAAGTGCTGAAAACAAAATTACCGTGTTTATTGACGAATATGTCTGTATGCATTAGTATTCAATAATTGACGCCTATATACTGCCATTTGCGGTTATTTGCATGACAGGTAATCGATAATTCAATAACTGGAAGTAAATAAATCTAATGTGACTCGACTAACCTGATTATGATAGTTATTATTGATTATTTACTACTTAAAAGTAAGAAGACAATTACTTTATAATATCTAAGCTCCATACACCCTGAAACTACAACGCCTTTTCTTTTAAATCTGTCCATCCAAAGGTTGCCTGGCAGAAATTGCGTCAAGCGATAAGGCTGCCCTTTGCATATTGTTATTATCTTTAAAAAGTTATCTTTAGTTTGTAATGGAATGGTATGCAAATAAAGTTTTTATCTATCTATCTATACTAAGAAACAGTTGAAAAAAAAAGGAATCGGCAGGATTCAAATCTGCGATCTCTTCAATCTGGGAAGCCGCTTTAATCACTTAGGTTCGGTTGCCTCTTGCCAGGACCTTAAATGCCTCAACGTATCCATGGTTTGTAGTTGCTAATTACCACAAAATGATTCGTTCTGCCTCGATGGTCTACCTCATCGCGCGGTATCGAGTTTGATTCCCGGGTCTGTCAAAGCGTTATTTGTAAACATTCAGTCAAGAAATTCAGTAGCAGTAGGGAGTTGGAATCGTGCCTGGTGGATGGCGATAGTTTCACCTCCTATCCCATGGGGCCTTTACATAACAGGTAAAATGTGGGTGTTGTACACCTCTGCCGCACTCTCTTGGGTAATATAGGCGTAATGTTACGTTATGTTATGATTTGTACAAAATATTAGCTGATTATATCAAGCTTCGGGTAACGGTATAGGGTAGTACTGGGTGCTTTTGACAGGTCAATTTCACCCTATTTTCCACACTTGCTATTATGTCCAGCACTGTTATAGCCTGACTTACGTTTCAGTTGCGAAAACACACCAAAGAGTCCAAGTTTTTTTGAAATAAACCTATTTCTATGCTGGAGGACTTAGTGGTGTTTAAATTGAGTGATTAAAACAGCTATTTACTATTAGCTACACTACTCTTGGAAGTGAAGATACTATTATTTATTATTAGTGTTCTTGAATACAGCAGAACTGTTTCACCAATTCTGTTTGAACACAATTTTACCATCACTCAGCCTAATAAACTACAACATCGTAAAACGAAAATTACGACGTCTATCCGGCAGCGAAGGCTTCAACAAAATTAATGATTAAGCCTGAAATTAAGTTCATTATTCACTGAAATTAACATTTCGATGCTGTTTGGATGCTTGCCAAGAGTCGGTAAACGTTCGCGCTCTATTTTACAACAAAGATTCTTTGCGATTTGAACGAATGAAACTGCAACACACAGTAACGCGACGGTTCAAAGAAGAATTAAAATTCTTGGGATGTATGTTTTTAAACTTTCGCGATTTGAGAACATTTTTTCAAAAATTAGACAACGGGTCTAAATCGCGTAATTATTATAAAGGTTTTGGGGTGCATGAAAGGAGCCTCCCCGAGTGACGTACACAACGATTCCCTACGTCCGGCGCACCCTGGGCAATTCGCGAGTATGTACCTAAAAGCGAATTGGCTAATCCTTTCACCACGATGGCAAGTCAAAATAAAATTTGACTTAGCCATCGACACGACGAAGAAGAAGAAGATTATAAAGGTAAATAAATACCTATTTATTTACCTTTATAATAATTACGTGATTTTTCTTGGGATGTGTTTAATATAAGACTACAGCAATAATACAATTTTAACTTGCAACATTGCCTCGATGGTCTAAATGTTGAGAATGAGCCTCTCACCGTTAGGTCTCGGGTTAGATTTCGGGTTTCTGTCAGAAAATTCACAACAGCAGCACGAAGTTGGAATTGTGCTCGGTGGATGGGGATAGTTTCACCCCCTATCCCATGGGATTTAAACATAACATGTGATTTGTGGGTGTTGTAAGTCTCTGCACAGATTTTTGGATGATATAGGCGTGATGTTATGTTATTTTATGTAAACTGTATGCATTTGCGGCAACAAAGATGGTTTAGAAACTCGTTATAAATATGTCTATTGTAAATTATTTAAAAAAATACTATCTTAACACAGATATATATTGTATGAATTGGTTGCCCTAGTTCGCAGTAAAGGCGCTGTATATGGTACTGGAAACGTTCCGAATTATACATTCCTTATTTATGACCATAAATTGTAATTATTTTTTATAGCTGTTTTATGTCCCACATTTGTATCAATGGTCCAATTTAAACACCATATCCGTATCACCGTATCACGTATCTAGTTAAGACGCGTTTTTTGAAACTATACTACAAAATACTTAAAACTTACTCAACACGTGTCGGGCCATATCGCATGTCGTATCAGAGCGGTGTATCAAGACTACCAAATAGGCAATCATGATACGCTTCAACGATACGGATACGGTGATCGCGATGATCGCATAGATCAAGAGAAGCGAAAGTAGACCCGGCTTTAACTGTTCTATTTGTCTTATGAGGAAAATTTATATTTGCTCGTTAATATGTTAAGCCAGTGATATATTGGTTTTGATAATGTTATTTTTATCCAATATTCAGGTTAATAACCTTCGTTGACATTAATATAATGTAACAAAATACTGTATATTTATGTATATATACATATTTACCGTGTAACTTTAATCATATCACAATCTACGTGTATTTTTATTGATATTTGACTAACGTAACATAATATAATATCACCAGTAATAGAACAGTTAAGTCAGTAGACGGTAGAGATTCAGACAATTGAATAAGACATTGCGTTGATAAATAAACAAATTAAATCTCGTTTACGTGCTAACAAAGTAAAGCAGCGATAGCCGAGTGGGAGACCGTAGGACTGCGAAGTCAAAGGCACATCTCTGCCAATAAATCATTAAAAATCGACTTGTCGAAGATATGTGTGTAATTATGAAATAAATTATCTCTCGCTAATGGTGAAGGAAAACATAATGAGGAAACCAACATGCCTGAGAGCGCCTAAAAAGTGCTCGAGGGTGTGTGAAGTCCACCAATCCGCACTAGACCAGCGTCGACATGGTGGAGCCTAACCCTTGTCATCAAGAGAAGAGGCCCGAGCCTGGCAGTGGGACATGTATTAGATACAGGGCTTATTATTATTATCAAAGTAAAGTTATAACGCTTTTGCCCTCATCTGGGATTCATACTCGATACTTCATAATTTGTAAGACAGGGTAGCCAACAACTACTCGCTAACTTACAAAATTGAACAACCTATTTGTTTTATAATTTAAATCACAATTTTGATAGTGCCTTGACTTGACGTATAATAAATTTGTATGATAATTCAAATGTATCAATCTACATTTAATATTCTCAGTTTTCACTTTAACTAAATTTAATTAATAAAGTTATTTATATAAATTTTCCTTTAGAAACTTTACAACAAGTCATTTTATCTTTCACAATTTATATTAACAAACTGATTAATTTGTTTTTTGATGAAGACACTATTAACTATATAATTTGATTTCTACATCAAAGGAAAACTAAATTAGACGGATATTACACCAATATTTGTATAACAGAAAACTATCTAATATAAAAAGAAGTAACAAATTTTCAATCTCATTTTCACATTTCATTGCGTTCTACGAACAGATTCATCAATCGTGATCCTATTATAGAAACGCAATGGAATGTGAAAACAGGATTGCTAACTTCATAATTCTATTGGTGAAAAAAGAAAAAGAAAAAGTTTCAAGGTGCCTTCATTTTATTTCAAATAGAAGAAATATACGGTAAGTCTCTTCATTAATTTGTACATTTTGTGGCTTGCCATTTCTTTGAAATTACTTAAAACTTCGAAGAATAACTTGCTTGAACTATCTGCTATGCCATTAATAAAATGAGCAAAGTTTTTTGCAGTTTCTAAAATTTTGCTATTTGTTTGGTATCTTTTCAATCTGCTGTTTCTGTAGAATATAAAAGAAAATGAAATTTTCATTTGAAATGTTTGACTTTCAACTGAATATATTTTTCTGTAATAACTACATTACTACATTGAAAAAACGTTTGATGTTTAAATTGATTATATACAACAGATACAACTAAAAAACAAATGAATATCCTTTAATATCACACAATGCCCTTTTCAGAGTAAATTGAATACGCTTTATTAACCAACTTCCATAAGGAAGGAGGTTCTATGTTCTACGTCTAGCGATTTCTCCGTCATTTGTAAACCGATTGTGAAAATTCTTTTTATTTGAGAGATTGTAATTACGAAATGGTCCCATATCCACCAAATCAGGAACTGATGATGGAATCCCAAAGAAATTGAGGGCTACCTTTTTTGTCTGCACGTGTGGTGTAGTGGTTTAAGCGGTCGCCTCGCCGCTCTCCACTGCACTGGTGTTGTGTGTTGTTGTCCCCACATGGAATTTTTGTGTGATTCGCAATGATTTGTTCTGAGACTGGGTGTGCTTGAGTGAGTGAATCTGTGTATTTGGCCTTGTCATTGGGACCATTGGATAGTGTAATTGCTTCTGGCGTTATATCTAATGTAAAAAATAGGAAAAAAAATAAAATTGTATAAGTTAGGTGTATATTTTCTGAAGTTATTTAGATATTTGCATCTAGCAGTCAGTGTGTCATATTGCTGAGCTAATGGTGGAAGGAACAGCTTCTCCACAGTAAGGAGAACGGGGATAATGGTTTTAATATAGGCACCTTCACACCGTTTACTGTATTTTTTTGCTACAATCTTTTGGGTTATGTAGGCATGCTGTTATTTTATGCCATATTTCTTTTACTTTAGCCATTTTCGATGTCATGATACATCATGAAACCGATTGACTTGACCTTAAGCCGATGAATGTTAAGCTACACAAACATTTTAATGGCGCAGACTTTTAATGCTATGTTTGAAACTCGGTACATTTCACAAGAATAAAACCTGGTATTATTGTGTAAATACAACCGGTTGCAATTGTTTGCGTTAATGGCTGTTCACCTGTTCAGTTGCTTTTCTTTTGAATACCAGCTTAGTAAAGTTTAGCTACAACTTAACATGTCATACATTTTTTAAAGCAAAAATTTAAATGAAAACTGTTTTAATGTTTTATTTATTTTAACGATGTAACCTGGAACTTCAATAGTAAAATTGCCTCTTTGATCTTCGACTAAGATTAAAAATATTAAGATATGCTTACTCGTCTTTCTTTTTTAAAAGATATTAATACTAGTAATGCATTTATTTACAAAACCATTATGATTTAAACTTTATGCAATTGCTAGCTAAAATATTAGTCTACTCAAGAGTTCGTCAAATATAGGCTACTTAAGCTTACAATTGGCGAAAAATCGTTCTTAAACACATGTTAATAAACCGTAATTCATCTTGAAATGTTTACATAATTTAGTCACGATGATTTCTAAATGTGTGTGAATTTTTCACTACATATTGAACGCTAATTTAAACAAACATAGACATTTTCCAGTCAGAAACTTTTAATTAACAAAGCAAATCTTGAACCATAAACTTCTAGAGACAATACTCGTAGTGTTTCATTGAACTATTATCATGCAATCCAACTATAAAGATGTTTTACAATTATTACTTTTATAACAATTTTAATTAAATTATGTAAAGGCGTGGCTACGTTTTTAGCTTTTGCCCGATCCGATCACCGTATAGTATCACAGACGCATAGCATGTGTTCGGGAGAATTCGTCCGCTGTCAGCTGCTGTTGTCATCTCGGGACCAACCACTTCCGAACAGAACACCGTGATGTGCGCTTGCGTATCTACTACCGATTACCTTTGTTACTCTCCAAATTTATAATTATACAGTCCATTATATTAAGTATTCGTTTTATTTAAAGACCTCAGTTAGGTCAGCAACAGCCTGATTGCAAGTTTAGACGGGTCTATATTGCATAATATATCAGAGTGGCGTATCAAAACCACCAATCAAGTGATCCGCTCAAATTGGCAATCATGCTACGCGTCGTTGATACGATATGGTGAACGGATCGGAAAAAATATACAAATGTTGACATGCCTTTAAAGCGTACTATGTCGAGTAAACATTGCCATGGTCCCAGTTGCCTTAAGCAATTTAAATGGCTGCTCATTAGCAATTAAATACCTTAATTTACTTTCAGTGTTAAGGTACAAGGTTAATGACATGCGATTAAGTTACACTTGAAATAAATACTCTTAAGTAATTAGATGAGTTAATTTAAGCAAATAATTTGAAATAGCAATTAGAAACTACATGAAACCTGTCAAATCGAAAGCAATTGGATGTCAAAATGTACTGATTCCGTGACATTCAAGAACTTTGTCATAGAATCCATTGGCATGTATGTATGTACACTGAAATTTGTATTGACAACAAGAAACAAATACTTATTGTTTCTTATCCCTTTCTAACGTCTAAGTGAGAAGAAATAGGATATTAAGTCAATGTTATATTCCATCCAGGTTCTTGTATGTGATATATTTTGGTGCGAATAAGTTAATTGGTGATTAAACAAGCAGCGATAGCCGAGTGGGAGACCGTAAGACTGCGAAGTCAAAGGTCTCGGGGTCTCGGGTTTGAACCCACGGCACACACCTCTGTCATTAAATCGTTAAGATTCGTCTTTTCGAAGATATTATGTGTGTTTTTATCATATAAATTATCGCTCGCTAACGGTGAAGGAAAACATCGTGAGGAAACCTGCTCGCCTGAGAGTGTCTTAAAAATGCTCGAGGGAGTGTGAAGTCCACCAATTCACACTTGGTCAGCGTGGAGGCCTAACCCTTCTCATCATGAGAAGAGGCTTGAGCCCAGCAATGGGACCATGTATTAGATACAGGGCTGCTATTATTAAGTCAATTGGTCGTCAGCTTGAATCCATTGACAAGTTGTAAAATTTTGATATCGAATTATTCTTTATTACACCTTTATTCGAAAAAAAAGTATCAGGTAGAAATCGAAATAGGTAATTGAGCCACATTTGAATATTTTACACGAAGTTCTCAGAAACGTTTGTAAATTCTAACTATTCTTTCTAATTAACCTTTTTCAACTAGCCCAAGGTTACCTAGTCCAATTCGATTTTCTTTAATGTGTTATACACATATTAGGGTCTCAATACACTGATGCGATGTCGACCGATAACAACCGAAGTGGAGAAACATCGGTAGATCCTTTCGATCGATGATGACAATCAGTTATGAGTTGATCTAAGAGCAAATAATAATATAACAATAAATATGTAAAGGAATACGTAACATGGTAATATCAGAAAAAAATATAATAATATCTGGGTTTCATTTTTACATAATCGATTGAAATATGATCGATTTGAGTGCACGGTTGGCGTGGTGGTTAAAGCGGTCGCCTCGCCGCTTTCAACTGCGCTGGTGTTGTAGGTTCGATCCCAACATGGTGCTAATCTTTGTGTGATCCGCAAAGATTTTTCTGACTCTGGGTGTTTGAAATGTACACAAGCGACACAGAAATGACGGCGGGCGTCGTTTTTTTAAGAAATAAATATATAAAAGTAAAATATTCCTCATAATGAGAACGTTAGTCTGATTAAATCTCCATATTTCTTATTACCACAGACTTCAGAAGCATTGTTTCTACGGCAGACAACAAAATTGCGCCTCCTCTGTTGATTTATCATTAAACCAGAACACAACAGAATAAACATTATTATTTGTATTATATGATTAATAGCTCAGCGAGGTGCTTATTCTCTTGAGCTTACTAACAATAATAAACTTATTTATTTCGTTAGGCAACACTAGGTCCCTTAGGTTATTTACTCAAAGGGCTAAATAGGTTTTTCTCAATTTAATTAGGCACATAATGCTTTGTATTCAGAGCTAAGCTGCACTCGGTTGAAAATTGTTCGTTTAGACCTAGCCAATCAAGGCTGGCTTTTTTTTATAAAAAACATAGCAACACAGACGGAGGAGCTCATGGCTTGAAGCCGCGCGGACCTACCAGTCTTGCAGGTTAAGCAAGCTATCATTAAATTCTGATGCTTCGACCAAACTGTTTCGATAATAAGAATAAGAATAAGAAGAATAAAAATCATTTATTTGCATGAACATGAGTTATAGAAGTTGTTATACATTACAATTGCAGCCTGTCACATTCTACCTTTAAGGTGTGCAAATTTACACATATAAAATTAAATAGCACCAAATACAAGTTATACAAAAAAAATAAAATATAATATTAAAATACAAAATAATTATTCAGAAATGCATGCACAAGAGAAAAGAAAAAAAAAAATTTTTCAAAAGTTACTTTTTTTATTATTATTATAAGCTGTCTAAGGTAGGTCAGGGCAATGTTTTATCGCTAAAGTAGTCAGTTAAATTATAATAACATTTAAATACAAGATAACAGTCAATTGTTTTGATAGAAACAGTCGCCAAATTGCCGATCGCAGGTGCTAAGTAGCATGCGTGCTATGGCCCATAAAACCATTGTAAGTAGACCACTTAATGTTTAGTTTGTAATATTAATGCAAAATCATTTTACTTGACACCTTTAGCTTTATAGGTTTAGAGAAATCTCTTACTAAGCCAAAAACGTGCGTGTAGAACTAGTTTATGAGCTCTTTAGTACCACTTTATTATATTTTTTTTCTGTATATGAGTTTTCAGCACACACATTTTTGTTTTAATAACACGAACGTAAACTATTCTTGACCAAACTTTGACCGCTCAACTCCGACTACAATTAGTCTATACTACTTTGAGTTTTTCTGTGTTATTAACTCATTACCAAAATTTTAATGAACTACTCAGTATGTAACTTGAAATGGCTTAATTACTTTCAAAGTTGGTAACTTTTCATATCTTGATTCCTTAGATATTTCTTGCTTTCCGATGCTACAGAACGGTTGAAGGTAGCATTAAAACAATTGTTATTGTATGTTGTATGTGTTATACTGTTTGCTTTAGAAATAACCCCTGTGTCGTGAAGATGTTTACAAATAAACATTTTACACACACAAAGCACACCCAGAGTCTGAACATATCTGTGCGGATCACACAAATAATTGTCCCGTGTGGGGAGCACACCCACAACACCAGCGCTGTTGAAAGCGGTGAGGCCACCCGCTTTAACCACTATGCCAACCGTGTACCCTAGACTCCTGTTCACGAAAAAAACCCCATATCTAATAAAATCTGTGTTTTTAACCCCAATATGGGGTGTATGAGGAGCCTCCCCGAGTGACGTACAGTCGGCCAAAGAGTTCGTTATGCAGGCCATACTACTATATAAGCTTGTGTGAGTAACGTATAACTAGTGTATTATTACTTACTTACACGCATAAATACTCCACCTATAACACATTTCTTCACTCACACAATTGCATACTATTCCAAAACATGCATTATTAGAATTGTAATTGAACAAGAAAGTATATTTTGCAATCTTTATTATAAGCACCAATAGCCGAGTCGTTAAAGAGGTGGTTATTGAGTTCTATTCCAAGTGGAAACGATATTCTTTTTGTGATCTGATTTATTTTACTTGTAGATTATTCCGTTGAATTGAGTTCTAAACCAAGTGGGAACAATATTCTTTTTGTTAATTTTATTGTTTTGTATCTGATTTATTTTACTTGTAGATTATTTGTTAAGTATATTTCTCCTAATAGTAATGAAGTAAGGAAATAATTGCAATGCAAAGTTAATGAGCAGCAAATAGAAAAAAAGTTATTAATAAGACAAAAACAAAAAATAAAACAATTTCCCGTGTCAACTATATTTAATAATATAAACACCATCTGACGCTTTATTGCCATATAATACTAAGTAAGTAGGTAAACGATAAGTAATATTAATCAACATGTTTGTTGGTTAGTAATTATTAAGGTATCATAATTTCTTATCTCATTAGCAATAACATGCTAATATTATTATGTATTTAATAATCCTTATAAAAAGTATGATATGGATGGACGGTTTATTGCCATACCAAGTAAGTATGTATAGGTGATATGAATAAACATGTTATATAGTTAAAAATTATTGAGGTATCATAATTTCTAATCTCATTAACAATAACATCAATCACTTATTGGTTCCTTACTTGGTATTAGATGATAATTACACACATTACCACTTTTAAATTGTCTATGTAACCTTGACTGGTATTATATTTTACCCTTATTTCAATGAGCTCACCGGGGCAACTACTACAATTATTTACAATCAATACAATATAAAAAATAGTTAATACAATTGTCCTACCACTTGATGACACTATGAGGTATAAAATTATGTATTTTGTCATTTCAAAATTCGTTCAAGGTATAGTAGCATTTTTTTATCAAAAAGGTCCTTAGATGTTTCTTAAATAGAACAATATTCATGGCCCTAAATTCTTGAGGTAATTTTTCACTTTAATGCTCACCTGACTTTCTCCACAAAATGCTGTGTCCATCCTTATCAAACTTAAATCACTTTTAATCACTAAATGTAATATACACTTGATAACTACATTTTAAGACCAGTCAAAATCCAAAAATTCCTTGGAAGCTTATTCTATGTTGGCGATGACGATCAGACAGTAAAATCTTCTGTGCTGGTTTGGAACATCTTAATCACGTAGCACGCAAATGGTTTCGGACAATTCGAAGACAAACACCATGGTTAGTCGCAGTAGACCGGGCAAGCAAATGAATCAGTCATATGGGTGGCCACCATATATTTGTGCCACGAACTCGCATCGGTATAGGCAATAGCCTGTGGGCCAGGCCGACGAGGATCTGTGTCCAAAGTTTGCATACCGGTGGACCCACAACTGCACAGTTCTTCCCTGTAAACAATAATATGAAGATAAATAACGAAATCCACTTTATAAAAATATAATACATACTTAAAATTAAAATATAAATTTGGATCACTTACCGAAATGTTTAGACGTCTCGCAAATTCACTAATTGAAATATTTTGTTTATGCAGAACAATATTTCCGCTCTCAATAGCGTAGTCAGGTGGCTATTATATATTATTGTATAAGTAATTAAACAAAAAAACGAGTAGGTAATCTATAAGATCTAAGGTATGGCACAACAGTCCGTAGCTAATAAGTTTCGTCAGTAGATGCAATTTTATTACCAATGACAAACAAAAATAATTAATCATAATGAGGGTAGATTCAAACACTATCCTAACGCGATAAAAGATCGCGATTTACAAGAACTGTGGCAAATAGTTGCTTACGTCTTGTAAGAGAGTAGAAACCGGAAAAAAATAGGTCAATTATATTTTTGCGAATATAAGCTTTATTGAGCACGATATAAAGACTCAAATTAATTATTTACATAAAATCTGACTCTGTGTCTGGGGCGACTGTTGTGTTTGTGTGAGTAGAAATGAGTAACAGTAGACAATAATGTGTGTAGGTAAGCATTAAAAGAACATCTGTGCAAAAATAAACTTTAAATAAAAGAAAATAAAGATTACTTAACATTGCAAATTAATGCAACTCAAAATGAATCACAATAATATCTTTATTTTGTTTCCATTAGAGTTTACTTTCGCATATATAATTTACCTATTTTAATTTTACACTATTTATACGTTATTCACACAAATTTGTGTAGAAGTGTGCCCTGCATAGGGAGCTCGTGGTCCGACTGTACACAACGATTCCCTACGTCCGGCGCACCCTGGGCAATTCGCGAGTTCTTAAAAGCGAATTGGCTAATCCTTTCACCACGATGGCAAGTCAAAAGCTTGACCACCTTACTGACTCTCCAAAATACCCTTCCACCTGCACAAGAGAGACGCTTATGAACGCCGACGAGAGCGCCATAACAGTGGCCACTTATTAGGCCAATCAAATTTGACTCAGCCATCGACACGACGAAGAAGAAGACCCCAATATCGCATTCAACTTGTTTTTTGTCAACCCTATCGCCATGTATCGCTATATCATGCATAAATCAACACCAATTTATGCCCTCTAACTTCCTTTTCCTTAAGACCCCAACAATTACTTTGCAACGGTTCCAGTTGCTATTTACTTAATATAACCTTTGCCCGCCATTTTAATACTCAATTTATCAAGTTCTATTCTCGAATAACTCATGGTTATAGTGACAAATGACCACAACAATTCATGTATTATTTATCTATCTGTCCTTATTTTTCTTATTCAACTGGCGAGCCTAGTGACTCAAGTTGACGTTTTTGGCCAAAAGGAGGTTTAGAGATTTGTCGGAAATAAATATGTTTTCTGCGAACATTCTGGGAAACATTTATCAAGATTATTATGACGTGTATGTGTATGGATCACCTAGATTTTTCACGGATTATAATTTGGTTTTATGTTGTGGGTTTATTTTTGTATGTACTTTATTGAAATGTTTTGTTTTAATCAATTGAAATTGATAATTAATATAAATGCTTCAAAATGTAGTTTCCATTATTCAACTAAGTTAATTCTTTAAACTAAGGCAATGTACAACCTTATTCAATGTTATCATGAAAGGAGTGCATGAAAGGAGCCTCCCCGAGTGACGTACACAACGATTCCCTAACGTCCGGCGCACCCTGGGCAATTCGCGAGTTTTGCAAAGCGAATTGGCTAATCCTTTCACCACGAAGGCAAGTCAAAATAAAATTTGACAGCCATCGACACGACGAAGAAGTAGAATGTTATGCAAAACCAGAAGCATTAGATTTAAGTTTTTTCTATCTGACTTAAAATACATTTCTTTTAACTTTTATCTTATGACTTACCTATCATTTTGACGTACCTTCCCCGTACAGGATTTAATTACTAGTTCTGAAGAAATCGTTGTCTTCTGGAAAACAAGGGCAAATTTTATACACAATTTTGATAGTTGCTTTTCGATGAAAATAGCAAAGAACCTACAAATATTATAATGAAAATCTCGACTCTGAATCTGAAATGAATGCTAAAATAAAGTGAAAGTTTCATACAAATATTGTCAAAGATTTTCATACCCTGCAGGGACTAGTAACTTTGTGATTTTACGTGTCATAACAGAATATCTTAGAAACATGACGAGTATTTCACGTTTTTTATTATATCCTCAAGGAACGCCCCTTGGGGGATATACAGAGAGGACTAACAGAAAGAATATTTTATATTAGTTTTTTTAATAACTTTTGTGACAGATATTTACCTAGTTTTAGTGCTGAAATTATTTTTTAGGCTATCTCTTGAGTCAATCATTTGATTTTATCGTAAAGAATTTCTATTTTGTTAGTTTCGGTTTCAGATGTAAACGAATACGGCCTCTCATCGCGAAGTCGCGGGTTCGATTACTGGGTCGAGAATAAGTGATTTTTGGGATTCATCACAAAATTCTAAATAACAACACGGAGTTGGAATTTTGCGCAGTGGATATCGATAGGATCACATTAGACCTAAACATAACAGGTGAAGTGTGAGTGTAGAAAATATAGGCATGATGTTTGTCTGTTTCTTATTCAATCATTATAATATAGGATAGGAAAGTACCAGATGGAACACTTTATGAGATTAAGAATGATCAGGAAGGAGCTGCCGACTGTAATAAGTGATGATGTGGTCTACGGTAGAGCACGCTGACCTATGAGATACATATTAACTCTTGCTTTGAAGAGATCCAAGTTGTACTCATGCGGAAACACAGTTTCATGGCCGAGTCCATTTTTTATCTGGTAAATGGCTATAGGCACACCCCTTATCGCATGGGACCCTTCAAAAAATTCACAGTATCAAAACTGACACTGGAACTGGGGCAGGTAGATGTCGATTCTTTATCGCTGTCACATGGGACTCAACCTCCATTTGTGAAATTTGGATGTCATATTACCTCTGCCGAACCTCTAAAAATATCTTTCATAAACGTGAAGTGAAGGTCGTTTCTATTATATTAATGTATATTTTGTTTCACAGAAGCATACTAGATCTAAGGACATATTAAATTTGAGGTCAAATGGTCCCGAATAAGATGCTAAATTTAAATAAAATAAAATATATATAACCGGTTAAAAATTAAACGGTAATTTAAAAAAACAAAATAAAGGACAATTTTATAATTTATGAAACATACCAAAATAATATCTATAGGTAACACATACAAATATTACAGCAAAATTCTAAAACTAGTTTCAACTTTGTTCTACTGGTATTGAAATCAAATTGGTCTCTGCAAAACTGAGCTTCAGCTTTATAAACTAAAAGTAATCTAGTGAAATTCTAGTTCTTGAAAAACTTAAAGCTCTGAAGTTTTATAATATAATTATATTCTGAAAATAAAATAGATGATATTCAAACATAGTCATTATTATTGAGAATACGGGTTACTCACGTTTTTTTGCGGGATATGCCGACTAGTTTTGAGTATATTACGTAGATTCATCAACTGGGCGATTGATCGCGTTTCGTCGCCGTCAAACATAGTCATTAAAACATGTCAACTGCCTCGTGACAAAAGTGAAAAGTCGGATATACGAGTCATTTGGGATTTTTCGTCAGGAATTTTTCAGTGGCAGCAGTGAGTCTATATTATGCCTAATAGATGGCACATGGGATCTAAGACTCATTAGGTAAAGTGTGGATGTTCCTCTACCACACTTTTTTTGCTATTTAATACAGACAGGAATTATTAATAAATGTTATATTTAAAAATATTTTTATGTCGTGTCATGTCGGCGGTAAACTATTTTTATATAAAGTTTTAAACGAGTTTAAGAAAATATGTGTTACGGCATAACACATATTTTATTGCAGATAATGAATGCTCTTTCTTAAAATTACAGAAACGATCAAATTCAAAAATAACCCCTGATCTTAAGTGCTCTAACCCCAGCAACCCAGATGATGAAGCACGATAGGTTAGTGTCATTCAAATTATCCCATAGAACTACCTCGTAACTATATGAAGGGATAGCAAATATATACTATACATGCAGGGTGTTCCACGACTATGCCACTTGGAGAATGTATGTGACTTTCAATATGTATAATAGTTGTTATACATCATGTTCAATAATTCAAAAAACAATTAATTGAGTTACATACATACTGAAAAATGTATAACTAAAATATTTACAACTTTACACTTAGAATTAAATAAATATATATATTTATATACAATAATAATAATAATTGTTATATTTTATTCATTTCATTTGAAAAGATGGTGCACATGAGTTTCTCACCAGCTCTTCTCATAATCCAATACCCATCGGAGCTGGTACTTAGATTGATTTTAATCTGATTGTAAACAGTTCGATTACTATAATTTATTTTAATTATAATTTATTTTTACATCATTTGTTTGTAATATTTTGACGTGTTCAAGCGCCTCCTGGGGCCTATGAAAAAAATATTTGAATTTGAATTGAGAAGAAGTAGCTTTAGTTTTAGTTTTAAAAGGTCTTTATTTTCGCATAAACTAAAATTGGAAGACATTATTTAGATAAAAACAAATTGAAACGGCATAATATTTTTTGGAATATATTATGCTTACTTAACCGTAAATCGAACTAAAATCAAAACTGAATTAATAGCATATCGTGCTTTTAAGATACTTTCTCTTTATATGGGACATCCTATATAGAAGGTCACAGAAGGACCCTTATTAAAGATAATATAACGGTTCCACATACATCAAGGGTGACTTGATCTACGAGTATGAGATCGGACGTTTTTGGGTTCATAAGATGAAAAGCGGCGATAACAACATGGGAGTCAGATAGGGGCTCATAACTTATTTTCTTGATAAAAAGTCAAATAAACAATCTTAGCTCTATTAAAAAAAACTAAAGCAAGCTCTAAAAAACATTTATTTTCTTTTTTGATCAAAAAACGTGATATAAAATGTGTTTAAATCTAAGGTGCTCTGTTAGATTTTTTTTTTTTAAACAACGTTCGCACTAGTAATACCTCCTGTGTCGCAGGGGTGTTCACAAACATACATTTCACACACACAAAGCACACCCAGAGTCTGAACAAATCATTGCGAATCACACAAAGATTTGTCCCACGTGGGGATCGAACCCACAACACCAGAGTAGTTGAAAGCGGCGAGGCGACCGCTTTAACCGCTACGCCAACCGTGCACTCGAACTAGTATCCTTTTTTTAAATTAAAACTTATATTATAAAGACGATTGGTATTTTTTTTTATTTTTGTTTGCTTGTTTGTACCCAAAAATCTTCAAATCTACTAGAGCGATCATAATGAAAATATTGTAGCGATAGCTTAAGACCCAGAAATAATAAATACAAATATTTATCGCAAGCAGAGCCGCGCTCGAAAGCTAGTTATAAAAGTTCTCCACCGTGTCTACCTGTCTGTCTTTCTGTTTGTAATTCACTCAAAAACTGATCGGATCGGCTCTGCATGTGGTTTTTATCAATAGATAGATTGATTCATGAGAAAGCTTCAAATACATAATTTGTTACGCTACCGGGCTACCACGCTGTCGACGTACCACGTGAGTGAAACCGCGGTCGAAAAGTAGTTTCAAATAAATAAATAAATATTTTACAACTCACACACAACGCCACTTAGTCCCAAACTAAGCAGAGCTTGTACTATGGGTACTAGAATAACTGATACTAATACATATAGGTATATACTTTTGTAAATACATTCTTATTATACATAGAAACACCCAGATTAAGACAAACCCCCATGTTCATGCACACAAAGATTTGTCTTAAGTGGGAATCGAACGCACGACCTCGGCGTCGCAGGCAGGTACACTACCCACTCCGCCATCCGGTCGTCTAAATAAAATAAATTATTTAATACTTCGCTGTCGCACGCCACATTTCAACAAATTCTATACACCACAATGTACACACTATATTTCAATTGTTGTCATAATCAAATACCAAACATACATATTTGCTCATTCAACTTTGCCCGAGTTAGCATTGGGTCGGCCACATGTTCAATCAGGTTAGATTTAAAACCGCATGCCCGCGGTCTAGAACTAACAGTCCTTTAGCAAACTTTCTTAACCTATGTTTTTATTTCACCATCATGTTTGTATATAATTTAACTTCGGCATTGTTCAAATGACACCATTACTTAGAAACCTTAATACTGCCTTATCTTCAGATGTGTCACATAACACCCAATTGGTTGACCACGTTATAAAGATATACCAGTATTCTGACTTGAGTCCTAATCTTGAAATAACAAAAGACAATCACGCGATACACGATAGGGCTGTCCACTTACTGCATTTTAATTTCATGTACCTGATTTGAACTTCTATTCTATCATGTTTTTTTATTTATTTCATCACAGCGGCGCATCGCCGTCTTTTGTTGGTCCCCTAGTCACCCTATAGGTCCCCGTTTTTATTCCGAGGTGTAGCACTTGACGCGTTCCGAGCGTTTCTATGAAAATAAACTACTCGGTCTTTATTCAATACAGACTATCAGCTACATCAACCCGGTAATGTTTGCGCTAAAAGTAACAAACATCCGCATACACATATGTTCAAAAACTTTGCATTATCTAAGCAATTTGAATACTATCGAAAGTCAAAATATTACTTAAGATTTATATTAAAGTACCGATTGTCAAAAATTAAGTCCAACCAACACAGTTAAGTTTATAACACAACATAACTTCTCGCCTATATTACCCAGAAGGGTGTGTCAGAGGTTTACAACATCCACACTTCACCTATTATGTGTGAGCTTATCACCATCAACCGGGCATATTTCCAACTCCGTGCAAATTTACTGACAAAAACTTTACCAATAACACTTTGCCCGTCCCGGACCTAAAAGCTGTCTACAAAGTAGTGCCAACACAATTATGTTCTTATTTAAGCTTAGGCCTTGAAATAGATAGTTTAAGCAAGAAAGTTGCATAATGATAAGCAATTACTACGAAGCGTGTAGAACTAGATTGAAAACACACTAAAAATGTAGGCTCGTTTTATGGAGGTCGATGTGATAAATTGAGTCAGACTATGTAATGGTCTGAATTATTATTAATTCTGTTGGGGTGCATGAAAGGAGCCTTCCCGAGTGACGTACACAACGATTCCCTACGTCCGGCGCACCCTGGACAATTCGCAAGTTCTCCAAAGCGAATTGGCTAATACTTTCACCACGATGGCAAGTCAAAATAAAATTTGACTCAGCCATCGACACGACGAAGAAGAAGAATTCTGTTGTATGTGTTTTATTTTATACATGTGTAGAAACAAGTGCTTTCTGACAATTAGATCAGATAAAAAACATTATGTGTAAAAATCAGAATGTATGGCGAAAAATTGCCGAATAAAGATTTTAAATGGGTATAATTTTCCGGTTGTGTGAGGCCAAATCAATCAATCTAAATTTAGCAATAAATTTGACCTAAATTTTAATACCTGTATCTAAAACATGACTCACTGCTGGGCTCAAGCCTCTTCTTGGTAGACTTCACACACTCGAGAGTGTGTGAAGACTTTTATAAAAAAATATTAAATTACAATAGGCTCATCTTCTTTCTCTTGGGATTCAAACATAACAAACAGGTGTAATGTGTGTGTTGTACTCCTCTGCCACACTCTCTGGGTAATATAGGCGTGAAGAAACAACTAGTTGACATAGAGGTATGATTTATGTATCATCTTATTTTTCTCTGTTATCCATCGTAACTCTCAAAGTAATCAAAACCTTCAGCAACATAGCATCCCACTCTCAAACACACCGTAATCCACTCACTCACCATTCCTATTCCCTTAATTCACTCTCCGAAGTTAATACCTCTCCTTTCCGATGAAAATACATTAAACATCAAAGGTACTAAGATTAATAATGTATTCCCTCAAAGCCACGAATTTCGTTCTCAGCTTGTTGGTAGTTTTAACTTGTGAACTTTATTAGTATTTCAGTATTTATCAATATTAGAATTACATTAGAAATACAGTTGGAACTGTGTCCAACTTCATGTTCCAGGAGACAAACTAAGTTAGTGTTTACAACTCGGTTTTGGTTTTAGGTGGAATATTATCCGTTAGTTTGGTAAGCTGTATTTATTCCATTACTTATATGTAGTTTAAGATTTGAAAGAAAAAATTTAAAACCCAAAGCTACTTCAAAAAAAATGATATATTAAGTTGACCAAAAGAAAATTTTAGATTTGAAACAAAAAGTGTGAATACATTAACAAATTCTTATTGTAAAGTCTGAAGGTAACCAAACCATTTATTACGCACAATTGAAATAGTTTTAAAACCGGCAGGATTCAAACTTGCAACTTTCGCACACCGGGCAGCCGCTTTACCCACTGAGCTAAAATGTTTTATTTTTTTTTCATACTGCGCCCACAGCGAACGAACGTGTAGTCCACCTGATGGTAAGTGGAGTACAGACCATGGACATCAACAATCCAGAAAAGCAGATTATAGATGCGTTGCTGCAGCTGAGGACTACGGTGTTATGCCTCATATGCCAGTAATTTCAGGGCCTGATCTCACCACTAAACCGGAACATAGTAATGGAATCACTACTATTTGGCGGCAGGTTAAAGGTGAGACGGTGTTGCTGCCGCCCTCGAGGTCATTCACAAGAGCTCTACCACCAGTATACTTGTTTCTTAGTATAATTTGCTAAACATAAATGCTATCAAAATTATTACAATAAAATCGAAACTGACACAATGTCACGTACGCAATATTTTCAAGGCGAAATAGACTAAGAAATCCATTTGTAGGTCACACTCTCTCGGGAAAATATATATTCTTAAAATTTGGCTTTCGAGACTTTACTTTTTTCTAGGTTAACTCAACCGAGCTCAAACCGATTATTGGTCAAAACAATTAAACGATATGTACCTCTCTTAACATCAATCTGTTTGTATTTTATCTACCAATAGAATTAAACATAGAATTAATAAATAAATATATTGAAAGTTTTTTTTATATCTTACTATAACATCATGGCAGAGGGATGTGGCAGCGGTTTATAGCATCCATACTTAACCCATTACGAATAGATTCCATAATGTGATACGGGGATATAACTATCGCCATCCACCGGGCACAATTCCAACACTATGCAGCTGATGAGAATTTTAAGAAAGAAAATTCCAAACAATACTTTACAAGCGACCAACCCGGTAATCATTCCTTAGACTAAACGACGACAGGCTGAATACAGTTTTTTTATTTTACACAAAAATAACGAACGATAAATTAGTATATTTTCACTTCTCTGGCATCCCAATGTACCAACATAAAATTTTGTTGAAACTTTTCCAATCAAACTACGACACCTATTTTATACCAACAGTTTTCTGAATAAACTCACATTTCTCTTTCATTAAATGTAGTTGACAAATGCCGCACCAGTTATGTCTTATTTACACTGGACGTTATTAACTATGTCGCATGTAAAGAGTTGACAGGTGATTGTGTTCGCGTTATCTTCACGCTTCAACCCATTGTGCTAAGCAGCGGTTGTTGCGAGTTAATCTTTGTTATGTAGGTTATATATCTTGTTACCTGGGATCTTTAGTCATTTCATGTTCATTTTACCGCCTTGGGTAACTTTGACATTTCATCTTTTATAACCCAATCAGCTTTTATCCAAATGGGGAGGATTACTACCATTAAAAGACATATAATCAAATCAATAAAACAAAACAAAATAATTTTACATATTGCACTTTTAATAATATGCTTCTCATAGAAGAGGAACGCCTGATGGCTCAGCTTTCTGTAATCTTCGCAAACAAGTGGCAAAAATTCAAAGTATAGTCCCATCAATCCCAATAAAGTTTCATATCAGCATATTCAAATTTAATATTACAAAAAATCCGTGTGTTATACTGAACAATTTAAGGCGATCATTTTAACTTGCAATAATGGATATATTTTAGCTCACACAATCCCATTTGCAGCAAAGAGCATGGTTGATTCTGTTGGCTGATGTGCGGTCCATTTGAAACTGAGGGAAACTAAACCAGTTACGAGTTACGCCTCAACTCCGCTGTTGTCTTGTTAAGTTCATTTTTAGATGGCGTGGGTAAAAGGGATCCGAGTTTCTTTGTTGGAGGTTCTACAATTGTGTCGAGCGTAATTAAATCTGCCTATTGCAGTTTCTAGGCTTTAGGTTGTTTATTTGACTTACGAGTCAAATAAACAACCTAAAGCCTAGAAACTGCAACTCGACCAACGCTTTGTAGGCATACACTTGTGATATTTTTAAGCCAGTAATAGAAAAGGCAATTGATAACGTACTGGTAAACATTATTTAAGGCGCCCACATACAGCTGGAATGACTCTCTGAATTCATATTTTAATAAGTTAGGAAAGCACGTCATTATACAAATTAGCCACTCCTCACACATTCAGGTAGTTTTTAGATCATGAATTTTTCAGTATGATGTTTCAGAACGCACGTCTTTCAATATGATACTAGGGCAAAGCCTGGTGATCTGTCACACTGGGGTTTACCTAACAGAGACTCTAGTCTCTCATAAAGGAACATAACATTTATGTCACTAGCATTTTGTCACGTTATATTTTAAGTAAATGCTTTATTTTTATTAAAACTGACGTGAGTTTGTAACATTATTCAAATTATGAAATACGGGTGTTACTCACGTAATGTTGGTCTGTTTAGTCGACCGCGGTTTCACTTATACGTCTAGGCATTATCAAGAGAGTGCGATATGTCGCGCCTGAGTCGCAGCCAGTCTTGCACTTTGAGGCGAAACCGCGGTCGACTAAATAGACCAACATTACGTGAGTAACACCCGTATTTCATAATTTGAACAGTAAATGCCTTGTTTGTGAACATTTGTGATGTCAGAAAAAAAACTTATTATTATTATTAATTATCTATGATTGACACAGCAGCTTTATGATTATTATTAATTTTGCGCAAATAAGAGTTCTACCTTAAAAGTAGTTTAGAATCTCTACCACCACACCACCCTCTCTTCTACCACAGGCTTTTTCAGCTTAAAAGGAGACTCCAATCAATGATTGTTATACTCGATTTGTTATTGAAATAAAGGATTTTTCATTTTTTCATTTTCAGAATAATTAAAAATTAAATTAAAATTAATTTATTTCGAGTAACAAGACCCATATGAAGCAACATCAAAAACAAAACAAAGCATTACAGTTACACACAAATTATTACAGTTATAAAACAATAAGGTACATTAATTTAACTCATTTGAATAGAAAAACATAAAATTAATTAATAAAATTGAGATTTTAAAATTTTAATATTTATTCCAAATAAAATTAAACGAGAATAAAAATAATAACTACATTGCTCTTCATTCATTTATTAAAATATTCTATCACATATTTGTATCCTACTCTAGTATCTTACTTTATATTATGATACTTTAATATAACGTTCCGTATCTTGTTTTATAACTTCAAAGCACACCATACTTGAATACACTTCACAGAATCAAAGCGATGAGTTTCAGTTTGTTATGTAACTTAATCACGGTTATATTACGCAAAGGGTTAGGCAGTGGTTTTGCATACCCACTCACATTTTACCTTTTAACTGTTATGATAAGTTCCCAAGCGGACGAGAGCTAGAATCTCAAATGGGCCAGCTAAATTCTAGACTTTATGCTGCTGTGAAAATTTCTTGGTCTTAAATGTCAGAATAACGCTAATGGCGAGCCCAGGGATAAAATCTAAGACCTCAATGTGAGCCTTCGGTCACACACACAACAACTAGATCAGCATAATTAATATAATAAATAAGTATTTCACAACTTACATACAACGTCATCTAGTCCCAAACTAAGCAGAGCTTGTACTAAGGGTACTAGAATAACTAATACTAATACATTATATACTTTTATTTTTGTAAATACATACTTATTTTACATAGAAACACCCAGACTAAGACAAACCCCAATGTTCATGCACACAAAGATTTTTCTTAAGCGGAAATCGAACCCGATCGAATCGACCTGAAGGTCTACATACAACAATTAACATTGCTACGTACAATTATTTGAATACCAAGTAAGTTTATGTTGACCATTCTACTGGAAGACAGTTTCTGGGTCGTCTATTTCTCGAAACTCATAGCAAGTTATCTACAACGCCAATTAGCATACATACAAGATCTGTTAACAATATCTGACTTCTGAACTTCACTGGGCTCCTATGTCTAGCCTATTCAAAACGATTTGATGGAATATATTTCTGGAACGTCTATGGCAGTCGTTACGTATAGTTGGAGGCTAGAAAGTCTGACTACTAGTTTAACAATTAGAATCGTATCAACTCGTACTGGTTTATTGCAATCTGATGGCAGTAGATTATTGGTGGTAGAGCTCTTGTGAAAGAGCTCGAGGGTGGCAGCACCACCGTCTCACCTTTAACCTGCCGCCAAAAGTAGTGCTTCCATTACTGTGTTCCGGTTTGGTGGTGAGATCGGGCCCTGAAATTACTGGCACATGAGGCATAACACCGTAGTCCTCAGCTGCAGCGACGCATCTATAATCTGCTTTTGTGGATTGTTGATGTCCATGGGCTGTACTCCACTTACCATCAGGTGGACTACACGTTCGTTCGCTGTGGGCGTGGTATAAAAAAAAAGTAGTTCCAATTTATTTTATAGGTGAATTCGTTAGACAAGAATATAGAAGCGTCTCCTGAAAATGGAAAAGTAATAGTTACCAAGGGATGAATGTAGTCGATTTCATTGAGGATATAGTTTGAACCTTAATACACCCAAAATAAATCAAACATTCGCCTGAGTGATACATAGTGCCTTATACTACACCTACAAAGAAACAAAAACTACCAAAAACAACAAAATGTACCTAAAATATGCCAAAAATTGCAGAAACTACCAAATATTTCAAAATTATACATACTATAAAATTACAAAAACAACAAATAAGCAAAATAAATCATAGAATGAAAGAATAAAGACTTTGCCTACATATCAGAGGAAGTTTTCTCTACCTTGCCCCCCAAAGTCCCGCCGTTCAGAACTCGCCCAAAACACTAACTTTCTTTGATAGATATTCTCCGTATGTCATACTGCCATGCATTATTTATTTATACTTATTGTTGTTTGATGCAGGTACTATTCTATGCAATATCGGTTTCGAGGCCCAGGTCGCGATTTATCCGTAAAGAAAATTCTGAATAGCATGCACTGAGTTAGATTTCTGCCCGGTGAGTGCCAATAGGCTCACCTCCTATCCCATGGCAACAAAAAATATCGGTTGATATTGGGTGATGTACATTTCTGCCACCCCCTTCTGGGTAATTTATGCGTGATGTCATATTATGTTATAATATTTATACCTATTGTTCTTTGTTACAGGTACTAATCTAATGCGATATCATCTGAAACTGCTGGCGTATTACAACAGATGCCTAAGGTATTCTTCGCTTCCTCATATATTAGAATAAGATTAATCGAGAAGACTAACTACTACCTACTACCTACTACTACTACTACCTCGTTGGACTAGCTCTCGCGTTCGATGTCCGGTCGGGACTTTTCTGTAAGAAAATTCTGAATAGGTGAAGTGTGGGTATTATACACATCTGCCACGCCCTTCATGGTAATGTAGGCGTGATTTTATGTTATGGTAATTGAGAAGACAAAGTTTTCAATGTAATGAAAATTAACGTAAAATATGACAAGGACGTTACTACTTATTGGGTGTTTTTCACACATTTTCTCCCTGATTGGCCAATAACAGTATAGTTAAATAGAAACGAAATATTGATTTCAGATACATCACTGTAATTTTCATTCACGAATTATGTAGTCATTTTAGGGCTAAGTGTAGGCGATTGTTTCGCTAATAATTAATTTAAGAATATAAAAATACTTTTTTCATCACCGCGTTCCAGTGACTGGTAATTATGGTAATATGATCACAGATGTCAAAATTCGTATGGACTTGTGATCCCAATAAACAAATAAAACGAAATGTTAACTTAAGTTGAGGCGAAAGGTCATCAATATCTAGTTAACTGTACAAAAATGATCACACTTTTCAACATAATTCAATTATTTTAGTACATTCACCAATTTAACAAGCGCAATCTTCGTTGCGACTGACCTAGTTTAATTTAGCTAAAGCAATTTAGATCACTTAGTCTTACAGCAAACCCATTTAAGTCTCAAGTCAAAAGTTGTTTGTCATATCAAGGCATTTGTGACGAAATAGCAATTTAGTCATTTATCAACATCACTGCTGAGGGTTGGAAACAATTACTTTGTCAGCATAACACAGATTAACGCTCATTAAGAGTGTGGTAGAGGTATAATATCCACCTTATTAATACTTCACCTGTTATTACTAACGAAATATATAATGAGATGTTTACCATTTTTGTTGTAGCGAGTTATTTCGATATTTCAGAGATATATCATTTTTTTTTGTTATAAAATAACCATGTTAAGTCTCAAAACTTATATTCACTTGCTATGTTTAGGATCCGTGTGATATGGGATAAATGTCCACCATCTACAGGGCAACATTTAAGACTCCATGCTACTAAAAATTATACGACAAAAATCACAGAAGCATGATGTGGGTCTGCAAATCGGTATTAACTGAACCTTGATTGATTGAGAAAACTAAAAACTACATGACAAAAAATCTCAAAAATACCTTTTTCCTGACCCGTTGATTGAACCCGAGACCTTACTATTGACCAGTGAGGCATTCACTCTACCAAGATATTTGTGACGTAATAGCAATCTAGTCATTTATCACCGTCACTCCAACTGTTAAGTTGGAAACAATAACTTCGTCAACATTCTACTCCACCTTTAAAGCATATATCTTCATACCTATAGCATCACGCTTATTGAAGTGTGCGTCAATGTGTGTCACAGTCTCTTCGATAAGTCTATACAACATTTTACCTGTTACGTTCTTTTATTGTCATCATCTTATGTTAAAAATAACCCTTCCTCATGGACTTCCGCATCACCAACGGCACTGCGAAGCCTGGACTTGGAGGATGGAAAGGATTGCTCTCTTTAAAGCTTGTTTGAAGAAGGAGAAGGCGTTTAAAAATATAGGCAGTAAGCTTATCGCCGTCTGCCGGTCACAACTTTAAACACCATGCTGGTAATGCAATTTTTTTGACAGAAAAATCCTGAATAACACTTTTTCTAGAATCAGGAATTGAACCGAAGACCTTACAGTGAGAGGGCGCATACACTACCGTTATACCAATGAGACATTTACTCTACTAAGACATTAATCAAAGTCGCTGCTGACAGTTGGAAACAATAACTTTGTCGAATGAATGTGTTGAATGTTACATTCATTCTGTGTGTTAATCTATTTTGTCGAGCGTGGTTTCCTGGTTTGTGATAGTTTTGTAAGTAGGTGTAAATGTTCCATTTATGTGTGACGAGTAATAGATATATTTAGGAAGTAAATTATACCGTGACAAAGCCGCCAGTGCTTTCAGAATTTTCTAACCAGACGCACCTTAAACTTCAGAATCATGTTCTTATTCCCTGAAAAGTGTCTTTGCCAGCTTAGTACGTAGAATTTATTTTGTAATACCAATCTATGACTTTTGCCCTGGGTGCAAAAGTCATTAAAAAAGTCTCAGAATCATATACTAAATCTCTAGTAAGCAATTTTGTCACCCTGTAATTTACACCCTGTATACACAGCTTTTACAAACGGGTTTAAAGAAATTTTTGTTGTTACTGCATAGGAGTTACCTTGTTCAATTGTTTATTTTCTTTTTGACATTTCAAAATAAGTGACGCCATCACATGTTTCCGATTCGATTTGAAGTAAGAATCGTTTTTTTGTTTGAAAAAAGTATAGTAGGTTGGTACAATTATGGGCAAACTTCTTGAGCATTTTATTTCGGGATATTTAACATGTTATTTGTTGAGTTGCCGATATACAAATTATTTATTAATTAAAACTACAAGATACTCTCAGTATCTTACAAATTGTTATCAGTAAACTCATAAATTGTAAGTGTACGATGCGCAAACTTTCCCCTACCACGTCACCTAATGCTCAAGAAGTTTGCCCATAATTATACCTATGTTGATTAATTGTAATAAATAATATTTCATAATAATTTCACTAGTTTAAATTTTCTACTTTTTTTATAATAAAATTTACAGACACAATAATTATGTATAAGGCTGTCAAGAAAGAGTAGATTTGGAACTAATTTTTTTGTCTGTTAGCAACATTGTCAAAATAATGACAGATGTCAATAAATAATGTAAACAGAGTTTACGCATTGGTAAATTTTATTTAGAAGAGTATAAAACGGCAATTAAAACAGGAAAAAAGTAATAAACAATGTATAAAACTATCCGAAGGTCTGGAAGAGAAATAATTTACAATGTATATAAAATTGTTTAATTGAATATGAGGCAAAAAAAAATCGTTCGGATATCGGCAATGTTTATCAAAGAACCGCTGATATGACCGGTATTTGAGAGTTTAACATGTTGTTTTTAGTCAAATCAAGTATAGATAATGGATAAAACCAAAGCTGTTTTGAATTTGTTGCTAAAATAAGCGGATTATTTAATAATTACAACAAGCACATTGGTTTAGTTGACGTTTGTTGTACTCAGTGTTGCGGTATAGCGCGACTAGGTTAATGTTGATACTTGAGTATAGTTTATGTAAATAACATAAAATAATATCACGCATGGGCGTAGCCAGGGGAGGTGTTTAGGGGTTCAACCCTCCCCTCACTCCGAAATGGCTCGGACTGCTTTATCTTTTCTGCTATATCTATGATTTTTACTTAATTCAGGTAAATCAGTAAGTGCTATTCGAAGAATTGCACGAGGAGGAGCACAAAATAGAGGCGTATTTCTTACACCAGGAAAAAACCGAAAAGGTCGTCCGAAGAAAGTGTTAGATAACTTTGTTTTGTGTGCTATTAGACAAAAAGATCAATTTTTTTAACGCTTACCACTAGACCAACGAGGCAGTTTAATAATATGTATAGAAAGAAAAGATTTATTCAAATACTTAAAATAAAATATTTTTCAAATATATTTTTCTTTTATTTTTTGGTAATTGATAAAAACAGAGGACAGTAAAACCACAAATCAGCTTGGCAAAATAGTCTGGATACGGAAACTAATTTATGACTGCTTGCTGTACAAATTAATTACATTATTTTTACTATTACTTAGTGCCGATTTCATCGTGTTAAACCGACGTTTAACGCTTAGCTACAGCTTTTGATATAATGGGTAATAATAGAATATTTTTTTATTTTTTATTTTATATACAGCTAAGTATCAAGTCCTGGGAAGTGAACTATATGGGTTGCCATACGAACAGTAGAACAGCACTCTAGCGCCCCTATTAATTTCAACTCTTTCTTGACAGCCTGTAAGTCAAATTTATATTTTTTTCAAAATAATGAATAATTTATATTATTTCAAAATTTGATTCATAGTGTGGTTGTTTGCTATGACACGAAGTCTTCACTAAAAAGTGTCAATGACATACGGAATATCTGTAGAATTAGTATTTCGTAAGAAAACCGGTATGTCATAAGCGGGATCGTTCAAAAAGAAAATTAATGAATGAACAAGGTATAAGTTTACTCAGCCTTTAAGTAGACGACTTCTTATTTCGTGACTAACAATTTTTGTTTCTTAAAAAATAACTAACTTTGTACAAGTCATCTAAACAGACTCAGCTAAAAATTCTTTCCAAGCTGACGTTCTCTGCTACCAAAACAATCTTTTCGACTTGCAAAGCCTCGAAACTAATTTATTAAACAATAATCCTTTGCTAATCCGATAACTCCACTATTATATTATTCATTCATCAACTTAGGAGCCTAATCTACGCCTTTTCAAGCTTTGACCTTTTAAATCCTTAGTGTTTCACCTCTTGGGCAACAGTCAGATAATCTCTTAAAAACAACGAACAAAAAAACTGAGTACACAAGGGATAGTAATCTTTTTAAGTGGTACCAGTTTCGTTTAATTTGAAACGTCTTTTGTCACACCTTGGAAGTCAAATGAATTAAGTATTTTAAAAACTACTCTGTACATAAGGTTATTTAAATTCAAATTCAAATTCAAATTATTTATTTTCCTAGGCCGCAGGAGGTGCTTGAACACGTCAAAACATTACAAAAAATTATATAAAAATAAAAAATACTAAATTATACTAATTACAATAATTTGAATATCCGGGGCTATAATAGATTCATTTTAATCAAACTGTTTAGAATCAAATTAAAATCAATCCAAGTACCAGCTCCGATGGGTACTGCATTATGAGAAGAGCTGGTGAGAAATTCATGTGCACCCTCTTTTAAAATAAAAAAATATAACAATAAAAATACACATAAAAGTCACATAAGAAGAGCAATTCCTTTCCAAATACTATTATCATTTATTTATATTTATAACAATATTAAACACTTTTTAGGGTACTTTCTCTATATGACACTCAAAAACACTGGTCTGGAAAATTTTGTTTACATACATAACATAACATCACGCCTATATTACCCAGAAGGGTTTGCAAAGGTGAGACAACAACCACATTTCACCTGTTATGTTTAGGTCCCATGAGATAGGTGGTGAGCCTATCGCTATCCACCGGGCACATTACCAACTCCGTGCAAATCTTTTGACTTGCCTGATGGAAAGTTCACAAATAACAATTTTCCTGACTCTTGAATCAAACCCGAGACGCATACGCTAACCACTAGGCTATCGAGGCAATTTTGTTATTGTTAATTTAATTGTGCTGTCTTGTTCTTCGTAACTCTATAGTCATTAGCATTTTTGCGGTTAGTCATTCAGCGTAGAAATACTAAGTAATCAAACGCCTACATCTTTAAATTTGAACCTGTTGAAAAAACAGAAAAGAACTTTTGTTCTCCTCTTTAAATATGTCCGTTTTCGTTTTTATTAATTTTCAAGTCCAAAGTAAAAAATTGTTACGATTCAAGTTGCATTCAGGAATGCTAAAACATGCTCACTCTCGTCCAAACACAGGAACGACTCTATTTGTAGCAAAACCTGGAACATACCACTCAAGCCGAGTAAAAAATTCAAACCACTAGTTCGGCCGGCCAGCATCTAACATCAAACCAGATTCATAATTCAGGAAGCGAACCGAAAGCTTCGGAACGGACAAAGCATCACTATTTATAAATATGTTACTGCTAGAAACGTTGTTGCTGTTGTTTAGAGCTTGTTGTAGTATAATGTTTATTTTACAATTTCTAAGCTCGAAATTACACGTCATTTTAGCAGTGATAGCCGAGTTGGAGACCGTAGGACTGCGAGGTCAAAGGTCTCGGGTTCGAACCCACGCCACACACCTCTGTTAATAAAGCGTTAAGATTAGTTTCTTGGAAGATATGTGTGTATTTATCTTATAAATTCGCATGCTAACGGTGGAGGAAACTTGCATGTATGAGAGTGCCTACAAAGTGCTCGAGTGAGTGTGTAGTCTACCAATCAGCACTTGGCCAGCGTGATGGACTGTAGCCTCAGAAACTAAGCTACTCGTAAGATGAGAAGAGGCCAAAGCCTGCTGAGGGCTGCTATTATTATAATACGTCATTTGAAAGGAAATGATCAAAAAAATTTTCAATTCTCAAGCAACTGCATGATTTTTCGGTGTTATCTTGTATTTTAATGTCTTCTACAAACGTGGTATACTTGATTGTATTAATCCAACCACAATCATAATTACGTGTCATAAAATTAAAAATGTTAGGCGCATAAAAGTTGTCTTAGGCTAAATAAAATCCAATTCACAGTTTTCTTGCTTATCTAGGTCAATCTAAGATTATAGGTCAAACGAACTTACACTTACATCTTTGCAAACTTATACATTCTAGATACGAATCGAAAATTACATTCATTCTTTTCATTGTTTTTCATTAAGTACAGTATTTGGTTTGAGGTCCGTGTATTTTGTGGGTTCTAGAGGCTATAATTTGAGTGTAGCTCTTACACAATACTAATATATCCCTCAGAACATTTACCCACGTTATAATATATCTACTTTATTGAACGATGACCCGAAGGCCCACCGCACTTTCTGGCAAACCACTACATTTTCGTATACATATTGTAATAATGTAAAATTTAAGTCATCATTCTAAAGGATCCCAAGTAGCACATTAGTGAATTTTACAACTTATCTTATAGCTTTAAGTCGCAAATGAGTGGTTTAACAGTATTTGATGGCACTTATAGCTTTAGACTCTACTTATATTTGTATATGAGTACATCTTATTTCTCGCAGTTGCATATGAATGTATTTTGTTTCTACTTTATTTCTTATGGTTTTATAAAGTCGTTTTTGTTACTCATAGTTGTAAACAGGTTTTAATTTTTACTCATTTATTAACCACAGTGGCATATGAGGTCTTGAAATCACTGTTTTGCAACTGTTACAAATAAGCGGTTACTAGTCTTTATATGGCACTTCTAGTGCTAAATGAATTGTATAATAGAGTAGTATATCACCTGTAGTGGTTAAAGGGATCATTTTGCAGCCCTTGTGGAACCTAACGTGATTGTATTTTTAAGTGCTATTGTACTCTTTTATGCCACTCCAACGTGTAATTAAGTGTCAAAGAAGGGTTGTTAAGAACCAAAAGCATCTATTTTCCCTTATTTAAAACCACTATCGATCTGATAATTCCAAAAATACGTAATTTGTTACCTATTATTTCTTAAGACAGATTGTTCTGCGTGTTACGTTGTCAAGAAAAATTCACTGTAAAATTGAAGGGTTCCGTACATACATAAATGAATCAACATTTTATTGGGTATTTTAAACACATTTTGGACATGATTTGTGATGTATTTAACGCAATCTAGTAGATTTATTATCGGGTACCAGATCTAAACAGAAGATTCTTTGAATCTTTTGAAATCTGGCAGGAACTTCATTCCCGGTGTTAGAGCAAAAAAAACCAAGTGTCGAATAATGAGAAATAATAAGTTTAGCTGCAAAATTTGTACATCACCATCAAAATTACTAAGTCAGCCACTGGTTAAGTTAGGTTAGGTGGCTGACTTAGTAATTTAGAAGGCAACATACATTTTTGGGGGCGAATAATGGTATTAAAAAGAAGCCTGTTTAAATAGCACCCTCGAATAATTATATATTTTTTTATTTAACCTCTCAACGCTTTCAATATAATACAAGACTATCTTTTCTTCAGCTTTCATCTTGGTGATATAAATTTGAAGTCATCTTCTAATGATGGTAATTTGACTGAAATGTGCGGAGTCTTGAGGACCCCTAATTAGCCGATCCACCGATTTGCCACTATAACATACAAATGAGTGACTTTTAGAACCCACAGTTCCAAATAGAGACTAAATAAGCGAAAATTAGAACTATGTGATCCCTATAAATCGCCATATTTAGACAATGGATTCCTTAAAAATGTTTTGTTTTGAACAGTGTTTTATCACACTGATTCAAAATCACTGGGTTATGTGAATTGTAACTAATGTACATAGACATTATACTTAGTTTAAAACCATTATGTTAAGTTTTCAACGGTATTTTTTTTTATTGTTTTATTTCGTCAATAGAATAAGCACTCTATGAATAATTAATCTTGATCAAATAGAAGGCGCGTTGAAATTTACTAAGAAAACATACTATGGTTTCACAGTAAAAAAACATTCCCAAGGATTTTATGCTGTAATTGGTTATAACTCTATATGAAGTTAGTACTCACCAAATATCCAAATGGAATCCAAAATAAAATGGTTGCACTTAAGTGTTTACTGTAACGCCACCACAGAACAATGTTACTAAACGAACACCACTCGAAACTTTAATTGTCTCTCATTTATCACTTATTGAATGACAGAACGAATGAAATGTTTATTAATCGTTCACTGCGCACAACTTACACTCACAGTTCTAATTACCTCTCAGGGTGATTGTTAAAACTCCTATAGATCCCATTTGTAACCAAAATTAGGCTGCAATTTTTCGCCAAATGGTTCCATAATGGTGGCATAAGGGTTCTCCCCACCTTTGTAGAACTTAATCATAGCTGTAAATTTCACTCGAGGTTACCAATAGATATGATATAGAACTATTGTAGAACCCAGTTGTGCTACTTGGGATGTTACATGATACATGTGTTTGATATTGCTACATTGTGAGTTATTATTACAAACAAACTGGAAATGTATGTGTAAGTATGTGAATATTTTTATCTTAAATTACAGGATCATTTTTTTTTCGTATTCAGTCCTCTACCATAGTTTGTGCTATGATTGATTGTAAGAATAACTATTTTCATGCTGTGACCATAGTATGATAGCAAAATGGTTATCGAAAAACGATCTTATATACTTAGCTGATGCTAATATTAGCTATATATATGGGTAATACTTATTATCCTTTTCGGAATTATAGGCGTGATTTTAGCAGTGTTTTGTTACATAGTAAATATGTGCTTTCATTATCATTTATACATAAAGTACAATAATGTATTATGAATTTATGAGTTAAATATAATTTTCTATAAAATTCATATTATATATAAAAAGAAAAGTATTTATACAAGTTAATAAAAAATAACAAATAACTATTTACAAATTTACAGGTAAGGTGTCATAGAATTGCAGGTAACGTGTTCAGAAGGCTGATTCTTTGAGCCAAGTAAAAGCCAGTCTTCTGATCACGTGAAGCGCCGATTAACCACTTAGAAATATCTTTAAATAACAAGCGGAAATATGTTATATACCTACATGCATGGGCATTTCACATAGCAATATTGAAATTCGCATTTACGTTTGCAACACCCTGAGCCCAACAACCGTTCGATTCGTAACTCAACCGGGCAATAAACTCGGTCCGTACCTCGTCGTACATTTACAAAACCAATATATGGAATATTTAGCAGTAGACCTTTGGGATCTGCTTTAATTTATAGAACAATAGGTTTTTAGGTTAAAATATTATTTTGTAACATAATATAACATCACGCCTATATTACCTAGAACTCTGTGGAGAGAGCGGGGCAGAGGTGTTACACCCCCATCCCATGGAAATTAAAGAGGTGTACAGTACACCTTATTATTGAGAAAACAAGTTACTCACGTTACTTTAGCCGGTATATGCCGACTAGTTTATTTATATCATGTGCGAGACGTCGCGCGGAGGCGACGACACGCGATTAATAGCCCAGTTGATGAATCTACGTACTAGATTCGAAACTAGTCGGCATGTCCCGGCTAAAGTAACGTGAGTAACCTGTGTATATCATGTGCGAGACATCGCGCGGAGGCGACGACACGCGATTAATAGCCCAGTTGATGGATCTACGTACTAGATTGGAAACTAGTCGTCATATCCCGGCTAAAGTAACGTGAGTAACCCGTTTTCTCAATAATAATGTCTTCACCTCACGTCGGTTTTAATAATATTACAGTACACCTCTTTAATTTCCATGGGATGGGGGGTGAGCCTATTGCCTGGCACAATTTCTACTCCATGCTGCTATTTTGAATTTCCTGACGGAAAGTTCACAAACAACAATTTGCCCGACCCGTGAATCGAACCCAAAACCTCGCGGTGAGAGGCGCATACGCTAACCACTGGGCCATAGAGGCAGCTGATATTATTTTGTGATTTTTCATTTTATATGTTAGGTTATAGTATAATTGGATAGTATTTTTTTTGTATTAAATGTTACAGCACGCCTATTCATTCTGCCTACCATCAAAGAATAAAAAAAGCTTTTATTCTTTCTCACAACTCACACTTTGTCAGAACTCTTTTCTCCAATTTGATTTTTTAATTTGTTTTTTTTTTTTGTTAGTTGTACTGTCCCACTGCTGGGCAAAGGCCTCCCCCAAACGCTCCCAGTTCTCTCTGTCTCCTGCAATTTTCCACCAGTTGTAGCTGTTTATGTTCAAGAAAAAAATTATAATATATATTATAAATAGCAATTCTGTGATAAAAGTTAGCAGAATATAACGCTTTTTTTTGTTGTTCTCGTATAAAGCTAACCAAATAAGTTCCAAAAAAAACAACGTCTCATTTTTTATTCCTTTTCAACAAAACAGAATCCCGTTTATGCCAGGCTTAGTTTACCATCTTCATGTAATTTTTTTACATTTTCTACGGCACAAATATCTTCAAGCATCTCGATTTTAGTCTTTATGTCAATCGAAATAAAGATCCAAATCCGAGTGAATTTGAATCTAACTCAGCATCGCAAAGCATCGAAGTGATATAAATAATATATGTGTGACTTGAGTGCCAACAGCCTGCATTGGTGCTCGCAAAGAGACCGCACGTATCTAGTCAAAGAGCTCATGATAGTATATTCTCTTCTTTAGCTTCTAGAATACTTCCTATAAAAAAGTAAGGTTACATACTTGCTCGACGAGTTTTTCAGAACTATATTAACATATATTTTAAGAAAAAACTGCTATATATTTTATAATATAACATTACGTCTAGATGTGTGAGGCAGAGTGGTAAGGCAGAACCCACACTTTATCTGCTATGTTTAAGTTACACCTGATAGGGGGGAGGGAGGGGGGGATCAGCCTCTCGCCATCCTCCGGGCACAATTCCAACTTCGTGATACTAATGAGAGTACTCCCGACCCGGAAATCGAACGAGCGAATCGAGAAGCATGCGCTAACCACTGGACCAACAAGGCAGTAGTGGAAATATATTTTTAAAAGCTTACTAGTATTTTGCAAGTACAAATGACTAGTAATTTTGTTAACCCCAGCTGAGCTAATGCGTTTGTGTTTACGAAGGAAGTACGTATCCGGTAATGGCCAAGATTCGAACCCACGACCACGGCCGTTTCTTACCCATTGCAGTACGACCGCTTCATATAATAATATATATTTTTATAAGCACTTGCTTTATGATTTTGGCATTTAAATGTACAAGCATACTAATGCCGCACCAGTTATATCGAGTAATGAAGAAACGGCCTAATCTTTGTATAGCGCTAGTCCATAATAGTTACCATCAGGCCCGTTCATTTCATACATTTAATTAAAAATGCTGGTGTAGGTAGGTTTGCTACTTGTACTACAAAAAAGACGTTTACGTGGACTTTAACTTCTATTATATAAATATAAAATAATAATAGCAGCCGTGTATCTAATTCGTGTCACTGCTGGGCCCGGGCCTCTTCTCATGATGAAAAGCACCACGCTGGCCAAGTGCGGATTGGTAGACTTTACTCACCTTCGAGCACTTTCCAGGCACTCTCAGGCATGCAGGTTTCCTTACGATGTTATTCTTCACCGATAGTGAGCGATAATTTATATTTAAATGATAAATAGACACATATCTTCGAGAAGACGTAACGATTGATTGGTACAGAGACCGTGGGTTCGAACCCGAGACCCTAGACTTCGTAGTCCTACGATCTCTCACTCGGCTATCGCTGCTCCCTAAAAACTATATTGTCGCTTATAAACACCCAACGACATAATTAAATCATAAATTAGGCCATCAAACAGGACACAGCCCTGTGTTAAGCTCATTAGGTCATCAATAAAACAGTTCGATTTTATATGCACGAGTTACGTCACATCGTTCGTGTTTCTGAACGTGATAAATCATTTTGTAATAGGGTTGTGAGGAAAAATCCTTCTAAAACATACCTAGCCTAGAAGTGTTTTATAATGGTACAGCTTCAGTGAACAAACTCACCCTAAAGCTGCCTTCCAGTTTAGTGAACGGTGGGACAGAGGTGTACAACACCCACACTTGATCTGTTATGTTTAAGTACCACGGGATAGGAGCTAAATTTATCGCCATCCACCGGGCACAATACCAACTTCGTGCTGCTATTATGAATTTCCTGACGGGAAGCTCACATATAACACTTTACACGAACCGGGAATCGAACCCGAGACCTCACGGTAAGATACGCTAACCACTAGACCATCGAGGCAGTCATTAGAGTGTTTTGGGAATTTTTAAGTTGCTAATGATCTGATCTACCACCAAGTGCTAAAACTTGTTTACTTGTTACTTAAATAACATTGTCATGATACTACAGTGAGTCTGTAGTACACTCGACGACAACCAATTTATTCCTCATTAAAGTTAAAAAAGTCTCTTCAAAACTAGACAACCCTAACGACCTAATTTTCATGTCAGGTGCAACCGCCCTCTGGCGGTGAATTAAACAATCCTATTTATTCATTCTTTCTTTTGTCTATTATGCGTTCACACTGTTTCTCGGCTGAATAATGTCCCTGAGGGCCGATTTCACACATTTCAAAATAAAATAATCTAAAGTTTTATAATACCGTTGGCTCTCTCTCTCTATCCCTCTCTCTCTCTCTCTATCCTTCCCTCTCTCGCTGTCCCTCACTCTCTCTATCGCTCGTTCTCTCTCTCTCTCTCTCTCTCTTTCTCTCTCTCTATCTCTCTCTCGCTCTCTCTATACCTCTATCGCTCGTTCTCTCTCTCTCTCTCTCTTTTTCTCTCTCTCGCTGTACCTCTCTCTCTCTATCGCTCCTTCTCTCTCTCTATCCTCCTCTCTATTTCTGTGCCTCTCATTATCTCTGTCCCTCTCTCTCTCTCTATCTTTCCCTCTCTCGCTGTCCCTCTCGTTATCTCTGTCCCTCTCTCTCTCTCTATCTTTCCCTTTCTCGCTGTCCCTCTCTCTTTCTCTATCCCTCTGTCTCTCTCTCTCTCTAGCTCTCTCTATACCTCACTCTCTATCCCCCTCTCTCTCTCTCTTTTGCTCTCTCTATACCTCTCTCTCTGTCTCTCTCTCTCTATACCTCTTTCTCTCTCTCTCATTCGATGTTTGTACAAGCCTGAAAGATGGAAAACAAGATTTGAAGATAAACTTATGTTTAAAACATAGACGAAATTAGCATTAAGTGACTGTTACATGACATTTAATTAAGTAACACATGATGTACTATTAGATACCATGCATACTAGTCCATCAGTTACTATAAAAAATATTCTACTTCAGTTCTCGTTACCGTCCTAATTAACATGTCGGGTACAACGCCCCCTGGCGGTAAATTAAATAATCCTATTTATGAATTCTTCTTTTGTGTGCAACACAATTGTTTCATTTAAAAGCTCGTACTAATTGAGGACTACTGCATTTGTCATGTTGACTAGGAATTTATTGTTATTGTTAAACAAGCCTTTGTTGTCAGATACAACGACACTGTTGTCAACTAATTATAAAGGTAGCTGAAAATTATTATTATGAAAATGATATCTTTATAATTATCTTTTGAATGATTTAGATGCAGAGACTACTTAATTCTACCCTGAAACTTTTCAAAGGTAGTAAAGTAAAGCTTTTGTTAAGAAGCTTTAGAGGCATCACCGTCTCATTTAGTAAAAATAACTCTTGTACAAGGACTTATTTACACGATACAAGTTTTGGAAGGCATTAGAATTCGAAAGGTAGCTGTAAACGGCATAATATTTTTATACAAAAAAACGCGAGCAAACGTGGCAACTTTTTTTATATGAAAATATTTATGTTAAAATACGTCCAACGCTGAGGCTGACGCTTGCTTTCAACCGCAAGCTTAATGCTTGCATATTTATTGCGATCAAAAAACAAATAGCAACTAGAAGCTTGAAAATTTGCAACCTTGTAACTGGGCCAAAGGTTTTTATTTCATCTATATACTGCTTTGATGCCACTTGAAACCGTTTATCTTAGACTTTAAAATAAAACGCCGAAACAATTTTAATAAATATTTTTTTTATTTCACAAATAAATTAAAAACTTACGAAAAAGTATGTACAAATAAGTATGTAAAATATCACTTTTTCTGACGTTATGTGAACTTCCTTATAATGTACTCCTACGTGATTCCATTTTATTCCATGTACATTCTTTTACGTTCTTCTACTTAGCTGGTAAAAAGAATGTTATCAAAGTGACACCTGAAAAAAAAAAGTGTGATTAGTAAAACGACAAAAAATGATACGTACAAATTTCTTGTAAAAAAAACTATATAATTTTATTAAAGTGCATATATTATTTTTGTGCGTTACATAAAAAAATGGGTATAACCTGCCACACCCTCTTTGATAATGATGGCGTGATGTTATGCTAGGTTTTAATGGTATAGAAGGGTTTATATTAAAATAAAATAATAATGAAATTTTAATGGATTTTAATATTGTCACCAACGATCTCGACTGCGTGCAATATGTAATACAATTGGTAATCCTTATTATGGTACCCACAGGGCAGGCTTGCCTAGTGTGGGACCAATGGATATTTGTGAATATTTATGCTTTTTGGTAAAACATTATTTTATTATTATAAAACATACTTACAAATCATAATATCTCGAATTATACTTTAAAATAGAATCAAATAAAATAAGCAATGCTGAAATTTCTTCATAATTGATAATTATTATTTCCCTCAAGCTATCAAGCCTTCATGAACACAAGAAGGTATGAAACCACTCCATCGCATCCATGAGTTTTGATAATCCCATTTCATACATCTCAAAGCTTTTATGCAAAAGAGGTGGTAATAAAAAAGTTTTATAAGCCATATTTCACCCGTTCTGCGAATCCGCGTAAAGCCGCATACGTGAAAAAGTAATTGTATTTGAGTTTATTTCCCTAAAACTTTCTGTTTTACTCTTTGAAGGACTTAGATAAAACTTTTATGAAACAAAGAAATATTCTTATGTGCATTCCTCAGAAAGGAATACGTAATCGAGGATTTACTTCTGATGTAAGCGACACATCAAGAATTGTCAATTTATCTATCTGTCCTGAGTTCTTAGATTTTTTTTGCTACCAAAATAAAATATAATATTATTGAAATATTTTTCATGAAATTATTGACATTTTATAACTGAAGTTCTTCTAAGCTTTTGTATATCGGAAAAAATAAGTATAGGTTTGTATACACAAGAAACGTTATGTTTTCGTTGAGCAAGATACATATTTTAACCAAATAAATGTTTTCATATAGGCTTTTCATCGTAATTGAAATACATTACTGATGTAGATTAAAACGCCAGATACGTCATAATTTAAGGACGAGAGACAAGAACCATCAGTCCTCCTTCTCTGTTCCATTATAATGAAATGCTACAATACCCATTGTTTTAACATATTATGACATACTAAACAAAAATAATGATGTAGGAAACAGGCAAACACCCAGAAGGGTGTGGTAAAAAACGTTTTACACATACACTTCACCTGTTAGAGCTTATCGCCATCTATCGGGTATAATTCCAACTACATGCTGCTATTGAGATAAACCCAAGTAACATTTTATACTAGTTAACCCTGATCTGGAAATCGAACCCGAAACTTCGTGGTGAGAAGTCGCAAACTCTTGTTACTAAATCATTAAAATACATATTTTGTTTTCGTTGAGCAAGATGAATCAAAGATAATATTTTCATGTAATATTTTAAAAGGAATCCGGCATAAAAAACTCATTTATTACTTACGTGTGTTGAAATGCTCAATATATTATAATGAATTTAATGAAAGACGAGAGACAAAACCCATTCATTCCTCCTGCTCCGTTTCATTAAAAAGCTACAATACCCATTGTTTTATCAAGTGACATCCTAAACAAAAAGATGTAGGAAACAACAAAACTGTATAACAACGCGTCTCTTTTACCTGCAAAGGCATGGCAGAGGTGTAGAACCACATTTCGCCTACTATGCTAAAAGCCAATCGTCATGTACAGGGCATGATTAAAAACTCCGAGTATTTTTTAGATACAACATTTCCAAACAAAACTTTTGCCGGGTTCAAACCTGGGATCTCAAAGCAAGTGGTTCGCCACACTCGACATACAGGTTTTTTATACTAAATTGAAATAAAAATTACTTCGGTACATTTTTTTTTAAATAATTTATAAGTTTGTCTTTTTATTGGTTAGCTATACCGAACACAATATACAAACAGACAGACTATAGACTACTTACTTCAAATCGGAACAGTAGCTTCCGAGAAAATGGCGAACATACATACATACATACGGATCGAATACAGAACCTCCTTTTTTAACTTTAAATAACATAACGTAACATCATATATTATCCAAAAAGGAATGGCAGAGGTAAACAACATTCACATTTCACCTGCTGCTATGTTTACATCCCATGGCATAGGGGTTGAGCCTATCGCCATCTACCTGGCACGATTCTAACTCCGTGCTGCTATTGTAAATTTCCTGACACACATAAAATTGTTCACAAATAACACTTTGCCCGACCCGAAAATCGAACCCTAGACCTCGTGGTAAGATACGATTACGCTAACCACAAGACCATAGATGCCTTTTTTTGAAGTCGGTAAAAAACCAAGAATATTAATAAGTTCTGGTTTCAAAGAGAAATTGACTTAGACGTCAAGTTGATAGTTTTCGAAACGAAATTTGAGAATTTACATGTAACCAAAACCACGAAAGCGAGCAGGTACCTATATGAGGTTATTTGGGGTACAGAAACGTCAAATAAGTTATACGTGGGTCCCTCCGGCGTGACATGCGGTTGACGTAAAATTTAATTAATGTGCGTCTGATATTGGAAGGTGATGTAAAACCATATTGGTTTCGTGTATACAGTCAGAGTAAAGATATTATAGTATCGAGTAATCTGTCTTCATGGAAACGCGTCACGTGCTTACGTTTTGGAATAAAAACGCAATTAAAAAAGTCGAGGATGTGCCGCTGTGACATCTGAATTCAAAAAAATAATGATGGAAGCAAAAGTCATGTACTTGAAATTAAAATTCAATTGATAGGTAGCCCTACCGTGTATCGCCTTTTGTTTATTTAGGGCAAGGTATCGAGTCACAGTACTGGTTGATATTTGTACTGTTATACTCGCTGGAATTGTGCCAGGTAGATGGCGATATTCTCACCCTTATCACATGTAACCTAAACATAACATAAAATGATTCTGCCACAAACTTCTACGTAATAAAGGTGTTATGTGATTTGTAAAATAATATTCAATACTTACATGCCATCATAGTAGCCATTGAGAAGAATGGTATCACACAACCCATATCCAGTAAGATAGGAAAGGCGATATTACCACTCAAAGTTCCAATTCTTCCACAGAACATCATCAGGGAGATTGCAAAAGTTCTGCAAATAACAATTTTTTTTTATTTCTTTTAATCAGCCAACGATTGCTTACACTAGTTATATTACAAACAAGTTCAAATCAAATCAAAATCAAATGCTTTATTAAATTTTGGTTAGGTTATATTTTATGGGTCGGATAAGATCTATCCGGAACCTATAAACTGGTCCTTAGTGTAACAACCATGTTATGGTTAGCACAACTCTTGCAGTTTGGTTAACTTAAATGCTATAAAATATAATGGAAATTTAAACTACGAAAATTGAGATAAATTAAATAATAATATAAATATCTATAACATAATTATGAATAATTTTAAATGACAATAAAAATAATAAATTTGCAGTATCAAGGCCGGTCCCATATTTTTTTAACTTTTTCTTATTATACAAATAATAAAGTTTACAAATTTGATTAGGAAAATGCAATTAAATAAATTTATCATAAGGCTAAATTGAAATAAATACAGAGTAAAAATCTAACTGTCCATATTTATGAAAACATAATAAATATTATTATTATCAAAGCATTTTTTTTTTGTAATTTTATAGCAAAATGTTCTGACCCTGCTTTATTAATTTCTGATCAAATTTTAGATGGTTAACTGCCAGTTATTTCTATTATAATAACGAATTTGCTATCAAGGACGCCCGCTTAACCCAGCTTAGGATAACCAAAGCTGGGTAAATTAGGTCCTAATGTAATTAAAATATAAGAAAGGTTTTCTAAGTAGCATAAATAATTGCGTAATATTGTAGAATTCTAATTATCTGTGGTAATTACATAGTAATACACAAATAAATCAAGTTTAAATACAGTTGGAACGAACAGTGAAAATGTGCTGTCTCAGTCGTTCACAGTAAGTAAAATGAGTGCAAAAGACAGAAACAGCGGACTTTCGCAGTTCAATCGACCCCCGCCTACAAATTTGATTTTATCTATACTGAATGATTCACATTCTACAAAACGAATTATAATCGATAGATCAATAACCGTTTTTTCTTAAAATCGATTGAGAAACAGGTCTCCACGAGCTTCAAGATTATTTGATTTAAAGACAACGTTTGTTAAAGTTTTATAGTATTTTAATAAAAAGTAATAAATAGTTCTACTAACTCTATTCGAGAATAATAAATTAGTTATATTTAAAGGATGGCAAACAGTATCAAAAAGTTTTGAATAAAAAATATTTGAAACTTTTTTATTAAACTTCGAACGTTATATCTTTGAAATTATTCAATCGATTCTAATGTAAGTTTAAAATTAAATTACTTTTATTCTACAGCTTTTTAAAAAGTTGGGTAAAGTACATTGTCGTTTGATTCAAAATCAACATTTCAATTAAATAAATATTATGTTTCCATTCAAAATCTGCACTCAAGTAGTCGGTAGAAAATTCTTCTTGAAAACTGTACTGTTTGTATATACATATTTTTTTCTGATTAAAATATTGATAAATTTAGTATGGAATTATTCCAGGCATTTCCAAACAAAAACTTTGACAGAATATTAATTTTTGAACATGTAATTTGAATAAAATCAGATAAGTCCGATATTTCTTTTTTCCGAGTCCAAATCGTCTTCACCAAACTTTTTTATCTATGGTTTTATTAAACACGTATTGGCATCTCTTTCTCTCATTCAATGTTTGTACGAAATAGAGAAATCGAAAGCTGTAGAGCTAAAATATTTAACAGACATTTAAGAATAGACTTCATGGCGTGTTTTCATCCTTACGTAATATGGATTTAACTTTAATATTATTAAGTATTAATCTATTCTCATAGACAAATCATATCTTAAACACTAAAATGCATGTTTGTTTTTGACCATTTTGTCTAAATTGCTTCAATCATTAATTGAGTTTATATGTAATAAAAAAATTAACGAAGATAAAACTTAATAATACTAAGGTTAAATCTATATTTCTTATGCATGGAAAACAGCCAAGCAATTGTTTTCTCTTAAACATTGGAGGTAATAACATACAATACATATAAAAGGTAAACATTTTATTGAGGCTCACTTCCAATAAATAAATGTAATACGTAATAATAAAATACCTTTCATTTGATCAGAAATTGAATTGTTATTTTAGTTAACAAAATGACGACTATAATAATATTTAAAATACAGCTTGACCTTATTTTAGACAACTAGCTTACATTTCTGATATTTGTTTGAAGTTCTTTTCTTTTTCTTTATTTATTTATTAAAAAAACGACGCCCGCACTAGAAATAACTGTCTACAAACATACATTTAACATACACAAAGCACATCCAGCTAATAATTTGTGTCGTTCACCACGTCCAAAATAATAAAATACTTATATACTAATACTACTAATACTACTAAAATACTACTAAGTAAGTAATTAACTAAAGTAAACTTAAGTGAAAATAAATTACGTCTTAAAGAAAAATCTTTATTTATTCTATTTTCTTATTGTTTAACATAAAAAAAATCTCATCTTAAACGAAGTGTAAATTAATTAAGATGGGCTAGTTATCAGCAAACAAAAACCTTCACTCAAATATGAAATGTATTCTATATTATAGAACAGTGTAAAATAAGAAACAATGGCCGTTGATATCTTTTGTCTTTGTCTTGCCGTGAAGGGTCGCCTCAATGGGCCTGAATGGTCTCAAAATAGACAATATAGGCCAGATATCATCTGTACTGTCGATGCTCAGCGGTTTCACACGATTATTTAGAAATAAATTTCGAATTTGCTTTATCGGGTCTCCGTATAGATCTTAGTTATGTATTTTCCCCGTTTAGTAGAGAATTAAATGCTAGTTTGGCTTTTGATCTGATTTTTTTTTGTTTATGTTTTAACAGGTGAAGTGTGGGTGTTGTACAGCTCTGCTTTCTGGGTAATAAAGGCTGAAAATATGTATTTCGTGTTAAAAATAAATAATGTTTTAAATACAATTCGGTTTTGGACCGATTAAAATGATAAAATAATAACTGATTCATTTTATTAATTATATTCTAATGGTAATGCTAATGAACGATATTTAAATACAGTTTAATAGCAAATCAGTGTTTATCATTTAATCTTCAAAGTTTATAGAGAGCAAAATTAAGAATTAAATCAATTTTTTAAACCCATTATATTTTCTTATCTAGTGAACTGTAAATCTTTAACTATACTCCTTATCGAGATTTTTTAAGTATACTTCCTTATCATCAAGATATATGAGAACAGCCTCCAAATCGATATCTCAATTTAAATCTAAATAGTGTTCCCAGACGAAGACATCACCAAGATTCGTTATACCATCGATGTATGTACATAATTGTCAACTGTCTATTGAGTTGCGCACGTGCACAATCATAGTAACTATTGGATATATTATCTCTTGGTTCTGTATCAGATGACTAAACTGATAATCTATCTGATAAGTCAGAGAGATTTGCAATTAATTGGTACAGTGGGCCAAGCAATTAGGGATACAGGGCAAAAACTTTTACGTCATACTGAAAACTGACTGCAATATATATACATGTGCAATAAATATATAATAAGTGTAATATACCCACTATTTAGATAAATAACTCACTTATCCATAACTGGTGTAGTAAGTCTTTACTATGACATAGAAGTTTTTGCCCTGCATAGCTAACTCGTTGGCCCACTGTACGTCAATTGGAATCTACCTATCTTATAAATCAAAGAGATTTGCAATCAACTGGTACGTCAATTGAAATCTAACTAGTGGTGCCAGTCCAAGACATCAACAAGATCCGTTATACTAACAATGTATTACTCAATTGTCAACTGTCTATTGAGATCGGCTCGTGCACAATTGTATGAATTATTGGATATATGGTATCTTGGATTTGTATCAAATAGTATCATTATTCTAGCTGTCCGTTATTATATTAAAGCTACAAATTGCACTGCTTTCATAATAGACAAGATTTCTGAAAGCTGAGCAACGAGATTTCTCTCAAATGAAGAGTTACAATGTATGGAAATAAGCAAGTTTATTTACCGGAGAGCACGTTAAACTGTCGATCCTGGTTGCCATTTGAACATCTATGACAGTCGTTATGGGAAGTCAGAGGCCAGAAATACTGATAACTAGTCTAACAAAGAGTATCGTATTACCTTGTACTCGGTGTAGGAGATCTGATGTCAGTCGCTACACGTAAAATACTGATATTTAGTTAAATCAGTTAGACTAGAAGCCAACCCCAATGTAGTTAGGAAAAGGTTCAGAAGATTGATTGATTTATCTATGGAAACATTTGATAGTAAACTTTTGCATTAAATACTTTTGATTAAAAAAAAATATGGATCTCAATAATTTTGACCTGTACTACTCTAAGATTGTGTAAACATAGAAGTACTAGCTGCCCCGCGCGGCTTCGCCCTCGATAAAATTTTGCCCTCGAAAATATTTTAAAAGTATCCTATGTCCTTCTCCCGGTTCTAAGCTACCTCCCCACCAGCCAAATCGGTTCAGCCGTTCTTGAGTTATAAATGGTGTAACTAACACGACTTTCTTTTATATATATAGATAGATATAGCATGCGTCTATACAGTCTACAAGACTATTAGTACCTTTACAGGGCGTGAACTTTTATGTGATATGAAAAATGACTACACGTGTTAAGTATAAATATTATATATGTGTTCCACCAAGGTTATGAGTAACACTACTTAAAAAAAGTGTATACTATGTACACTACATGCTAAGTAGTATTTTACAAAAGCAAAAGCAACAGCACTGAGCATAATAAAATAAGTGATAGATAGAGTCACTATCCATCAATTACTTACGCCCTAAAAGCTTTGTTGACTGGACAAAAAATATTTGGTGCTACAGTTATTCAGCAAATAAATGATAAAAATTGAACTTATGAATGAATAGAAAAATAAGATAATTCAAACAAGAAATCAAACACAGCTTAAAACAATATTGTAATTGATAACATAGTTATATAGACGTTATAAATTGTCTATTATTGAAAAAAATGTTAATGATATTATTATTCGTCAAGGAATATTGTAAAATTTATTTTTTTGACGCATTGTCTGTAAATTTTTAGACTTAAAAAATATCCCTTTTAAAACATTATGCACATGCTATCGATTACTAGCAGTTTTAATTCATCCAGCCATATAATAATTAAGATTTTCAAAATCAACGGGCTTTGATCGACTACTTCTGTTGCTGACTGTAAATTGGACTTTCTGCCTTCATTAGGTAAAAAAAATCCACTAGAACAACAAGCTGCCAACTGATAATTATAATTTATACAGTTAAATATAAAATGTAATCGTTTAATTTTGGCGAGGATAACAATTTAGTCAAATAAATCGTCCAAAAGTAGAACAGTGGGTATATTATAGAACGATTTCTGATTGATTCTGTTAGAAAATTATCCTTGATTTTTCAAGATTTTTTAAGTGACGGGTATTATTGTATTATTTATAATAGATATCAGGGACAATGGTTATTTTCACAATCCGTCGGCATTCCTGCCGTACTGTAGCTTGTCTGGTACATTCGTGGACTGAACCCTTAAGTGCAGTTATGACTTGGTCGGTCTTAAGCATTGGAGATCTGCCAGATCTGTCAGATTCTACTTATCCGTGCACTACAAGTCGTTCCACAGAAGAATCCTTTTGAAGTTCCACAGTAGAATCCTCTCCAAAGATAGTTAGAATAAGACTTTAGACGATTGAAGATAGGCGCGGTTTATGCTAAGTTTTTCGAGAATTGTGATGTTGGTTCGGAATTGTGTCCACGTTATGCCAAGCATTCTTCTCCAGCACCATTTCTAAAGCGTATATCCTCTTTTTCTCACTTTCTCTTACAGTCCACGTCTAAGAGGCATAAAGAAGTATGGTAAACACCAATGCCTTGACAAGTCTCATTTTAAAAGGTACTAGTGATGTTTCCGTTTACTCGTATTTTGCAAAGATAACGATTTTGTCGAATAAATCTTTCAAAAGCTATACAGTGGGAATATGATAGCACAATTTACGCCTTAGAAATTCCCCTTGATTTTCCAAGATTAAATCAGTGACGGGTATTATTGTATTATTTATAATAGACGATATTAATTTTACTTTGAGTTAAGAAGTTGTTTCGAACCGAATCCCTTTTAATTATCTTATTAAGTAATTTATTGCTGAATTCGTATTATTTATTATGCCTATTTAGAACAGACTAAGGTTTCGTGATGAATATAAGTTATTAAGCGAGTGAAATATTTGAATTCAAATAACAAGCGTTGTTTTAAAGTTTGAGTAAAGATTTTGTTTGGAGTAGATAGATAGATAGATAGAAAATACTTTATTTATACATAATTTCACATGACAAAAGAAACTTAAGAGGTAACAACAAAAAGAAAATAACAGAAAAACTGTACAAAGGGCGGCCTTATCGCTTAAAGCGATTTCTTCCAGGCAACCTTAGGATGGACATTTTGGAAAGAAAATAAAGCGGTAGTTTTTGCTTAGATAATAAGAAATTATTTGCATTTAACAAGAATTATTATATAATATATTATATCAATAAATTACATATTATTTAATATATATACGACATATAAATATATTATAGTATATATATATACATATATATATATATATATTATTATACCAACTTACAAATATACAATACATAATACTATAGGGAAAGATAGTGCTCATTTAACATTCTTTTAAAAATTGTAATGGATTTGGCTTGTCTGATAGCCAAAGGCAACGCATTCCATAGGCGCACGGCTTCGACAGTAAAGGATTTACTGTAGAAATCGGTGGTGTGCGCTGGCATCTCCAGCCTAAAGTTTTCAGATGATCTCAAGTACTTTGTGTGCGTGTCATGTACAAACTTGAAGCGTTGTTTAAGATAAACAGGCGTCGTTGGGTTAAACAAGATGGTATAAAGAAAAGTAAGAATATGAGTATTCCGGCGAGAGCGAATTGGAAGCCACTTGAGTTTTTTGCGAAAATCGGAGACATGATCATATTTGCGTAAGCCAAATATAAATCGTATACAAAAGTTTTAGTTAGGAGTACTTAAATTTAAAATGTTTACTTATTTGTAAGACATCTTTAAATAATTGTGTTATTTCAACTAGATGCAAATATTCGAGTAGCTTTAGGTAATATACGAAAAATAATAAAAGAAGGCTTTAAATTTTGGGCGTTTCTTTTGATTTTCATCTTCAGATCGTGACCTGATGAGCATGGGACCACATAACAAGTTATTATACTTGTAATTTAGAAAAAAAAAATCAAATCAGTTCAGGCGTCTTTGAGTAATCGGTGAACAAACATAAAAATAAAAATAAATAGGTACAATTAAATTGAGAACCTCGTTAATTTTTTAAAGTCGTTTAAAAATATTATTATAGAATTCAACTCACCTCGTAGTAGTTCCAAACACAGAGACAGTGAGAGCTTGATTCAAACTCAAACAAAGCTGCGATATAGCCACAGCAACAGAGAAAAGTGCTGTCACAGCAACCTTATTGCTGGCCCATCGAATGCCTAGAGCTGAACCGACGCATATTAAACTGGAAACTGTAAGAAGGTTTTTCTTTCCCACTTTGTTTACTAGGAATCCTGTTAGGATGTATGGAAAGAAACATATGCATCCGATTATAGCTGTGTTGATGTATGTTTGGTCTCCACTTTTTATCTGAAAATAAATTAAAAAAATAGTTTATTACTATTACGTTTTTTAGGAAGTTTAGTTTGTTTACTGTACTTTCGTTTCTGAGTTTAATCCGCCTTAAAATATAGGAACATTTTTAGAATTTAGTTTCAAAAAATTAAATTTGTTTTGGTAATTTTTGCATCAGGTAATTTTTTGTGGTAGCGTGTAGTCCGCTCTGACATATTTAAGCTATATGGGTTTAAGTCCCCCCCTCCCCTCCATCTACACTATTATGATTACCTACTACCTATATAATATTATAAAGAGGATTTTTTTTTGTTAAATTGTACCCAAAAATCTTTGAATCCAGTGGATCTATATTAATGAAAATTTGTGTGGAGATGCTTCAAGATCCCAATAATAATATAAGCTTTTATCAACATACCACGCAAGCAGAACCGCGAATGAAAGCTAGTACGTTATACATTGACGTCATAGCCACAACCTACAGGGTGATATTACAAGAAGGTAGAATCATATATAATAATATTGTGTATTAATCTGTTTGGACAATAATACTGACCGCATTTGACAGTGTATTAAGAACTAACAACTAAAGCATTATTGGAAATAGATTAAGCCCCCATTTCAGAGGTGTTTCATAAACCTTTTTGGCAGGATCAGTATATAACACACATAAATAGAAATCACAGCTGTGTATTTTTTTTAAGTGTAACTTGCGTCACTTTTAAATTCGGTTAGGATATATTTTATGGGTTGGATAAGATCTATCCAAAACCTCAGGAACTGGCCCTAAGAAACAAAAATCACGCCATGATTCTTGTTTCCAATCAACACTATGACATAGTTATATCTGTACTAAGTTCCGCCCGATGTTAATTGATCTATAAGTCAAGACTATAAGCTTCATGTGTCCCACATTTCAACAATCGACCCGGTAAATTTGCTTGAGAGAGTAACAAACAGTATGTTGCCAATTCTTTGCAATCGTAAAAAACACAAAGTATATTATATAATAATTTAAGGCAAAAAAAAACCAATATAGTTGGTGATTTAGGAACGAAATAGTTGTTTGATTTCAGTTAGTCCGTTTAAGTTAGTCGTGAGGAAGTAGCGTCTATAATTTATATCAGTTTTCTAGACTTATTACTTTTACTAATACAATGGCGTATGAGTCAGTCGGGACGATTATGTTTAGATTGATTTTCAGCAAAATCGTGCTCTGATTTTAACTTTAGGTACACTTTTACGATAAAGATATATTTAAAATAAGCTTCATCAGCTTCTATTTACCTACGTATCTCCGACATTGTAATAATGTCACTTAGATTTCTGAAAGAATCTCTTTCTTTTGAGTGCCTCTGTCAATAATAGTCTAATGAATACCAAATTGTTTCAATGCCTAGCGAATTTCTTGTAAAAAGGTAAATAAAGCAATCTTTATTTTATTATTAGCTTATCTTACCTTAAAGTATTTTAATTTCAATATATTATGAAATAATTAAATATTATTATTGCTATATAATTAATATACTTAATGCATTACGGTTCATGACACATAGCAATGACAAATATTTTAACGATCAACGTTATATTTATTTAAATAATTTATTTATGAAAATTGATTTATAGGACAAATCAAAATAATTGTTATATTTTTATGGAAATTATAGGTTTGCTGTTCCTTTTTATATTTTATATAATATTAAAGTTGAAAATAAGAATCCAGCAGGACTCGAATCTGCAACCCCTGGGTAAACGCCTCAAGAGCTTAGCCAATTCAGCTATGGATTCGTATGCTGCTAAACTCGAAATTCCTCAACTATATATACCTATATATACTTATGACGCTGGCACACTGGAGATGAGAAATTTCGAGCCTAGCAACATATAAAAATGTTGATATAATTAAGACATTTAGTTACATTTCATATATTTAATAGCTCCACCTACCAATTGTGTAGTTATAATCATGATTAAGCACTATACAAGTCCACATTAGTTTTGGTGTGTACTCAAACTAGTGAACAAGAAGCGCAAACTCAAAGGTAAATTACACCACATATACGTTTGCAACACTCATCCTCTATTTTCACATAATTAATTCTTGCTACCCTTACCCTAAGGATAACTATATACAGTATACAATACAGTGTACGGGTAAACAGACTGCTTAAATGAAGTTTACACTTGAGTGAAACTTGAATGCATAATGTTATCACCCCATTGATGAACTAGGGCTGGTTTAAAGCTAGATGTTAAGGTGCTCACACACGTACCATCGAACTTGGTGCGACGAACCACGGTCGCTCCAAATCTAGGTTCCAACAAGTTAAAATCGCGATAGATGCACAATCCTTTTTGTTTCGTTTCTACTATCTATATTTATATAAATGTTTAGCCGACTGAGGCTAGGTATTTGAAGTTTTGTATAAAGTTTCCTTGCATGGCGTAGGGCACACTAAAAAGGAGTTTTTGGTAACTCCTTCCCGAAGGGACACAAAATATGGGTTGAACGGTTTTATGGAAGTATTTTTTTAAGCTATAAGCAAGAGATTTTGTATTGACTTCAATAAAAATTGATGAATTTCAGTAACAAGGTGCTTCTATATTTTATTCCCAAGAGGGTGAATTTAGGGGTTCAAGTTAGAAGTAGGTATACGCAAATAATTTAATAGCGCTACAGAACCGGAACAGTGTAGAATAACGTTTGACGCGGGTTAAACCGGGCAGTTTAGTGTATTATTATTATTCATTTCTAGAATTAGATTTGTGGGTACAAAGACAGAATTGCGGCTAAGACATAATTGCAGCAAATCAGTTTGATAGCGCACCAAGTGACACGTTCGCTGACCCTAAGTTCGATCGTCTGTTACCTCTATTACTTTCCCAAGGCCCACCCCAGGCACTACTTCACAAGGCCTTGAATTGTTTATTTTGCAAGTCAATTCATGTTATGAAACTAAATATGGTAATATCGAATCAATATTCCACGTAGGTTCCGCTTCTATATTTATAGGTACTGTTGGTAAAATAATGTTTATTGTTGCATGAACGATTTTACTTATACTATGCAGTCGGTGCTTTCGCGTGCTAAGGGCAAGTTGAATAGATAGGACTTATAAATAGTAAATGTTATTACGTATTGGAGCCTTTCTGAGTGAAATAGGGTAGTAGGTCAAGAGTAAGGATATAAATTAATTGAAAGTGACGCTTTTGAAGTAGGCCGAGAAATACTGTTAGCCTTTTTCCCTCTTCCTTTTATTTCGTTTTGATTAAATTCGTATCAATTGACACGACAGTTTTGACTTCGTCGTGTTTATTACGCATTTTTGGTGAAGTAATGATTTTAGCTGTCAAAGATTTTCCTATATATTTATTTTTTTTCTATTTTTTTATTTATTAAACTTTTTGCACAAAAAAAATAGTACAAAGGCGGACTTAATGCCTGATGGCATTCTCTTACAGTCAACCTAGGGTGGTGCAGAGATAAGCATAGGTAGGTGCAGTTCAGAAAGACGAATAATGATAGATATGTAAATAGAAGAAGTACATTATTATATAAAATACGTAATAGAGATACATAAAATAATAAAATGTATAATAATAAATAATATAATAGTTTATAACATAAATAAATACATACATTTATAATACAATAATAATAATTTGAACATATACAGGTGAGCCTTACGAGAGGAGTTGATAATTATATAAGTTGAGATATATTATGATGATTCTGCCAATTGCTTAGTTAACAGTTTGCGCACATTTATCTTGAAACTGTGACGTGTTGTTGCCATCCTGATTTCCAGAGGTAGCGCATTCTACAGAAAAACGGATTGAACGAAGAAAGAAGAATTATTACGTATTTATGTGTTTCGGTTTGCAGAAAAATAAAATTATGGCTTGAGTCATGATACTGATAAAATAATACTTCTTGTTTTCGATTTGTGAAATTCTTCACTTAATAAAATAATGTATAAGTAGAACAAAAGCTCGGCAATTACTTTTTTGGACAATTAATATTGTCGGCAGATTTCTATTGATACTAGTAACCAAAATCAGTATAATTTATTGCTGTTTTGTTGAAGCAAGGGTAATGTAACAGCAGTGTACGTAACTAAATAAATTTGGTTTAAAGTAAGCATATTTATGACATTTTTTTCTAGTGATTCAAAACAAATTATTGAGATTACTGTGTCTCAAAGATCTCGTTAATTAATTAGGTAACTTTGTCATTTGTCTGTCTCTTAAGTCTGCCTGTAGGGTTGACTGCTCAATATTAGCCTGTCAAGTTGCATGTTCAATCCCAAGGTTGGGCTGAGTATATCGTCAGAAAAAAAAGTAAAAGCACGGAGTCAGTCAATTCTCACCCTTTATTACATAAAACGAAAGATTTCATGTCAAATGTGGGTATTATTCACCACTTATACATATGCCTTTCTGAGTAATATTGGTATTTAAGGTATACTCTTATATTATGGTATATATTTTTGTCGTGTTAAACTACCTATAGCAGTCGTTAGGAGAAACTATTTTAAGTGAAAACTAATCTAACCGACAACATTGTACTGACGGTTACCAACGGTATACATTTTCAGAATAAGATGGTCTCGCATTGTGAAGGCTTACCGTGCAATGCCAGACAAGCTTGTACTGGAAATACAAGCTGGTCTCCCAGGTTGATCGGTACCCGTGTGTACGCCCCGACACAGTGCCCTAAAATACCATTTAATTTACTTTTAATGATTGGCTGCGAAGGTGATAAAGCCACCCTTTGTACATTTTTGATAAGGCTATTATGTTTCTAGTGACCGACGTATTTTAGTTTAAAATATTTAATGCTAATGGACAAAACCTACTTGTTTTGAAGTTGACATGTTTGAAATTACGTTTTAACGAGTTTACAGTTCATTTTAATAGCCTTTTTTTAACACTACTTTTGTTTTATAACATTTCTTATTATATTTAACATGTATATATTTTTTCATGCGATGCTTTCGTACATACCATACAACCATCAATGCGTGAACTCAAAGCTATTTAACTTGCCATAAAACATACACAGCATAACTGCAGAAGGGTGTAGCAGAGGTATACAACACCCACACTCCACCTGTTATGTTAAGGCCTTCGTGATAAGAAGTGAGCCTATCGCCAACCATAACTCACAATACCATCTCCGTGCTATTGAGAATTTTTTCATGGAAAAATCCCAAATAACATTTTTGTCCGACAAAAAAATCAAGTCCTCGTGATGCAGACTGTATACGCTAACCACTAGACCATAGAGGCAAGTATAGACAATATAAATTTAAAATATACAAACCGGCACACAAACTTCCATGTCGGTAATGTTTTTGCTTGCTCGTAAGTTGCTCGTATATGCATCTACCATCACACAAAATGGCGCGCCATCAGCTTGCGAATTCTCAATTATAGCCGACAGCTGTGGAAACCAGAGTCGCAGCACATTGTACCTGAAATTTAACAACAACATCATCATAACATAACATAGCATCACGCCTATTATACCCAGAAGGGTGTGGCGGAGGTGACAACACCCACATTATACCTGTTATGGTTAAGTGCCATGGGATAGAGGGTGAGAATATAGCCATCCACCGGGCAAAATTCTAACTCCGTGCTGCTATTCTGAATTTCCTGACGGAAAGTTCACAAATAACACTTTGCTTGACCCGGGAATCGAACATGAGACTTTGCGGTGAGAGGCGCATACACTAACCAACTACCTCGTAGTTTCAGTTTTTTTTTAATAAGGACAGCGGACAACAAACCATACAGTACACTTAAGTGTTTTTCCGGAGAGATTAATATATTTATACTATTGTTAAGTTAAGTAGGAGCAAAGTCTAAAAAGGAAATATATATAAATTGGAATTTAGATCGGACATGTGGTCTATATGAATGTGTATTTGAATATGCCACAGTTCTCAACTTTAGCCTACAGCAGCAGCTGTGGAGACCAGAGCTTCACATTGTACCTGAAAATTTAACAACTCCAAACTTGCTAGTGTTGAATTTATATCCTCTTTAGAATTTGCTCCTACTAAACTTACTACTATAGTATATTGTATTATATATAATATTACTTTTTGGTATAAATAATTTACTCAAGACTTTATTTACAGAAAAATATACACATTGGATCTTAAATTAAACTAGTCTAATAACTTAATAAAAACTTAATAAGTCACTGTCAGAAGGCCTCGTACTCAAACTCAACTGCAAATATGGGTTGCAGTTTAGTCTCTATATAGTGGTAAAAGTGAATAAGTCCACACGTTAAAATATAATAAAGATGTACCACGGCTCATAGGTGTAACAACAACTATAAACAACTGTACCACTGGCAAGAAAATGCCCGTGGTACACCCAGGGAAACTATTTAGGTAAACCACGACCCACCACCGAATACTTTGACTAGAAACTGATATAAATTGTATCATTTACGTTAATAAATGGACTTCGGATCTGCGCTCTAAGACGTCCGACCTAAATCTGTTAGCTTGTAAGATGGAATGAATAAATAAATAAAAGTACTAAAATTGCTAAAGCTAAGTAAGTACAACAACGGGTAACAAACCAAATTTTAGCTTTCTAGGACTTCGGGCAGTACTCTATGAGTTTTGATCATCATCAGAGAGCCAGTGTCGAAATTGAAAGGTTTTAGATATCAATAAAAAGTAAAATATAAGATTTATTGTAAACAACGGCAACAATTTTGAGAAAAATGATTTTGGTGGAATATTATTTTTGTAAATTTTGATTAAATCTCAACTTCCATTATGTTTATTTAATGTCTCTGAAAATTATAAGGTAACTAACTGACCCGGCGAACTTCATACCGCCTTAGCGTAAATTTGATGCACTACTTTATTTTGTATAGCTGACCTATCTTATATACCTATGCGTACCTATTCAATTTAAACTGGAATATATAATGTCCTCCATATAAAAATGAATACCCATTTCCCTGGTCTCGTCATACCTGAGAAGGGTTTTACTAATTTTATTAAATAAAAAACAAAATATATATTTTCATAATAGTGTTTATTCCGTAGGGTTCAATAATTTCCTTGTACAGAGTATTAAAAACTACAAAAAAAAAATCAGCCAAATCGGTCAAGCCGGTTTCATGTTATGTCGTGACAACGGAAAACTGGTTTCATTTTTTTATAAGAACCTTGTACAGAGTATTAGAAAAGTACAAAAAAAAATCAGCCAAATCGGTCAAGCCGTTTTCATGCTATGTCGTGACAACGGAAAACGGGTTTCATTTTATATAATAGATAGATGTATAGATACTTTTTTCATTTGTATAGTTTTAGTCCGTTTTAGTTTAGTTACTACTCTACCTAATGTAAAGAATCGTAGATATAATCTAATTGCTTCATTGCATGGGTAGTTCCCGTTTAATTTTGTACTAGAAAATAGCTCTGTAGATCACAGAGCTATTTTCTAGATTTAAGATATAACTACAAAAAACAGGACGAAGTAAACAGTCTATAAACTTAACTCCTAACTTACGACATAATTTTCTAAATGTAACAAACATTTTGTCGTTTTCAAAATACTAATACAATACACTTAGGATTTTAAGTGCACAGTTGGTGTAGTGGTTAAAGCGGTCGCCTCACAGCTTTCAACTGCGCTGGTGTTGAGGGTTCGATCCCCACATAGGACAAATCTCTGTGTGATCCGCAAGTATTTGTTCTGACTCTGGGTGTGCTTTGTGTGTGTAAAATGCATGTCAGTCACCCCTGCGACACAGGTGCTAATTAATTAAATTAGAAAATCAAGGACAAAAAAATAAAAACTTGTGTAAGCTCCTATAAAAGAAACTCTGACTATAGTTGGTTGACGTGATTTGCTGTTTAGCAAATTAGAGCTTAAAATATGCAGGGTGGATGCGATCTAGCGATATTGATTGAAACCAGAGTTTCCATACATGATAAGTATTTTCTTCCAGCTTACATTTTATTAAAGAAAAAAAAACACGTTTTCCGAACAAAGTGGATGATTGCAATTTTTAATTTATCCTCGTTGTATATTAACTATTTACTTATGGTTTTTCTACCAAAAATTTTATTAAAGAAAAAAGCACGTTTCTTGAACAAATTCTATGATCGCAATGTTCAATTTGCCCACGTTGTATATCAATACATTATTTACCTATACTTCTCGCATAAATTATCCTATCGACAGGTTAGAATTGCATATTAATTTGTTGAACAGACGTGGTGAACAACTTTGATCCTTATTACGTAAGTAAAGTATATTAAAATAACATAACATCACACTTATGGCCACCCAGAAGGATGTGGCAGGGGTGTATAACACCCACACTTCACCTGTTATATTTACGTCCCATGTAAAGCCTATCGCAATCCACCGCGCACAAATTCAACACTGTGCAGCTATTGACAATTTTCTGACGGAAAAAATCTCATATAATAACAAATGTTGCCCGACCTCGTGGTGAAAGGCGCCTATGTACCTCTTAACCAACTAGCCAGTAGTAGAAGTAATATTACAATTTGTAAATTATACTTACATAGACATAATAATATAGTTGGACAAGCAAATCAGTCCAAGTTTTCCAATCAGAGGCTTTTCAAACATAGGCTTGATGTTATGAAGTCCAACCACCATGTGATGTTTAAATGTATTCTTGACTTCGTTCTCTGGTGTCTCGTCTAGAGCATGTTTGGTCTGGTCTTTCCATATGTTTATAAACTGTTAAAAAAAAGAATTGTTATACCAGCTCCAGGCGCCTGGCTGTTTGGCTCAAACGCTTGATAACTAACAGCGAACGCCAAACACAAGCGAAGAGACATTGCAAACTATTTGCCGAATATCCTTTGATTTGAGAAGAAAACCGACACCGTCTCCAAACACTGGCGAGCTCAAGCAAAACAAATCAAATGAAATGCTTTTTGCTAAAAATGGATGACGTAGGTGTCATATACATCGGTTTTAAGGTGCCTCCATTTTTTACCCATCAGGGTGTAAAAATATATTTTAAGTTAATTAAACAAAATAATAGGCAACAAACACCCGTCCACATGTTGGCATTTGCGTTTGGTGTTCGCTGTTTGCCATTGTTAGCCAAGCGCGTGGATCTGGCATCAGAATTATAGGTATTAATCGGACTAATAATAATAAAAAAAACGGTTGTCTGTAAAGTCGGTTTACTGACGATAGTTGAACGTGACAACGTCATAAGAAAATACTGATACAGACAGATGTCGAACGCTGCCGAACGCGGAGGCCGATTGTGCCTCTTTGTCGCTCGTGCCGCGCTCTCGCTTGCACTTCAAGTCAAGCCTTAAATGAAACGTCTCAGAGCGAGGTAACGCCGCATGAGTCATGTTTTTTCGTGCGTGCAGTCAGCTCCATCGAATTATAAGACGTTGTCACGTCAAAAAATAACATTCAGTATCGTAATAACATTACGTTTGACTTGTTAAATTCTTCATTTTCTACGAACCTAAATTAATGAATTATCTAATCACTAAAAATTTTTTTTTTTTCTTACACAGTGTTTTAAATACATCTAATAATTTACACAAAAATGTAATAATTAAGTATTCAATGTATCGGTAATATTTTTAATATTATTATTAGAAGCTAAATAATAATTCATTGTTTTTTAAAACGATGAGAATGCTTTGGCATCAAACCATGTTTCTATACTACTTAGGACATGTTTCAGAGGTTTCGGATTTAACCCGCCCCATAAAATATAACGTAATTAGTAGAAAAGTGACAAAAGTTACACTTAAAAAAATAGAAATAGAAATAATTAATTCGCGTAAAACATGGTAGATGTTTTAACATTTTGTTACTTTTTTGTATCACATATATCGCCGGGAATTCGACATGCAAATATAAGATATTATTGCTAAAATTATTACATATATTAAAAAGGACACTTGCATTTGTGTGTGTTGTATATAATATAAGCTAAGCATACAACACACTTTGGTTTGACTTACACATCTGAAACCGGGGCTTAGTATCCAAGATTACATAATATTATTATGAACACTGTTCAAGGACTGACGGAGTTTCATGTACTCCCCGTACCTCTGGGAATACATAGCTACATCCAGTGGGTTTAAGGCTAAAGCAAACTTAATTGAGTTTGTGTACACGGTGGAACACACTTGGCATCGAGATTAATTACTTTGTTTTATATCATGAATCAATTTGTAATTACAAATTACGAGAATTTTACTGTAGTCTCATTATACAAGGTTTAAATGACATCGTGACAAATTTGTTTACGGCCACGACACAAAAAAAATAAAAAGGATATTTTTTTCTTTTTCTTTTCTTTTTTTAAATACAGTTAAACCCATATTACGTAAGTATGCAAACAAGGCCTCGCTCGGAAGTAGACTCCCTTCTTAAAATTCAAGAAAACACGATTATTGCCATTTAAATGCTATTCCGTTTTATCAGTTCATCATAATAACTTTACAGACCAAATGTTGTCAAAGTTAAATCATGTAAGGTATTAAAAAAATCGTTTTAAAATAAAACAAAGGCTATATTCAAACGAGCCAGTCTTGTAAAAAAATAAAAAGCCCGCCTTATAACAACTTGGATACAAAAAAGAGTTTATATTGAACATTAGAACTAAGTGAAAATGTATTCACACGTAAAATAATTTAATAAATATTTAAGCAGGCAATTTTACACGTCAGCGAGGCGCTTCTAATATGAAATGAGTATTTAAAGTCGAATCAATCACTTTTACCTAAGTACTAGCTGACCCGGTAAACGTTGTTTTGCCAAAAAATTTAGATTTGCCATAAGCTCAGGGAAATTTTATTTGAAATAGAGTGAAAACATTTACAAAAAATACTATCATAAATGATGAAAATAGGGTAAAAATTTAGGGTTGTACGTATTTTTTAATGCCACATTATAGAAAAATAAAAACAAAAAATTTTGTCCAAAAATTAAAAAAAAGTTTGAACAACCCTTATCACTGAGGGGTATAAAAAATATATAGTAGCCGATTCTCAGACCTACTAAATATGCATATTAAATTTGGTAAAAATCAGTAAAGCCGTTTCGGAGGAGTAAGGTAACTAACATTGTGACACGAGAATTTTATATATAAGATATTGCTTTGAGCTTTAACTATAAAATGAATACAAGAGTTAAACTTTTCAACTTCAATAATGATTAAGAGCAATTAACACATCGCATCTTGAAACACCTTTTGAAAAGTCAAGTTCTAAGATACTAAAATGTTGCATTAAAATATAGTGTCAAAATAAATAAGATTCTTGAGACGTAGCCAAAGTGATTGCTATTTCACAAATTGAAATATTTTAGTGTGCGTCTTAACTACACTTTATTAAAATATCTAAGACTTGAAATTTTAATTGTTTTAGCAGCAATTAACAAATATTTCTTGGGAATTTAAATTCTTATTTTTGATATTTAGTTTTACTAAAGTTTAATCAAATTTCGTAAACATAACAATTATTGATTTGATTGTGATTTTGTGAGAACTTAATCGTGGTGTCTGCTGAAATCTTTTAAAATGTCGTTTTGACAAAATTGCTCACGGCTATGGTGTTCGTGAGTATTTTTTCAACACGACATTTTTATACTTACACCATTATAGTTACAGATGGCTGTAACTATAACGGTATAAGTATAAAAATGTCGTGACGAGCTTATGGAAGCTCGTCACGCTTAGAGTCATGAAAGCTTTAAATTGTCATAAAAACTCACTCCGCTATTCATGAAATAAGGCTTCAAAAACACTCTCGTAAAATAAAATCTTGAAGTTACTCACAAAAAGATTCTCTGGAAAAGAAACAAAATAATAAGTATTCTACAAGATTGGCTATTAAAAGAATCTTACCGGATAAGTATCCGCGGGTTTGCCAGTGTTCTGCACGTATATTTTAATCAGGATAGCTCTCGCCTCATCGTACCTTTTCTGCGTCACCAAATATTTCGGGCTTTCCGGCACAAACGCTGCGTACATAAGGCTGGCAGCCAGGTACCATAACGACATGGCGTAAAGATAAAAATTCCACGTGTTGAGCACTGAGGAAAAAATAAAACGCCTGTATTACGCGAAAAGCTAAGAGAAACGGTGGTACAATTACGAAAATTCTGCAAACGTGCAAAAGAAAATTCTGCTTTATTTTCCTTTTTCTTTGGTGTTTAAGCTGCGTCTGGTTCTGCTCGGAGATTAAATGTATTACATCAAAGTGGAGGTATTTATCAACTTAAACTTTATTGTGTACTGGGGAACCACAGTGATTTGGGGAACTACAGTGGTTTTGTTAGCCAGATATTTTTGTTGCTCTTTCTTAAGTGTTTTTTTACGGTTTATTCTTGTAACTTACGGTGAGATAGTCTTTAAATTACATTTGATGCTAGAATTAATGGTCACCTTGATCATGAAATGTGTAAGATTAAAATAATCAACCTTATTAGAGTAGTCAATAATGTTTTAATACTTAAAAATGCTTCAATGGATGTAAATATATGAACATTGATGCTTCTCGCTATTGCATTTATGTATTTTTTTAAAGATGAGCATTTCTTCTTTAATATTTTTTGTTTAGCAGCGATAGCCGAGTGGGATACTGTGGGACTGTGAAGTCGAAGGTCTCGAGTTTGAACCTACGTTACGGCACACAACTCTGTGAGGTATAATGACACAACGTAGTGAGGCAACCTGCATTTTCAAGGGTACTCAAAGGTGTCTGAAGTCTACTAATCTGCAAAGTCTACAATCTTGGCCAGCGTGGTATAGACTATGGTCTCACCCTTTTGTCCCCGAGAAGAGGCCCGTGCCCAGTAGTGGGACATGTATATATATACACGTATACAGGCATATATTATTTAATATTTTTTGTCGAGTTCTTTATTTTTGTTTTTTTATTTATTGGGTCAATCAACAGCAGTTTACATTGAAACATCCATGATAATAATAAAACTATTTTTTTATTTTAAATGTAACAACTAATTATATTTATGCATTATTTAGATTAAAGAATAATTTTTCAATCTAATTGTATAGTATTCATTATCAAAATGATTACATTTATAAGCAACCATTGTATCAAAAAGATACATATTTTCCACAGACTTTGGGTTTATCCACTTGAAAGCCGTTTGTAATTAAAATTTAATATTATAACTAAAACGTTGTGATTCAATTAATGGTTCTGTCTTGGTTTTAGTTCCACTTCCAAATGGGATTTAACTGTGGTTTATACTAAATCTTTGTCTATTCTTGCTATATATTTTTAAAAGCTTTATGCTAAACTTCTTTGCATCTTATAAAAAAACAAAATCTTTAAAATTTTTTAAAATTAGAATAACTATTTTGCTGTATATGTTCTTAAATTTGAATCTTTCATCGTATAAATATTTATCATATTTTAAAATCCTTAAACTCTTTTCACAATTCTCTCTTTATTTGATCGTTTTTCATTCTTTAGGTACATACAAAGTCTGCCTCAACTATTTGTACTGAGTGGAAATATTTGTTTTTTTTTTTTAGTAAACCATGTGATTTCGTTTTTATTTGATCTTTGTAGCTTTTGTTAGAATAAACGATTCAAACGCTTTGTTTCAAAAATGTATCTAAATTTTTAAGCTATTGTGTATTTTATTTGATTTTGTTTGAAGTTGCATATGACTGTTGGTTTATAATATATCAAACTACACCTTTGAGGTATTTTTATTTGATGCATTTATTTGAGCTCAACAATATTTATTTTAACTTTGATTTGTGTTATTTTATTATTTTGTACGTTGAGAGTACTCGACGGGTTATTTTAGAATTAACTATAACTAAATATATACCTATTAATAATATAATATCACGCCTAATATAACCTGATGGGTGTGGCAGTGGTATTAGTGATATTGTCTGCACGTATGGTGAAGTGGTTTAAGCGGTCGCCTCGCCGCTCTCCACTGCACTGGTGTTGTGGGTTCGATCCCCACATGGGACAAATCTTTGTGTGATTAGCAATGATTTGTTCTGAGACTGGGTATGCTTGTGTGAGTGAATGTATGTATTTGGCCTCGTCATTGGGACCATTGGATAGTGTAATTGCTTCTGGCGTTCTATCTAATGTATAATCCAAATTATAAATTATTATAAATTACAACACCCACACTTCACCTTTTATATTTAGGTCCTATGTGATAGAGGGTGAGCTTATCGCCATCCACTGGGCACTATTCCATCTCCGTGCTGCTATTGAGAATTTCCTGACAGAATAAGCCCAAACAACACGTTTGCCCGACCCGGGAATTCAACCCGAGACCTCGCGGTGAGAGGTGTATACGCTAACCACTAGACTACCAACGCAGTAATAATACGTCTAAACCTAGTTTCAACCGATGATTACTAGGATACACCTAGGTGTAACCGCGTGTGGTTGGCTACACCTAGGAGTAGCCGAATATAATTATGTGTAGCCGCACTTCGGCTATTAGCCGTTACATAAATATATAAATTTAGCTACTCAATGAAATACACTAGTGCATAAAAGGAGCCTTCCCGAGTGACGTACACAACGATTCCCTACGTACGGCGCACCCTGGGCAATTCGCGAGTTAATTCTTAAGCGAATTGGCTAATCCTTTCACCATGATGGCAAGTCTAAATAAAATTTGAGTCAGCCATCGACACGACGAAAAAGAAGACTATTATTATCCAAGATACTTTATTTAAATTACTGAAGACTTTTGTTAACCCAATCAAACTTCCCAACACTACAAATAAAAGTTAAAAAAGGTCTCCGAATTTTAAAATCGGAGGAAAACTGTGACAACAAATCTAATGAAAAAAAAAAAAAAAAAAACTTCCCAACACTAAACAATATCATAGCCATTCAGATAAAGAACGCCATAAACCGGCAAATAAACAAATAAACGCTATATCTAACCTCATTACATACTTACATCAGTGCCAAACATAGCTCATTACAAAGGGGCTGAAACAACTCTAGCATAGGGCAGTAAATAACGGGTGGCGCAAAAGTAAAGACCCTATTTGGTTCAGCTATAACATTTTTTCTAAATTAGAAAACTAGATTTAGATTTTTTTAAATGTATATTTGTGCCATTAAATTTCGTACCATTAGGATTTAAAGATGATGTCTTTTAAATGGTGACCTCCAGAGTTGATACACATTTGAGCCCTATTTATGACATTTTGCATAACTTGCCGTAACACTTCCTGCGATATGTTCGTTATTTCTTGACGAATGTTTTCTTTTAGAGCTGCGAGAGTCTGTGGCTTGTTCACATACACCCGAGATTTCAAAAAACCCCAAAGAAAGAAGTCTGGACTGGTCAGATCGGGTGATCTTGCAGGCCAAGGCAAATCGCCAAAACGAGAGATAACTCGGTCTGGAAAAGCGTCCCTCACTAAGTCCATAGTGTCGCGCGCTGTGTGTGCCGTAGCGCCGTCTTGTTGAAACCAGATGTGCTCCAGCCCCAATTCGTCCAAACTGGGTATCAAAAACTCACGTAACATGGTTCTGTAGCGTTCTCCAGTGACAGTTATCGCATTGCCTCCAGCGTCTTCGAAAAAATAGGGTCCGATCACTCTGTCAACACAGATGCCACACCATACAGTAACTTTTAGTGGGTGTAGAGGTGTTTCTTGAATAATGCGCGGATTATCAGTGCCCCAGAACCGAGTATTCTGCTTATTGACATGCCCTGAGAGATGGAAATGCGCTTCGTCACTCATAACCAATTTTGAAGGAAAATCATCCTCTTCAAGGTGTATCAACTCTGGAGGTCACCATTTAAAAGACATCATCTTTAAATCCTAATGGTACGAAATTTAATGGCACAAATATACATTTAAAAAAATCTAAATCTAGTTTTCTAATTTAGAAAAAATGTTATAGCTGAACCAAATAGGGTCTTTACTTTTGCGCCACCCAGTATAATAATAGTTTTATGGTATGTTCACAGCACTCACACTTTACGAGGTAAATAAGTAATTCAAGTTATATCAAAGCAAAGTGTACAGTTATGGTCGCAAAACATTATGGTGCTCATTTATGGATCTCTAGATTGAAATGCTACATAGTTGATGGTATCGTTTTAGGGCATCTACACACCAACGTTTGTCCAGCGTAGGCGATGAACGTATTTTTTCTTTAAAGAAATTGACGCCCACACTAGGTATAACTCCTGTTTTGCGCAACACACAGAGCACCCAGAGTCAATTACAATAATGGATTTATTATTTACAATTATTATGGAAATATTATTTCGAATGAATTGCCAAGTTAGACATTGTCTTATCCTATTTATAATTATGATTGATAATGGTTATTTTGACATATTATATTCTATATTGACATTGATATAATTTATTTTAGACATCATATTATTGAGTTAAGTTTCGACTTTTGATATAATAATGAATTTATTATTAAATTTTATGATTATTTCAAATGATTAATGAAAATTCATTAATAATTAAAAGTTTTTTTTTATTCTTCATTAAATTGTATTTGTATAACCTCATTTCATGTTATTTCAAAAGAATCTGTGTGTACATTTTTTTGGAGTATAAATAGTATTTGTTATTATCATAATATTATAATTATTTTGTTTGTCTGTTCTTGAATCATTATGTATACAGTAGTATACACACATTGCTTTTACTCCTTTATTTTCTGCTTGAAGTGTAAGATATTGCAACCTTTTATACTATGGACTAATTTATTTATAAGTATTAATTTAATTCCATTGAAATATTTAAGTTTATTTTTCTCTCCATGACCATCTTTAGCCATAATGTTGTTTTGGATGTTATAAGTTACACAAAGAATTATTGTCAATAAAACAAACAAATATTGTATGAATTATTTGAAAAGATGGTGCACATGAGTTTCTTACCAGCTCTTCTTATGATGCAATAGCCATCAAAACTGGTACTTGGATTGATTTTAATTCAAATTTCTAAGTTGAATTAAAGTCAATCTAAGCTCTGGTGTCAAATCATTTTATTGCAATAAGTATTCTAATTTTAATTTAATATTTTTTTGTATTTTGATTTTTGTTTTGACGTGTTCAAGCGCTCCTTGGGGCCCATAGAAATAATTGATTTGTTTTTATTTGATTTGAATTGATTTATGAAACAACAAATCAAGAGGTGCACGAAGCTGCGGACGCGCACGGCAAGAATTGTACACATGCGAGAGGCGAGGCAAAGGCGTTGTCTTAGTGGAGCGACAAGTGCAACATGACGCCATACAAATGCGTGATATGGATGTGTCGCGTCATGTGGCTCTTGTTGTCAGCTAGTACATCGGGACACGCAGCGTACTCATGTGCTCCAGAAATGACGCTGCAACGTGTGTAGCGTTTCTGTGGCGTCTGCGGCGTATGCTGGACAAACGTTAGTGTAAATGCTCCCTTATATGTGCGTATTAGCACTCACACACATTAGGGTGTAATGAAAAGCGATGGGGGTTGCTGATATAATGTCATTGCTACAAATGTAGTGGGTATTGTATGGATATTATACAAAATGTTCCGAACCCTTTGCCATCGAAAGGGAAATGTCTAACATAAAATGACTTTCAAATATCTTTTAATATTCATATATATTTATTATATTGTTATTCGTTAGATATAAGTATAACATAACATAACATCATGCCTATATTACGGCTGTGGCAGAAGTATACAACACCAACACTTTATCTGTTATGTTTAGATCCCATGGGATAGGGAATGAGCCTATCGCCATCCACCGGGCACAATTCCCACTCCGTGCTGCTATTGTAAATTTCCTGACGGAAAGTTCACAAGTATAACACTGTTCCCGACCCGGGTATCGAACCTCGCAATGAGAGGAGCATACGCTAACCACTAGACCTTTATGTAAAAGTTTCAATTTAATTCCATAGCAATATTTAAGTTTATTTTTCTTTCCAAACCATATTTTAGCCATTGAGTTTTAGCTGTAATAACTTACACAAAGAATTTTTGTCAAAAAACAAACAAATATTGTTTGTTTGTACTGACGACTGGATGTACTGTCGCGGGTTCGATTCCCGCTTAAGACAAATCTTTGTGTGCATGAACATGGGGGTTTGTCTTAGTCTGGGTGTTTCTATGTATAATAAGTATGTATTTACAAAAGAAAAGTATATAATAATATGTATTAGTATCAGTTATTTTAGTACCCACAGTACAAGCTCTGCTTAGTTTGGGACTAGATGGCGTTATGTATAAGTTGTGAAATATTTATTTATTTATTTATTGTATGAATTGGAAAAGCTGGTGTACATGAGTTTTTCACCAGCTCTTCTCATGATGCAATATATATTTATTTATTTATTCCATCGGAGCTGGTACTTGTATTTGATTTTAATTCAATTTTGTAAGTTGAATTAAAGTCAATCTAAGCCTCGGTGTCAAATCATTTTATTGCAATAAGTATTATAATTTAATTAGTTCAGTTTTATTTTAATTTTATTTTTTTTGTATTTTGATGTTTGTTTCGACGTGTTCAAACGCTCCTTGGGGCCATGGAAATAAATTATTTGATTGGGTTTGATTTGATTTACCATTAAGGCAGTAGTCGATAGAAGTATACGGAAAAAATTGGCAATGATGACAGCACTTCTTGATAACCTAATACCTAATATTCACCCTATCGTTATTTATGAAGCAGAAGTTCAGTAGGGGAGAAAAACTCAATTATACTTTTGCCGAAGTTGAATTATTATACTTGCTTGGTGCAGAATAACTGGTAAAATTAGCAGCTTTATTTATTATCGCGTTGGAGCAAACGATTTTTCTTTTATTCTATAATTACGTAAGCACTATATGGGAGCGGGAGTCTTTACTTAGCTTATTATAAAGCAATAATTCAAAACAAACGCGTATCAGACTGAAGAATGATAACGCCTTATTATTGAGGAAACGGGATACTTACGTTACTTTAGTCGGGATATGCCGACTAGTTTCGAATCTAGTACGTAGATTCATCAACTGGGCTATTAATCGCGTGTCGTCGCCTCCGCGCGATGTCTCGCACATGATATAAACGGGTTACTCACGTTACTTTTGTCGGGATATGCCGACTAGTTTCGAATCTAGTACGTAGATTCATCAACTGGGCTATTAATCGCGTGTCGTCGCCTCCGCGCGATGTCTCGCTCATGATATAAACGGGTTACTCACGTTACTTTAGTTGGGATATGCCGACTAGTTTCGAATCTAGTACGTAGATTCATCAACTGGGCTATTAATCGCGTGTCGTCACCTCCACGCGATGTCTTCACATGATATAAACGTGTTACTCACGTTACTTTAGCCGGGATATGCCGACTAGTTTCGAATCTAGTACGTAGATTCATCAACTGGGCTATTAATCGCGTGTCGTCGCCTCCGCGCGACGTCTCGCACTCTACGTACTAGATTCGAAACTAGTTGGCATATCCCGGCTAAAGTAACGTGAGTAACACGTTTATATCATGTGAAGACATCGCGTGGAGGTGACGACACGCGATTAATAGCCCAGTTGATGAATCTACGTACTAGATTCGAAACTAGTCGGCATATCCCGACTAAAGTAACGTGAGTAACCCGTTTATATCATGAGCGAGACATCGCGCGGAGGCGACGACACGCGATTAATAGCCCAGTTGATGAATCTACGTACTAGATTCGAAACTAGTCGGCATATCCCGACAAAAGTAACGTGAGTAACCCGTTTATATCATGTGCGAGACATCGCGCGGAGGCGACGACACGCGATTAATAGCCCAGTTGATGAATCTACGTACTAGATTCGAAACTAGTCGGCATATCCCGACTAAAGTAACGTAAGTATCCCGTTTCCTCAATAATAAGGCGTTATCATTCTTCAGTCTGTTACGCGTTTGTTTTGAATTATTGCTTTATAATAAGCTAAGTAAAGACTCCCGCTCCCATATAGTGCTTACGTAATTATAGAATAAAAGAAAAATCGTTTGCTCCAACGCGATAATAAATAAAGCTGCTAATTTTACCAGTTATTCTGCACCAAGCAAGTATAATAATTCAACTTCGGCAAAAGTATAATTGAGTTTTTCTCCCCTACTGAACTTCTGCTTCATAAATAACGATAGGGTGAATATTAGGTATTAGGTTATCAAGAAGTGCTGTCATCATTGCCAATTTTTTCCGTATACTTCTATCGACTACTGCCTTAATGGTAAATCAAATCAAACCCAATCAAATAATTTATTTCCATGGCCCCAAGGAGCGTTTGAACACGTCGAAACAAACATCAAAATACAAAAAAAATAAAATTAAAATAAAACTGAACTAATTAAATTATAATACTTATTGCAATAAAATGATTTGACACCGAGGCTTAGATTGACTTTAATTCAACTTACAAAATTGAATTAAAATCAAATACAAGTACCAGCTCCGATGGAATAAATAAATAAATATATATTGCATCATGAGAAGAGCTGGTGAAAAACTCATGTACACCAGCTTTTCCAATTCATACAATAAATAAATAAATAAATATTTCACAACTTATACATAACGCCATCTAGTCCCAAACTAAGCAGAGCTTGTACTGTGGGTACTAAAATAACTGATACTAATACATATTATTATATACTTTTCTTTTGTAAATACATACTTATTATACATAGAAACACCCAGACTAAGACAAACCCCCATGTTCATGCACACAAAGATTTGTCTTAAGCGGGAATCGAACCCGCGACAGTACATCCAGTCGTCAGTACAAACAAACAATATTTGTTTGTTTTTTGACAAAAATTCTTTGTGTAAGTTATTACAGCTAAAACTCAATGGCTAAAATATGGTTTGGAAAGAAAAATAAACTTAAATATTGCTATGGAATTAAATTGAAACTTTTACATAAAGGTCTAGTGGTTAGCGTATGCTCCTCTCATTGCGAGGTTCGATACCCGGGTCGGGAACGTTACTTTAGTCGGGATATGCCGACTAGTTTCGAATCTAGTACGTAGATTCATCAACTGGGCTATTAATCGCGTGTCGTCACCTCCACGCGATGTCTTCACATGATATAAACGTGTTACTCACGTTACTTTAGCCGGGATATGCCGACTAGTTTCGAATCTAGTACGTAGATTCATCAACTGGGCTATTAATCGCGTGTCGTCGCCTCCGCGCGACGTCTCGCACTCTACGTACTAGATTCGAAACTAGTTGGCATATCCCGGCTAAAGTAACGTGAGTAACCTGTTTTCTCAATAAAAATGTCTTCAGCTCACGTCGGTTTCAATAATATTAATGATAACTTCGTCTTTTACATATTTTTTATTCATTTAAAAATTACAAGTGGGTTTATGTTACATCTCCAAAAAATAAAAACAAAACGTAACCTAGCACCTAACTTATACCTATATAGGGTAGAACAACCCCAATAAGGTGTGACAGAGCTGTAGAACCCCCAAATTTCACCTTGTATGTTTAGGTCCCATGTGATAGGGAGTGAGCCTATCGCCATCTACCGGTCATATTCCCAAACGCCGCAACCTAAATAATACTTTGACTGGCAGTTTGAGATGTTTCATACGCTAACCACTAGACCAACAAAACAGTAACAAAGAATAACATTCAAAAGGTTGAAGAGTGATCATATCAATACAAGTAGTAATTGTTCACCCACTGCACGTACCAATATTGATTGTAACCGTATTAAAACATATTATTAACGAATTGGCTAATCCTTTCACCTCGATGGCAAGTCAAAACCTTGACCGACTTACTGACAGTCCAAAAAGCCTTACCACCTGCACAAGTGAGCGCCATGAACGCCGACGAAAGCGCCATAACAGTGGCCACTTATTGGGCCAATAAAATTTGACTCAGCCATCGACACGACGAAGAAGAACATATTAAAAATGGATACCCTTTCCTAAGATAAGACAGGTTTCCTGCCTTGTTTAGGAAAGGGAGTCCTATGATTCCTTTTATTAAAGCTGTACTGGTTTCTTTATAACTATAATTATAATTTGACAACTCTGTATGCCATGTACAATCTACTTTTTGGAAATAAATTATTTATCATAATAATAAATATATCTTACCAAATTTTCTTCCAAAGAATGACACTATCCAGTCATTAATCAGAATCCGCCAAGCCATGATGGCGACAATTATTTGTGAAATAGAAGAAAAAGACATTTGAGTCAGCATTATTCTGTCTCGTACCCCATTGTAACAGAACTCTGAAGTAATTGTTATAACTGCACTGAAGCAAGCTGCGAAACTGAAAAAGAAAACAATAACATAACGTTACATTATGCCTTTACAACTAGAAGGGTGCGGCAGAGCTGTACAACACCCTCATGTCACCTGAGCGGGTTGGAGGCCTGGTGACCTGAAATACAGACTTTATCTAGTTTTTGCACCAATCACCCTACAATAATCTGTGAAATAGTATATTTAGCTCATGTACGAAATAATTTTTGTGGTGGGAAATAAATACTTATTTTTTATTTTTTGATATGTTTAGGTTCCATGGGAATGAGCCTATCGTCATCCACTAGGCACAAATCAACTCCGTGCTGCTATCGAGTACGAGAATACCTACCAACCTGACGGGAAAAACCCCAAATACTACTTATTTATTTATTTGGGACCATCAACAAAGATACACAGGTGCCATATAGTTTGTGGTATTAATCTAGGTTAACATATTGTTACCTTCACTTACAGAAGGCTACAGCAAGCACATTTATATATGTTACAGAATATGAATACAATTTTAGTTACACAATTGAATAATATAAGTAAATCTAGATTTTGAGACTGAACATGGTTATTTTATCGATAGCAAAATAGTGCAACATCTCTGTTATATCGAAATAACTCGCTACAACAAATATACATGGTAAATATCCCATGATATCTAATATTTACTGAATCTAGAATATTAGTGAATAGTTATTTTATCATAATTGGGTACAAAACTTTATTACGACCTGGGAATCGAACCCGAGATCTTGCGGTGAGAGGCGCAAATGCTAACCACTAGACCAACGAGCCAGTCAAAACATTAAAAGATACAATTTTGGCATTAAAACAATCTATGTAACAATAACATACTTTCAACTATACACTTTTGTTAGCGAACGCTATCTGTCAAATATAAAACGTTTAACGAGTAACATCTCCTAAAAGTGAACTAAAAAAATAAATAAATATTTTACAACTCACACACAACGCCATCTAGTCCCAAACTAAGCAGAGCTTGTACTATGGGTACTAGAATAACTGATACTAATACATATATATACTTTTCTTTTGTAAATACATACTTATTATACATAGAAACACCCTGACTAAGACAAACCCCCATGTTCATGCACACAAAGATTTGTCTTAAGTGGGAATCGAACCCACGACCTCGGCGTCGCAGGCAGGTACACTGCCCACTCCGCCATCCGTTCGTCTGTGTTTAACTGTGGTTAAAGTGATAATTTTATAATTGGGAATATATTAATATAATATGAAGTGGTAGATTGTGCATGCGTTGATTTAGTGAAGTGAATTGGATAATAACTGTAAACATGTAAGTACTATTTTAAATCGTAATACTTTTCAACCGTAAAAAAATGTATGTGTGGTAAAGGAAATAAATATATTTTCGTATATTATAAGCGTTCAGACTTATCTGAAACCCCTACACTCTGAAAGATAGTCGGTTATATCTATTTTTTAGTAAGAAAATAACCATGTTGAGTCTCAAAACTTATATTCTAAAATATGTTCTACACTATTACAGTAATATGTTGTTTATATAAAGTAGTATTTTTGTTTTATTAGTGTTATAACTATATCCCAAATTATTTTTTAATAAGATATTAGATTAAATTGCTAATAAAGCTTAGCGAACCGTAACTACAACTTCATAATAAGTTTTTATTTGATTAGTTATTGTTCATTAGCCTCCAAAAAAGTAACCCGTCTGGATCAATAATAACTTTAAATTTATTATTTATAGTATATAGTAACTCTTTCTTTACTCTCTCGTCTTTACTTTATACTTTTCAAAGTGTTTGAAAATTTTTATGCGACCTTGTTCGAGAGTTTTTAATAAATACTTTTTTTAAATAATGCTAATATAGATTAAAAAAAACGTTAAAATATTTTAATGTAAAATTTATTGAATAATTTAATGATAGTCGGGTGTACTACAAGACGACAAAACTTTCGTGTCTTCTTTTAAATGCGGTCGCGATTTAAACAATAATGTCTACGAAATCCACTTTTAGGTCGAGTAATAAAAACCAAGGTTTACCTCATACAAAATAAGATACAAGTCGGAGGAATAAAATAAGTCTTAATACTGATTTTACTTGTAAATAATACAGTTTTTCGTTTGAAGTAATTTATTTTTTCCTTTGAATCGAGGTTAAGACTACAAAAAAAAAAATAATATGGAGGAAATATGTAAAAAGAACCCTATAGCTAAAAAAGTGATATTAAAAACACTTTTTTTAACTGGCGCAGCAATCGGACTTTAGCCATCTAATATTAAGTGGCAATTGCAGCCCTTGTACAGCCCAGTATCTTGGCTACGAACAGTTCATGTGCACACGGCTACAGATCAACTTATACATTTCCCATATAAGCTGGTCTTGCATTGCACGGGATGCCTGTAAAACACGAGACCATCTTATAAATACGAGCAATGTATATGTTGATGTGTCTGCACAGTGTTAGTATATTGGATGCCAGCACTCACTTAAATCAAAACACCACTAAGTGCCATCGAGCTACATAATCATGTACAGCGGCCAACTATTACGCCTGATATGTTACAGTAAGCTATCATGTCTGTGCCCGTAGCAGCCATTTTGGGTTGATTAATAGACAATATCTGAGAAGGTTATAAGTACATCAAAGATACCTCTCACGGCTCGTCTTGGGATATTAAGATCTAATAATAGTTTTCTATAAATATACCATAGATAATAGTAGGTGGCGTGTACCGATCACGCAAAGTGAAGCCAGTAAGCAAATAAAAATGCCATGACACAAGCAACCCGATGCACATCACGCGATCCGGCACAACACCTACTTTGTGAGTACCGTAGGCGTTATGTATATTTATTAAAAACAAAACGAACAAATGCGGTTTGCTTTGCGAGTTCGAAACACTCCATCTGTCTTCTTTATTTAATCGATGATACATGTGTATGTATGTATCTACATACATGAAATCACTGCTTTATACCACGGGAGTGATGTTACGCCATGTGCTTCGCCCGCCAAAGAATAAAGCTAAAGAAGTATGTATACTTTTTAGCTTCATTCTTTTGACATACAAGCTTGCCAGTTTCGTGTACTACGTACTTGTCCTTTCTAAAGGACCCCATTAATGTTACGTTACAAAACAATTGTTTATTTTGAACTGTTAATAAATTAACATATTATCGAAGTATGTGTGTATTTTTTTAGTTTTTTAAGAAGTTACAATCTCATCCGAATTTAAAATGTTAGCTGGATAGTATAATATCGATCGATGCATACATTTTATTCTCTATAAACAGCTAAAACACGGCGTATATTGGATGTCAGTATTCACTTAAATCAAAACACCGCTAAGTGTCATGCTACATAATCATTATACATCGTCCAAATATTACAGTTGATACGTTATTATAGTAAGCCATCATGTTTGTGCCCGTTAGCAGCCATTGCGGGTCGATTTATGGTCTTATCTCTGAGAAGCTACCTAGCATAATATCCATGATACCTCACACTGTTTAAGATATAACAGACATAATACAGTCTGAATTAGCTGCTTTAAACATATCTGTACTTCCTTGCTTGATATAAACTGTCACTTATCACAATAAATTAACAATGCCGACCTTAAAAATCAAGATTCTAAAAGTGGATTCGTCACAATGTCATTTACACACTGTATGCTATCATGTATGTGCTTGTTGGCAGCCATTTTGGAATAATTTATGGCCAAACCTCTGAGACGATACCTAATAGTTTTAATGGCTTTTCTTAGGATGTTACAGACAAAATACAGACAGACTTAACTGCTATGCAAAAAAGGAAAATGTGAGATACTGCCCTATATCAAAAGAATTTGAAGACCCTTATTTTTCATCATCCCCAAAAAAAACATGGTTATGGCCAGCGTTCCTTATCAGCAATTATGACAATAATACCTATTTTAGCCGATAAGTCAGTCTAAATTCTGCAAGTAATATCCCCAGATAACCCGTGTGAGTATCATTGATACCTTCTCTCATAGGCTATAAATTGGCCCGCAATGGCCGCTGGTGGGCCCAGACAGGATAGTTTACTATATAGTATAATGTATCAACAGTAATATTGGCCGTTGTACAAGGGTACCGATCAACCTAACCCTACCCACGATGGTCTACCGTGCAATGCAAGATCAGCTTTTTACTGTAAATGTATATGTTGATTGGTGTGTGTACATGATTATGTGACTAAATGGCACTTAGCGGTATATTGATTTAAATAAGTGCTTGCATCCCTGTGCATTAGCTGTTTGAAGCCAAGATTTTTTTTTTATATTGTTGCCCATATTTTAAATTTGGCTGTAGTTTAGTATGAGCATTCATGTTGAAGAAACAAAAGGGGTGTGTCAATTTGTAGCACTTAGCACTCCATTTTCGTTGCCTACCGCCAGGAACGTCATTCAAGACGTAATTTCATGTAAAATAAGCACATTGACATAAGAAGACCAGATGGCGGAGTCGGTAGTGCACCTGCCTGCAACGCCGAGGTCGCGAGTTCCATTCCCGCTCAAGACAAATCTTTGTTTGCATGAACATGTTTAATATTATGTTCTATATATAATAAATATTTATTTACAAAAGTAAAGTATCATGTATTGGTATCAGTTATTCTAGTACCCATAGTACAAGTTCTGCTTAGCTTGGAACTAAATGGTGGTGTGTGTATGTACTGTGATATTTACATTTACATTGTAAAATAAGTGTTTAATCTTTTTTCTGTTTTGTTTAATTATAGTTTTTACTCGTACTATTTATAAAAACATACAATTTATGTCACTAATAGCTGTAAGCTTTGTAAATAAATCTCCAGCACAAACATTTTATTTATCTTGCATGAAAACTCAATTGCCAGCCAGACATCACAAATCCGTAGAGATTAAAAGTCCAGGATTATTCAAAATGTAGCTCCAAAGTTGTACAATAACTGTAGAGATACAGATTTCTCTATTGTGACAAAACAATTACACCAGCTTAAAACATTATTCTTTTGTGTCGAAACAATGCTAGAAATTTTAAGTCTCCCTGGAATTTGAAATTAAAAAAGCCGAGAAAACCGACTGAAAAGGTCCAAGACATATAAATCTGGGAAACTTTCCTCGACGTTAATTTTCTTCTTACAAAAGATTTTTTTGAACAAAACCTTTTTGGATGTAATTGTAATTTAAGTAAATTATCGACGGTCAAACCAAATGCGACTGAGTAGGCCCTTGTCATGTTGAATGAAATTCTAGTTAGATTTAATATCAAAAATGAAATATTTTAGTTTAGTTAGCAGAATCATATGATTAGACGTTTTTGTAGAAAAAATGATAAAAATATTTTTCGCATTTTATGCCGCTATTGATGTTTGTTTCCTATCTTTCTTTTATTTTTAGGATTTTATAAAAAGCTGAAAAGAGTTTTTTTTTCTGTTTGAAACGATGTTATGCAGATTTAAAAAAAATATCTATTATGCGTCCTTTGCAACCAATTTCTTATAAATAGAAACAAAAAGATGACTGATACGTTTAAATACAGATTGTTGTAGACTTCAATCTTCGATAAGAAAGAGTTGATAATAAATAAAATGGAGGTATACAATGGCATTAGGTTAAAACTTATTTTTTTATCTCGTTGGTCTAGCGGTTAGCGTATGCGCCTCTCACTGCGAGGTCAAATGCTCAATAGCAGTACGGAGTTGGAATTGTGGCCGGTGGATGGTGATAGGCTCACCCCCTATCTCATAATATTGTACACCTCTGCCTCATCCTTGTAGGTAATATACGCGTTATGGTATGTTCAATTTTTTACTGGTTCTCTGCTCAGTACTCTAAATTCAAGCGACCAGTTTCTTTTAAAACTATATACAAGCCAACAATTTAAAAAAATCATCAAAGTTACATTATAAAGGTAATTAACCTACCTATGCTCAACGTTTCGACGACTTGTATCGTTCTTTGTCACGAGCCGACTGTCTAATTTTGAAAAATGTTCTCAACATATATCAAAGTTACATATTAAGCATTTAACTTTGTTGTTTAATTATAGCATGCGTCGCGCAAATCGCACAGTACCGGAGCAAGCAGGACAGCACGTCAACCTAGTAGTCCCAAAAAAGAGCATACTGAGGCAAATTAGTTTATTTTTATTAGTGTGCCGCTTTAGCCGCGTCTATAACGCATCTAGCGTTTCAAGCCAGTCCATCCAAAGTGGCCGATCGTCGAAACATTTCATTAAGGTAGTAAAAAAAAGGTTGTAAAAAAAGTGTATCGGTATAAAAATCTGGTAAATATACTTACACAATTCCTTCAAAGAATTTAGCAACGAGTATAACAGCGTAGGACTGACTTGACGCAGCAACCAGCATACACACAAACATGCCTGCATATCCCCATACAATAAAAATCTTTCTTCCAAATGCATCTACTAGAAAGCCAGCTAAAACTGAAGAAAGGAGCGTACCTGAAATATTATAAAATGATTTTTTTTGGTAAAAAAACAAAATCTATATATATAAAAATGAAACCCGTTTTCCGTTGTCACGACTTGGCATGAAAACGGCTTGACCGATTTGGCTGATATATTTTTTTGTAGTTTTCTAATACTCTGTACAAGATTGTTACGGCAAAAAAAAAAAAAAAAAGTATTCATTTTTATATGGGGGGGATATTATAGATTCCAGTTCAAATTGAATAGGTACGCATACATAAGATAGGTCAGCTATACAAAATAAAGTAGTGCATCAAATTTACGCTAAGGCGGTACGAAGTTCGCCGGGTCAGCTAGTAAGTTTATATATCCCAGAAAAGTGAAGCAGACTTGTATAATACCCACATTTCACCTTTTATGTTTAAGTCCTATGTCATAAGGGGGTGAGCCTTTCGCTATCTACCGGCCACATTTCAGACTCCGTACTGCTACTAAAAATTTACTTTCGGAACAATTTTGCCTTACCCAGGAATCGAACCCACTGAGTGGTCGTAAAATAATGCTGCTAGACACGAGACAGGTTTTATCTCATAATCAATTTCTTATAGAAAAAGTACTATAATTACACTTTATTTCTCCACTTTCAAATTATTGATATTTTGTAAATGTTAATCTGGTGCCTAGATTAAACTTCATTCTTACTTTTTTTTTTCTATTTCAGGTAAATAACTCTATACTTTTGGAGATGCGGCCATAAAATGGTAACTAAAATTGATTTCTTTCTATGTCAAACTACCCTTTCCTTATTTACAGAAGTAATTTACAATATTGCTGGTAAAGTATATAAACCAGTGAACTATAAGACCCTGGCATTTCATGTTTAGATGTATATTTCCCATTAGCTAGCAGGTTTTTAATATCATAAATATGTTTCACCAACACTTTTATAATTTACTTAATAACATCCAGTAAGCGAAATAAACATGAGTTTTTACTTTAGCAAATGCAACAACTATGTATAATAAAAATGGTAGATTAAATAAATAACTTTGTTCTAGTTTTTAACTTGAGTACAAGGAACGAGTGGTAAACTAAAATTACATTATTGTGTATTACTTTTTGAAATGACGACCGGATTGCGGAGTGGGTAGTGTACCTGCCTGCGACGCCGAGGTCGTGGGTTCGATTCCCACTTAAGACAAATCTTTGTGTGCATGAACATGGTGGTTTGTCTTAGTCTGGGTGTTTCTATGTATAATATGTTTGTATTTACAAAAAGAAAAGTATATATGTACCTATTAGTATCAGTTATTCTAGTACCCATAGTACAAGCTCTGCTTAGTTTGGGACTAGATGGCGTTGTGTGTAAGTTGTGAAATATTTATTTATTTATTTATTAATTTTCCGTTTTGTGGGGCGTGGGTTAGACACCTCTACCACACACACTCTTCTGGAAAATATAGCCGTTATGTTATGTGTTGTGCTATTAGGTGCTATATCTACTACTTACAAAAATCATTACAAGCTATAAAACTACACTATATACGTGTGTAGTAAAGGGCAACTCCGCGGAAAACAAACAGAGACCATATAAGTGACATCCTTGCGAAACAAGCGAGCATTTATGACGAAATGTATTAATGTTAAGGAAGCGAAAGAAGTATGTACGGAGCAAAACATATGGCGTGCCATCGTCTCTGCCTACCCCCGTGGTGTAGGTAAAGACTATATTTATGTATGTATATATGTATGTTTGCAACTTACCCAAATAAGGTATAGCATTCAACAACCCTTTCTGCACAAGATTCATCTCGAGATCACATTCTGCTTCAGGCAGTAGGTACCCTGTTGAGGTGCTGACCACGATCCCTGCCACCATGCCAACAAAGGCTGTCATCAACAGCTTTATGTGAAACCAGCCGAAGGTACATGCTTTCAGTGCTGCATCTATCTCTTTTAGAGGAGTTAGGGGAGACTCGATTTTGCCTGAAAGTAAAAAAAAAAATTGCCTTATTATCAAGTATTCAAGTATTCAAGTCTTTATTGCACTCCACAATGATAAAATGGTCTTATAAATAGGTACAGTGTCAATTATGGACCCTGACGGGCACGGCAAAAGTAGCAGAGAGGAAGAAAGAGCTCTTTGTGTTAAATAACAAAAAAAGTTTACATTTTAAAAGAGTAACTTAAAATTTTATATTATTTTATTTATTTTTTTGGCTTTAAATACATAAATATCATACTTATTGAATACATATACGATATATCCAAAAGAGTGTGACAAAAGATGTATTACACCAACACTTCACCTGTCATGCTTACTTTCCATATGATAGAAAATGAGCCTATCGCCTTCTACAAGGTACAATGCCAACTCCACGCTGCTATGGAGAATTGTCTGACGGAAAAAGCCCAAATAACACTTTTGCGTGACTCGGGAATCGAAACCGAGATCTCGCGGCGAGACTAACATTATACTACTAACATTATACAGGCTCAAGTTCAATGTTTGAAACATTTTAGGCATTTTAAAAATCCTGAAAATTTACTCCGTGTCGGACTTTTCATTCCTACAACTAGTAATGATTACTTTTAGTTTTTGTTATTTTATCCGAAATACTGTTTCATTAAACAATTCATTTTTTTTAATATTTGTAGCGATAGCTTGGCAGATAATGTCACATTTTTCCAACGATAGATTCCTAATTCATTCAAAACCCCTTTTTGACTGATCGTACTAAAAAAAAAAAATATTAATTGTGTGAGGCCAGTAACGTCATAATACACTAACAGGGCTCGCACACCGGATGCCGTACCATCACGTCGTATGGCCACTCAAATGACTAATTTATCATACAAAAATGTGACAATTTAATAAAGCCATAGATGGATTTAATAAAGCAATTTCTTAACCCCAGCAATACTCAAACTAGTTAAGACATCGCAGTTACGAAGCAGTGGCCAGAGAATTGCAATACATCACTCGTATAAACTGCGTCATAACATAACTCTATAACTTGTGGCTGCAGTAAGCTATCCTACAACTCACAAGGGATGAGATGAGAACGATAAGATACTCCTTGCACTAAGAGGGTGTACACACAAGGCTACTAGTGGCGGCCCCTAAACGTGTCTGCCACTACTTAAAGTCCCCACAGACCTACTGTTGGTCGATAGCTAAGTCTGGCTCTAGATCAGTATTACGTTTATGGCCAAAAAAGTCAGCTTAGCAGTGGCCAATTGAAAGCTTAAGATATATAATAATAGCAGCTCTGTATCTAATACATGTTCCACTACTGGGCTCGGGCCGCTTCTAATGATGAGAAGGGTTACGCCTTAGCCCACTACGCCACTACGATGGCAAAGTGCGGATTGGTAGACTACACACACCCTGGAGCACTATTTAGGCACTCTCAGGCATGTAAGTTTCCTCACATTGTTTTTTTTTATCGTTAGCAAGCGATCATTTATATGTAAAATACAAACGTTTCTTCGAACGATTGAACGAATCTTCACGATTTGTTGCCTATAACCCGAACCTTTGACTTCGCAGTCCTACGGTCTACCACTCGGCTATCGCTGCTTTTGAATATGCTACGTTTATGCTGATACTAAACAAATAATGTTAAAAAATATGTTTCACGACTTGAAGAATTTATCTATTAGTAACTTATCTGTAGCCAAGTGTGCGGGTGCACTAAGCTATCCACAACTCACAAGGGATACGACGATATTCACGATCCACATCAGAATAATTTGAAACGCGAAAATATCCGAGAATTTACGACAGATATGCGGCAAATAATATTCGTGTCAATATCACAAAACATTATGAGAGATTGTATTTTCGGCAACCGGATAAGAAGCGAATAGGAATATCTGAGAATGGCCGAGCTATATTCTTGTTGTGAACGAGAAACCAAAAGTAAGGATAATAATATAATCGAACCAAGAATCAACCTCAAGAACTCACGATGGGAGGCACATACGGTAACCACTAAACATAAATTAATATGATAAAATGAATATAACATAACATCAAACCTATGCTACCCAGAAGATAGCAGGTATCACTTTTAACAATCAATCCTTCTGATAGTAAAAACCTCTTTAAAAGTAAAGTATCTAGTAAATATAGTTTCTGAACCCACTCATTTCACTGACCACTATGAAACATTGACAGACCATGTCTGCACATGTATCGAAAGTGTCAGTACTACATAAACCTGACCTGTGACACCATGTTGTTGTATTTTTAAAAACTCAAATAAAAAAGGACAAACCTATTTTTCGTTGGATCAACTATAAGCTATATTAACAATTTTTAGTATTGTTTGCTTTTTTTGTCAGAATAAATATGTTTCTTCCTTTCTTTCTTTCTTTCACACTTTATGTAGGGACAAAATGCGTCTTTATATTTAAGTGCACTTAAATACGACTCGCTAGTTTCGGCAGTCGACATATCGCGCCCATTCAATTAGATTGTTACCTGTATTTATAATAAGTTCTCGACACTGTATCAGTTCTTTAAGTTGCGTATACAATAATTATAGTGAGTTAAAAACTTCACGTGTTTCAATTAATCATCGACTTCTTAATAAATGACAATTATGAAGATAGACCCTAAACTTTATTTTAACATAGGAACCAAACTCAACTCGGGATTAGCATAGACACTAAACCGACGATTAAGGCCGAAAAAACTTCCTAATTGTATTGAGTATGATTGCTTTCATTAGCATCTTATTACCCACATTTTGCTTCACTCCATCTTAGAACTGATTCAAAATACAATCTACTGTATCACCAAAATTCTCTTTGTTTCCTATAGTACATAATCAACAACATTCTCTTGTATTCAGTACAAAATGATTTCCTTAATCAAAATGGATAGTGAAGCCCAAGTTTTGTTTCAGAGTTGGGTCTTGATTAACGTTTCTATCAATGTGTTCAGTGTTTGTCGGAACTGGAGCAAAACCTTGCTATTCATGACTTAAGTATAACTTGGAGCCTTTGTTTCGAATCTTTAAAGTTTTGCATGTTGTATTTTAAAACTTATTTAAATATCCGTTTATGATTTCTCATATATCGTAATGAGGTAGTGGTTTTCTTTGGTTTTTTGTTATGAAAAAATACGTTATTACATAAAATAGCATCACGCAAATTTTTTTTGTTCCATGTGGAACACGCCATTAGCAATGATCAATACCGTTTTAGATTGATCTCTGTATGCCGTTGTGCCGTATTGTATGTATTTTGTATTTGCTCTGTGGCTTCACTTTGCGTGTTTAGTACACTTAATCTACCTTTCTTTTTATCTATGATTACCATGTTACTTAACACTCAGAAAAATATTTGTTGGTAAATAAATTATTTAATCATGTTTTCTTTTCCAAGAAGAACGAAGTTCAAATAAGTATAACGTTGCGGTCAGTAATTATACTTTAATTAAAAAGTCAATCAAGTGCCTTGTTGGCTAGAACAAACTTGATATACCAACAAATAAAATTCTACAAATTAAAAAGCAGAATATTGAAAAAGTTATTGAAAGTAATTTTCCTTAATACAACCAAGGCTTCTTTTAAAACACTTAAAACCTCAAGTTCACTGTAAGTTTTTGATTAATTGTTTCCAAAAAAAGAAATGGCCAAAGGAAATAAATCAAGTATTTTTTTTAAATTTTCCTTAGGTATTGTATCTCGTTCACAAACAGAATATATGTAGTTTGAGTCATTCTCGGATATTCCTATTCGCTTCTTATCTTTCTCGGTTTGCGAAAACACAATCTCTCATAATGTTTTGTGATATTGACACGAATATTATTTGCCGCATATCCATCGTAAATTCTCGGATATTTTCGCGTTTCAAATTATTCTGATGTGTCGTGTGTATCGTCGTATCCCTTGTGAATTGTGGATAGCTAAAAGCGCCTGCACACCAGGCCACTATTGGATGCTATTTGTACTGAAATATATATGTTTTATACAGTTTGATTGATATTGACACGCACTATACTAGTGGTCGCTTCGAGCCAAAACAGGTAGCACTCCTTGCTTGTTGACGCGTTTAATAAGTTGGTGTCCAGCTGCGCTCTATTAAGTACATTTAGTGGCCACCGCTGTAGTCTCCGTATTATCGCCCTTTTGTCACTCAATAGGAATGTTTTTGTATAAGCTGACTAAATTGTCATTTTAGGAAGAATACGACATGATGGTACGGCTCCTGGTGTGCGAGTCATCTAAGTTTATCATGTTTATCGTTCCCATCGCATCCCTTGTGAATTGTAGGATAGCTACTGCTTGGTAACTGAGATGTCTTAACTAGTTTGAGTATTGCTACTGGAGCTAAAAAATGGTCTTTGGAAACTAAAACGCGGTTGGGTGCTATGTCATGAATCGATTTTTTATTACATCTTCGCTATAGTTATAATACACCACAGGAGCGAGCTCGTTCGCAATAAGATGATAGAGTCAGGCTAATGTTACAAATATGGACCCGGTTCAACACGTGCAATGGCGTTTATAAATATTATAACATTTATAAGCATAAAACCTTTCAGATACATTTTCGTCATTTAGTAACAAAAACAGCACATGAAATTCAATTTACAATCCTTGTGTTTTTGGCGATAAAAATAACTAAAACATCACAATTTCGAGCTCACACCAAAAATATCAACCCAGTTTTATAATCTAATAAAATATTTTCGTGTGAATAAAATATGACTCAATTTTTGGAGCAATCAGGCTAGACAACAAAAAATGGTGGCGTTTATAAAATTTTCGGCGAAAGAAAAGTAATATTCGAAGAAAAATAGTTTGAACATTATGAGTATTTTGTTAAGATAAGAGTATAAACATTGTTTTTATATTCAAAGCAAGTTTATCTCAAAAGTACTTTGAATTATAAAACTTCAAGAATGAAATAATCCTCTAGGGCTCACGTTTTAATAGGAATAATTTATAAAGTCGTCTCAAATTTAATGAAACAATAGTTGAATCAATGTGTACACACGGTTACCAATAAACCTATACATTGCCAGTATAAGCTGGTATGGTCCTATACAACGCGTGACCATTTTATACTGGAAATGTATACACTTTTCCCCGACCCGAAATCCGGTGAGAATCGCATACATTAAACAGTAGACCTACGAGGAAATAACTTTATAATTACCGTGTTAAATTTAAATAACAACAATAACAATTTTTTTTTATTAAGTGCATATTTATTATAATTAATAAATTAAAAATTTAATAATAAAAAATCAAAATCATACCTAACTATGTACAGCTGAAAGAGAAATAGAACTAAATATTTTTAAAAGTTATGCGTCAAAAAATACTTCCCCATCAATGTCAAATGCGGGTGACGTGCCCGGAAGGCTGGCGGCATTGCCGCGTTGAATTTCTATGCTCAACCTTTGAGCAAAGTAAAAACCAGCCTTCTGATCACGTGAAGTGTCGATCAGTCGTTTTGATATCTCTTTAAAAAGATAATGGGCACTCGGGCCCCGTGACCCTAGCGTCTCGACCCCAAACGGCTCAAATATATAATCTCCAACAAGGTTACTATACTTGCGCCGCTTGAGGGTTTCTGCAGAGGCAGCAGCAGTGCCGGCGCAGGCCACTGTATTCGGAAGATGTGATGGCGCGAGGGTGTCGACGCAGGTTACGACCCACAAAAAAAAAACATTTGGTTAAATATGTATACAGTATATTACGTGGAGCGACTGTCTTAAGACCTCCACAACCACTCCATACCACTCCAGTACAAGGTAATAATCTTCGTTAATTTAGTTGTCTGACTTTCTAGCCTCTGACTACCTGCAAAAACTGCCATATAGGTACATATACCAACCGAGACCGACGCGGCGACGGCTTAGGGTGTTCTTCGAGGCACGGAGGAAATCTCGTCATTTTAAGAAAGACCCATCCACGGTCAACCACGGCTAGCATTGCTTAACCTGCGATATCGACCGGTCCGCGCGATTACGACTTAGCCACGAGCTTCTTCTTAAAATGGTATCAAATAGTAAATCTAGCTACTTATGTAACACCTACTTGTAAAAACGATCTGACTAGAAAATATTATTCTATTCCCAGATTTTCTGAAAGTATCTATTCCAACGCTGTATCTCAGAGTGTGGTTTCCGTACAGGAATAGATGTTATCTCGTCCTGAGGGAACTATACAACTCGAATAATAGTTTATACAGAGACCAGCTTTTGCTCGCGGTTATACTCGGCAGTACGTAAATTTCAAGAAGGTAACTAAATCATTCATGCTGTATGATATACAGTTGATAACAATATGGATTTTACACATGAATTTTCACAGCGCTATAAACGTGACCGTATAGTTGGTAGGCAAGAGATTTTACTGTATGTATGAAAATGTAAAGACCGTCCTTGATTTGTAAATTCGAGGTTTAGGTTAGAATTTTGTCTAGACATATTCAATTTACCAGTTTTTGGTATAGTTTTTGTTTATATTAAAAAAGACTTTGCGCTTTTCATTAATGTAATCACAAGAAATTTTAATTTATTTCGATCAAATATCGACCGTATTCAAATAAAGGGTCGGATGCATAAAGATTTTGAAATCGAATGTTTCATTTGGTTCTGCTATTAATATTGCATAAGTGTTGTTGGCGACTTCCTTTCGTACTAAAACTGTTTTTATATGATTACTTTTTTATCTAATAGTATTGTTTTGTTTTGGTTCAAGATTTGACTTGTCAAAAAATTACATAATATATTTTTCATAATTTTTTCATAATAAGATAAAATAATAAACGTACGCAACCAAAAGTTGGTTTTAATTTAGTGTCGTTTACAAATGTAGTTAACACTTATTTTAATAAAGACAAAAATAAATGTATCAGAAATATTTTTATGTAAAATGTTGTCCAGACAAGGCCATGGTCTGCCGTTTCAAAAAGTTATCAGATCTCATGTAGAGTCAACCTTCTAACTCTACATGCCTTTACTCTACTGGCTCTAACTTCTCAAACTCTACACTTTAATCAAAGCATGTGGCCTCTTCTTGGAATATGGGTGTGCTTTGTGTGTGTGAAATGTATGTTTATGAATACCCCCGTGACACAGGAGTTATTACTAGGGCGGGCGTCGTATTTTAACAGAAACAATTAAACAGAAAAATATCCAAATCTAAAAGTAAAATTAGAAAAGTAAACATTGCGTCATAAAAAAGTCGTTAATTATTCATCATAAAAATAATATTTTCGTATAAAGGATTTTAAGCTTATTTCGGATTAATACAGCTTCAAAAATTTCCATTCAGCAAATCTCATTTCGTGTTTATTATATTATGTATGCATTATGTATGCGGGTCAAATGACAAAACATATGTAGGTAATTTTAAATCCAGACACATACGAAACACAGACTGACCCAGATAAAAATTCTCTCCAGTTTCTGCAAGCCAGCATATTAACGTTGAATTTTTAAAATGAAGAAACAGAACCCATCTTAAAGGGGTAAAATGAAATAATAAAATACAAATAAAGCACTGATCACTTGTTTCCATTACTTCTAGTTTAGCAATTTGGTTATTTTTAACTTTAACACTTTTTTTGGATTTATTTGTTTTTTCTTGGAAGGTGTCCAAGAACAACAGATAGCAACATTTTAACATTAGGTAGAACGCCAGAAGCAATTACACTAGCCAATGGTCCCAATGACAAGGCCAAATATACACATTCACTCACTGAAGCACACCCAATCTCAGAACAAATCTTTGCGAATCACACAAAGATTTATCCTATATGGGGATCGAACCCACAACACTAGTGCTGTGGAGAGCGGCAAGGCGACCGCTTAAACCACTACACCACACGTGCAGACATATGTATAATGTCATGTTAAATTTGAATCGACTAAAGGTCCGTCCCCACCATAGAAATCTTAATAACTAGTCAATAGAAATGCTATCGATTATCTTTTAACACTGGGACGCATGTCGCCGTTTTTCAAATACCACTTTTTGTATTCCTGCAAACAAAATTATTCTTTTTGCGATGACAATTCCTCAACTCGCACTTGTGTTCGACTAGACACATGCGCTTGTATTCCTGCAAACAAAATTATTCTTTTTGCGATGACATTAAGACGACAATTCCTCAACTCGCACTTGTGATTGACTAGACACATGCGCGGCGACAAGGTCACGCGTCTTTGATATTTCTATTGCCTTATTATTAAGATTTCTATGGTCCCCACACATCCTAGCCGTGCCGTGCCAGTGCAGTGTCAGGGACAGAACAAGATAAAGAGAACATTACAAAGAGCAACAGTCCGGCGTTTTTGTTTCGGTTTAAGTGGGTATACGTCCGTCTCTCTTGGTATACATAGTTATGTCTTTTTATTTTTATTCAATTTGATTTTTGGAACGGTTTACAGTCTTATAACAAAATGTGAATGTAAAAATACATAATTTTGAAAGAAGATTGCTTTTAGAAGCCTTCACAGTTAAATAGACAATGGTCTTTGCGTACAAGAATATAATCAATCAATGAAGGGGAATAAACATTTAATTAACTAACTGAGTGCGATATGGCCTACCTAAGCCACGCTTTTAGAACCTTAAGCACACGTGTCTCCAAACGCGTGCGTTGTCGCTCGCAAGAAAAGTTTATCTTAATGTTAAAAATTATATCGACTATCATTAGAAGAATGTTAGACAATTATTTTTCCTAAAACTACACTAATACTCAGCTCAATCAACATGATTATTTACACACAATTTAGTCTATGTAAGCCAAAATAATCTTTCAAATTAAGCGGCGATTTGTACGAAATAAATTTTGTTACAATGATAAAGTAACAAAATGGCGGCAGCTATTCTTGTATTCGTACAAGATTTATTTTGGGTACACCTGGGACTCAAGACATGTGGCTTAGAGATATTTCGGATGAGATTGTAAGCTCTGAGCTGCTATCTGGGTTATGTGGTACATATTTAATTCCGAACTTATGTTAGAATGTAAAATCGTATTTCAAAATGTATTTTCAGACTTGCTGCATTTTGTTTGTTTAGCTGAATATCAGTATTTTACGTGGAGCGACTGCCATTAATCCTCCACAATCTAGTATAAGGCTCTTTGTTTCACTATCTCAGATTTTTGGCCTTTTACTACCCGTAACATCCTTCACCCTTAACGTGCTCTCGATGTATACTTTTTGTAAATGTATACATCACATTATAAAACTAAATTAGTATTCTTCAATAAATGCCGATTTTATCAACCGAGTGCATCGCTGAAACCGGTTTTTAATATCTCGGCAGAATCTCTTATGACGTTGTGTAAATACCAAAAACATACAAAAGGCCTGCTGAGTTCTCGTTTGTTGATTTGTGAGATTTTTATCGTCGCTTTTGTTTAACCGGAAATAATGTCGTGATAGTTTTCTGAAGAATTTTTAATACGTCACTACAGCTTATATACGCATGGTTCAACAATTTTAAGCATAGTATGAATGTGTATTTTACTATTTAAGGGTTCCAATGACATGGCGAAATCCATGACATTAGAACCCTTGGATAGTGTAATTACTTCTGGCATGAGATTTATGCAGACGCTCATCGCAAACTCAATGAGGGTTTGCCGAAATGACGATGACGCTACGCGGCAGTGCTGAGACGTCAGATCTAGAAACCAGTAAAAGTGTCAGACCGCCTTCATTTTCGTATATATGCAGGGTGCATGCGTGCATTTGGCATAAGCATGGAGTATGATGTAGAACGCATTATTGGTGCTGTTAGCAAAGTAGCGTAGATTTTTCGCAAAAAGCCTCATTAAATTTGAGCGTCAACATTTCGTTTTCAAATGAAACATACTCTAAAACAAACTGATTCGCCGAATTCTAAATAATGAGGCTGCATTAGCAATTGGTTTTGGTTTCATTTACCACTGATGAGCGTTTGCTTTGAATATCGTATTTCCAAAGAGCCATGTTTGTTGTTTGATTGATAGAATACCTACCCACTGGAACATCACGAGAAACTAGCGGTATATCCCTCGACGTCCCGGCCATCCCTGACGGCCAGCGGCAAATTGCGCCTCATCATACTACTGATTCAAAGTGTATTTTCTAGCAAACTATTGCAGCTATAGCAAAATAAAAAATACCAGTATAAAGCTGAATTGATAAGGAATCAAAATATGTACTTATTAAAGTATAACAATTAATCTGAAATCCATAAAAAAAAAATAACTTTACACTAGGAGTTAAATTGATGTAAAATATTTTTTTTAACAAGATGTAACGAAACTATATCTAACTTTTGTGTAATGATGTATACTAATTATTAAACTAGATTAAATAAGCTTTTCTTTGATACCAATATATCATTACTTAAAATGAACAGTGTAGCACATTCATCCAAAACAAAAAAATCCAAAACGCGGACGGCAATGGCGGCCATACCTAAACTCTGGGCAAGGAAATATAAAAACGTGAAATTCTAATTATTTACGTCATATTTCTTTTTGAAAGTCTACTTAAATATAAATAAGGACCTGTTTTACTAATTACAATAAGTATTTTATTAATATATCGTATAATAACACAAAATCATGACGAATTTTAGGTTAGGTTTAGCATTGGGGCGAAGTTTTTGTCTTTCGACTATAACACGTGAAAAACTTTATTTTGACTGTGGATGCTTAAAATTGGTAGTTAATCTAAAAGAATAGACATTCAGCTTTCTTTTAATATATAACACTAATACACTGGGCTATTAAATACATAAAATACTTACATTTTAAAACCGGCACTCACTAACACTTCCACTCACTAGTTACGTAAAATGTTACTAAAAAAAAAAAATTTTTTCAACGCTTGCTGACATCTGTCGGACTCTTGAATTAATACATATGATGCGTTAGCTAGCAGAGCCATCTAGTAAACATTTTACTAAGCTTTTTAACAAGGTTCATAGATACAAACCCGTTCTAAATTGTACTAGTACGCTGGATATCCGCGGAGTGTCTCTAGCCGCTCGGAAAATTTTGGTAATTTTATTGGATTATGGATGTTTAAAATTGGTAGATAATTTAGAAGAATAGACATTCAGCTTTTTTTTAATATATAATAATAATACACTGGGCTAATAAAAACATAAAATATTTACATTTTAAAAGTGGCATTCACTAAAACTTCCGATCAGTAGGTACGCAAAATTACACTGTTGAAAACATTTTTTTTTCGACGCCTGCTGCCATCTGTCTTTTTTTTGAATTAATACATATGAGGCGTTAGCTAGTCAGTGTCATCTAGTAAAATTTTTACGAAGCTATTTACAAGCTTCTTAATTAAAACCTCGTTTATATTGTAGTAGTACGCTGCGCCCCCCCCCCCCACCGCTTTATCGGCTTGCACGCTCAGCACAAATCTGTGAACAACCGCTCTATCGGCTTGCGCGTCCCAGTGGCTACTGATATGGACTTTGAAATCGAATTCGTGTGGAACGTGGAATGTTTCAGATGAAGCGACGCTTTGTAGATTGTCGATGTCTGTTCATAATGTCCATGTGTTAGTTACCACTGACCTTCAGGTAGACAACAAGTCTGTTCGCTGCATACCGAAGTATTCAGTAAACATGTGTTAAGAAAAAAGTCAGAAGGCAGAAAATATTAATCCCACTTTGGAAAATAACTTCAATCTAAACTTTACGTTATCAACCATGATAAGTAGTAAAATTTATTACTTTCAATATAAATGACTCATCTATTTTTAGTAAAATTTTCGGAGGATGATAAGTTTTCTCATTTTAAGACTATTTTCGGTGCCTGAGAGTCTATCTATAGAATTAGTCTGAGAATATTTTTTTGGGCTGAAAATTCCAAGATGATACTAGAATTAATGATAAAGTGTCAAATCTCACTAGGGAACAGAATATCATTTGATTGATTTTTTTTATATAAATATATATCTATATATTGTTAAACTTTAGCTGTTGCAGTTTGCTATTGACGTTTCATGTTTGAGCTTTTAAATTAAGAAACAAGGGATCTGAACGTGTGTTTTTATTTATTTCAAATAACCATAAAACTTAAACCAAAATATTTGAAAAAACAGTCGTTGATTTTAATCATTTATATCATTATCAAAAATGTTTATGTATCTGACGGCGCCTGTGTCGTCGTGCGCACGTGGCGAAAATTCTGTAAACAACAGGTGCACCGATTACGTCAGCGAGCGGCGAGCGCAGGTGTTTACCCCACCACTACGATACTTGTTTTGTTCGCATTATAAAAGACACTGACCGTTCGCTGGAAAGGCAGTCTTGGCTCTGGCTCGGCTCGGTGCACTAGTTGTATCTCGCTACTGGCTCAACCTTGACATTTATAATTAATTTGTGAAAACGAATTAATTATTATACCTGACAATATATTAAGTCAGCGTTAAAATTATATTTGAAATAATAAATGATAAATTAGGCTTTACGATTGTCAAATTACCAATTACTTAGAAAGTCTGATTAAATAGCATATCAAATTATCAGTTGATGTACCGTTCATGTAATTCATTTTCAAAGTATAAAATCATTATAGCTATACCTTCTTTTATTTACCACGAGTGACCCGCTTCCTACATCAGAAGCGGGATCAGATCCACTCCTACTTGTATTTGGTACTGCCGGCAATTTAATACAGAAACAAATGTCATTTTTTTAGGCTAGTGTGGAATCAATCTTTAAAAAAAATAGCAGGTAGTATGACACATCACCACATGACGCCCAGTATGCAGTTGATACTGGTTTCTTTCGATCCTGATGCACTTAAAGCTGACGTTATAGATAGGTGTCCTAGAAATAAGGAGTAAGCAATTTCCTTTTATATTTGATTCTGGTGCCGAGTGCTTTCTTATCAAAGATTATGTTTCGTCAAAGTTTAGTGGCAAGCGCATATATAACATTGTTAATTTGACCGGGATAGGACATGGTAGTGTGCAAAGTACGTTACAGATTTTATCAGAGGTTATAATTAACGATTTGCGATTAGAGATTTTATTTCATGTTGTGCCGGATAGTTGTCTTAAAAATGATATTTTAATTGGCCGTGAGATTTTAGATCAGGGTTTTAATGTCAGTATGACATCTGATAGTATTATTTGTGTCGTGAAAAGGGTGTTAGGTTATGTGATGTTACAAATAAGCTCAAGAGTAATTCTATTTTTGCAAATTGATTGTAATACAATTGATACCGATGTGCCGCCAGAATTTCGTTCACAATTAATTAATCTTTTGTCTGAATATTCATCGTAGTTTTCTAGTTGTGTTTCTAATCACGTGTTACGACAGGACAGTTGTAAATTAGACTGGTAGATCTTAGTCGAACGGTTAATCGCCGCCCTTACAGGCTTAGTGCTAGTGAGTGCGATGTTGTTACTGCTAAAGTGCGTGAATAAGAGGAAGCAAGTATCATTAGGCCAAGTTGCTCACCTTTTTCTAGTCCAGTGTTGCTCGTTAAAAAGAAGGATGGTTCAGATCCTATGTGTGTCGACTATAGGGAACTGAACGACAACACTGTGTCAGATAGGTTTCCATTGCCTTTGATCTTCTTATAGGTTAGGTGGTGCCACGTGGTTCACTTGCCTTGATATGTTATCTGGTTACCACCCATTGAGTTAGGGATCGTTAATGACAAGCTTTTAGAGTTACTAGATGCTAGCATAATTCGAGAAAGTTCTTCGCCTTTCGCGAGTCCTATATTATTAATTGAAAAAAGAAAGAAAAAACAGAAGCGATTGTAGGTATGTGTGTTCATTACCGGGAACCCAATAGCAATACTCGACCAGACAGCTATCCTTTACCACTAATTAGCGATTAAATTGATAAGTTACATGGGGAGGAGTTTGTTATCCGTAGTGATAAGGTGATTCTGAAATATCAGACATTATTTCTAAATGCCGTTCAAATGACTTGCCGATTCGTAACATCACACACATACGATATTAGGCAGGGCATACTTTACTGCAAAATCGAACGTTATAAAACCACTAAGTGGTTACCAATATTGCCACATTCTTTAACCTGGTCAATGATTAATCATGTTCACAGCGAAATAAAGCACCTTGGTTATAAAAAAAAAAAAAAACATTAGATAAATTATACGATCTTTATTGGTTCCGAAATATGTCCAAACTCGTTAAAAATTACTCGTGTGACCTTTGTAAGGCTCCAAAAGGTCCATCTGGTGCCCAGCAGGTTCGTCTGAATTCAATCCCTAAATTAACCATTACTTGGCATACAATTCATTTAGATTTAACTAGCAAATTCGGTGGAAAAAGCGCGCGTAAGGAGTACTGTGCCGTGATTATTGATGGTTTTACAAAATTCATCTTATTAGAGCATAACTTAACTCTAAATGCATCCGATGCTATTAAATCACTTAGAAATGCAGTGAACTTGTTTGAAGCTCATAAGAGAGTAATTTATCTGCAATTGTTCTTTAAGATAGTGGTAGATCATACGATAATACTGATTATAAGAATTGTTGTAACGATAATCATTTAAGGGATATATTATATTGCATATCAAATAAATAATCGCCTATCAATACATACTCATCATTTATATTCTTTTTTGCATCAAATAACTTACTTCACTACAGATAAACTAAATGTTTAACAAAACTCAAACTGCAGATAATTCGAAATTACACATCAATATGACATTCCTTTTTTCCTCATAATGCAATACAGTTAAATTTATTTTTGTACAAAAATACTACATGCATAGCATAAATACTGACTGCACATCAAATTTACCATATTTCATAGCAAAATAACTATCCCAGTCGCATATTAACCAGTAAGTACAACAAAATCTGTTCATCATATTTGTCTTAATTTTCAAGAAGCCATGCTCGGTAAATTTAATGATTATTATAACAAAAAAATCCTTTTACATTGCATTATTTCTAAAAGCAGAACAACTTAACTGAAAAACTTCGCGCGTTTTTTCGTCACTGGAGTAAATAATATAAAAATAAAAGCTATAGTTATGGCATAGGTCAATTATGGGTAAAGTAGTAGGTTAGGTTAGGTTAGAACTGCGACCATAACATAGCGCGAGCCGAGCGAGCGAAGCGAGCGTGCCGCGGCAGCGGCCGGCGAGTGCTAGCTAATCTTTGTGATACTCCGACCCCTTTTTGAATCTACCCACTAAATAAAATAATATTATACTACCTACCAATTTCTTATTATCATAGATCGTAACAGACGACAGTACGTGGCGCCACCTGCAGAAGCTAAAAATGTGCCTATTGGGCAAAAAAGGAAGCGTGGACGCCCCGCGAAAGCAAGACCCGCTTTAATAATTCAATAAATTACAATTTTGTATCTAATTTTATATTTTTTTTGCTGATCTCATTATGTGATAATTAATAAATAATAAGATGACTGTGACTAATAAAATGTTGTTTGATCTAGAAAAACTGCTGTAAATATTATAAAAATAGAGGCTATATTTAAAAGAAAAAGAGTTAACATGTATAATGTGCATTAAGATTATTAGTTGTGCATTGATAAAAAAGCTTTTACTTTAGGAAAAATTGCTGTGCGCTGTGAAAATAAATTGTAGTGTGTTTAGTGATATTTTGAGTTGAATATTTTGTTGTGCAATCAGTAATTTTGATGGGAATTCGGTATTTAATTGCATAGAAAAAGGATATTTTATGATTTGCGTTTAAATACTACCCATCATTTAATAGTCACTGGTTCAAGCCAGGCCAATAGTCAGGTCAAGTGTGTTACGAGGACCTTGAAAAGTTTGCTCACTATAGCTGAAACAGATTTGGATAGCTTTTGGCAAAATCATGTTTAATTAATCATGTTTAATTAAATATGGTTTTAATTAGCTCTTAATATAAGGATGACGTGTCGGCGAATAATAACAACACAGAGGCTTCTTGTTCATGAGACTAGGCAACAGATTAACAATGATACAATATCTGCTAATAGTGATTAATGTCTGTGAATAGTAATACCATGTCTGCGAATAGTGACACCATATCAGTCAATAGTGATACTATGACTGCTGAAAGTGACAGTTTTCATAATAATGAAAATTATAGATACCCTGGTTTACGTTCTGATTTAGTAGACTCTATTGGTCCTGAATCAATAAAATTAACATTGTAACAGAGGCGCTTGTACATAACCCAAAGAATTATGCTATTTGTTAATTATTGAGCTATTTGTGCGTGTGAAATGTGTGTTTGTGAGCGCCCCCGCGGCGCAGGAGTTGTTCCTATTGCGGAAGTCGTTTGAAAAAAAAAAAAGAGATAAAAAGCTAAAGGAACAATACTTGTTCGGCCTAGCTAAGTCCGGTCCAGTTTAACTGTAGGGACACACCTGAAGGGCGATTGCCGGACCAGGGGGTTGATCTTGTAGGGTCTATGTAGACCGGACCAAGCAACAAGTCTTGTAAAGTCATAGCTGACTGGACGAAGTGTTTGAATATCTTGAAGGGTCTTATGTAGACCGGACCAAGCAACAAGTCTTGTAGTGTCATAGCTGACTGGACCAAGTGTTTGAATATCTGAAGAGTCTACGTAGACCGGACCAGAAACAATAGCAGGATGACCGAACGGTACTTAATCAGTTTTTCGTGTTTTAGATGTAACATTGTAAGCTGAGCGTACGAGGACGTCCGCACGTCAGCATGGCCGTGTCGGCGTCGCGGCGTCGCAATGTAAACAACAGGTGCACCGATTACGTCAGCGAGCGGCGAGCGCAGGTGTTTACCCCACCACTACGATACTTGTTTTGTTCGCATTATAAAAGACACTGACCGTTCGCTGGAAAGGCAGTCTTGGCTCTGGCTCGGCTCGGTGCACTAGTTGTATCTCGCTACTGGCTCAACCTTGACATTTATAATTAATTTGTGAAAACGAATTAATTATTATACCTGACAATATATTAAGTCAGCGTTAAAATTATATTTGAAATAATAAATGATAAATTAGGCTTTACGATTGTCAAATTACCAATTACTTAGAAAGTCTGATTAAATAGCATATCAAATTATCAGTTGATGTACCGTTCGTGTAATTCATTTTCAAAGTATAAAATCATTATAGCTATACCTTCTTTTATTTACCATGAGTGACCCGCTTCCTACATATCTATTAATTAGTTTGTTTTCATCGTTTAGGTAATACACAATGCTGATATTATAAAAATGATTATACGTTATGTATGAGTGTAATTTATTTCTATCATAATCTTCTTCTTCGTCGAGTCGATAGCTAAGTCAAATTTTATTTTGACTTGCCATCGTGGTGAAAGGATTAGCCAATTCGCTTTGGAGCCCTCGCGAATTGCCCAGGGTGCGCCGGACGTAGGGAATCGTTGTGTACGTCACTCAAGGAGGCAACATGTCATCATAATGACATGTTGTTAAATAAATAATATATAATAAACAGTACGCATAAAAAAAAACTCACTTGCAGCAGCCAAAGACGGTAAATCCAATTCACTCATCCTTATATAGTTCATCTAAGTTTTTAAAACAATTTATTTAAAAAAATCTCAACCACACTTTTATCTCCTATCATTTCAGATGAACTACCGTAATAATATATGTACAGTATTGTTAAATGTGATGTAATTAATTTACTTAAGGTGATAGTAGGAGACGCGGTAACCAATATATCTTGAGCTCTCTTTTCTATGTCCTGTGACTTTATCCGCTTTTTACATTACTGCTCTGTTCCCGTGAACTTTAACCTTATTAAATTGACATGTTAAACCAAAGTCAAAAGCCTAAAAAAGGCTTTAATTCTGCACTGTTTAAACATTAAATGAGGCCGCATTTTTTGGTAAAATTGGAAGTAAGGAGGTAAGTCTAATATATGATAGCATTTCTTATGAATCAAACTATCAAATACAAAAATGATTATTCAAATCAGAAAAGAAATTGTATAGATATATTATCGCGTTCAAACTAACAAACTCAAGTTACATATAGGGCGATGTTATTTTTTTAATAGCTGCTATAATAAAGAGGTCTTGACTCTTTGGACGCGGAATGAAATAAAGGTAAATAAAAGTTATCTGATAATAACATTTCAATCATAACGAGATTTTATTTATTCATGGTAGCTGCATGTGTTTAAGACTTATATTGTTTTACATTCCTATTTATTTGTATATATATCTTCATTACTTATAATAAAATTGCCATGTCTGTACATTGAAGATATTTAGGCATAATTGATACGAGCGGTCTTTATAACAGCAGTAGAAGCACAAACATATTTTGTAGATTTTATCTGTCTGTATGTTCGTACGCGCATCACGCATAAACTACTGAATGAAATTGAATGCGGTTTTCACAGTTGTGTAGTTAAATGCCTAACTCAAGAACTGGTATAATTTTTTTATTGCTGTATTATTTCCTTAATGGGGTTAATTAGGGGTTGTGAGTTTAAATGGAAGTTTTGTTGGTACCAAATTGCAAATAATTCTGCACATACGTTCCTTTCATGATATGAATGAAGCATTAGATAGTATTTTTGGTTATTTAACTCTAAGAGGGCGTAAATGAGGGGTTGCAAGTGTATTGAAAACCTTAATCTTGAAGGAACTAGCATAGAAAATCAAATTCTACGCGGACGAAGTTACTGGCAATTCCTTCACAAATGTTTGTTATACTTCAATTACTTTAAGCATCGATTCTGCTTACTCTCAAAACAAGAATAAAAAACAATGTATATGACTATGTATAATACTACGCATCATACTATGTATTTTTTTTAAACGACTTCCACACTAGGAATATCTCCTGTGTCGGGGGTGTTCACAAACATACATTTCACACACACTGATCACATCCATATTATACTATACATAATACAATTTAATCTCGTTTACAGAACCCAGTGAAAAACTTTTAGCCGTAGCGTTGACTTTAAATTTCAACAACGTGAATTTTACCAGTTTTCTTCGGGATGCAAATTAGCCTAGTTTTTTTTTGCATACCTTTGCTTTTTGGTATATTTCGCTTTACGCCACTTTCATTCTGCACCAATGATGAGATAACATACAATCACGCCTATATTACCCAGAAGGGTGTGGCAGAGGTGTACAACATCCACACTTAACATGTTATATATCTCCAGCCACCGTGCACAATTCCATCTCTAGGCTGCTATTGTGAATCTCTTGATGGAAAGTTCACAAATAACACTTTGGCCAACCCGGGAATCGAACCCGAGACCTTCGTAGACCATCAAGGCAGTCCAGTAGACCGTCGAGGCAATCAAATCAAATCAAATCAAATCATTTATTTCCATGGGCCCCAAGGGGCGCTTGAACACGTCAAAACAAACATCAAAACACAAAAATATAAAATTAAAATAAAACTTAGCTAACTAAATTATAATACTTATTGTAATAAAATGATTTGACACCGGAGCTTAGATTGACTTTAATTCAACTTAGAGAAATTGAATTAAAATCAATCCAAGTATCACCAATGATGAGATGATATGAATAATTCTACAGAGGTGACATAATTTTGCTTAAAATATTTGATCTTTTTAACCGACTTCAAAAAAAAAAGAGGTTCTGTATTCGGTCCGTATGTATGTATGTATGTATGTATGTATGTATGTATGTATGTCACCTTTTTATGTTCGCGATTTTCTCGGAAACTACTGATCCGATTTGAATGCAGTTTTCGATATTTTAATCCTTGTGTTTCAAGGAAGGTTTTAGTATATAATTTATCAGAATCTGATGAAGATCTTTGGAGACAGGCAACGGAACTCTTCAAAAACGAATAGCTAATGAACCACGTTTTGTGCAATCGTGTATCTATGTATTGTTTTCACCACTACATAACATAACATCATGCCTGTGTATGCTTTGAAGGGTAAGCAGAGACAGCCTACTTACTTACCCTTAAAGTACCGAAAGCTCTGCTTAGGTTTGGACGGGGCTTACGTTTCAGCACATTTGTTATTATCGTAGTGATAACTTATGATCATGAAGATCTCAGAAAGAATTTTTTGATTATTTTGATTGTTTCTATTGTGTTTCATGCGTAATGATGCCTTAGTATTTCTTCCTAACCCCATCGTTAAATCTAAAAAACTAAGACACTAAAAAGCTTGAAATAAAAAAATAAAATAAAAAAAACAAATAAAAAAAAATAAAATAAAAAAAACTAATTAAAAAAAAGAATATTCTTAACTCGAGCGTATTCTAAATATTATAATTAGGTATGTACTAATTTTTTTCAAAGAAAAAGGAACCGCCTTCAAAAACTCAAAAGTAAAAAATAAAATATTTGCTAAACTTTGCTTACCTTTATATTAATTTGTTTAAAACAATAAACCCAAATAATTATGCAATACCAATTAGTTATATTTTTTTGAAGTCGGCGCCAAATTACAAAATCAAATACCAATTCAATTGGTATTTGATTTTGAGATTTTTTCAACAATTATTTCGGTAAATACGGTTTTAATTGTTATTTGATTTTATGATTTTTCAACAATTATTTCGGTAAATTCGGTTTTAATTGGTATTTGATTTTGTGATTTTTTCAACAATTAATTCGGTAAATACGGTTTTAATTGGTATTTGATTTTGTAATTTGGCGCCGACTTCAAAAAAATATAATTAATTGGTATTACATAATTATTTGGGTTTATTGTTTTAAACAAATTAAAATAAAGGTAAGCAAAGTTTAGCAAATATTTTATTTTTTACTTTTGAGTTTTTGAAGGCGGTTCCTTTTTCTTTGAAAAAAATTAGTACATAATTATAATATTTAGAATACGCTCGAGTTAAGAATATTCTTTTTTTTAATTAGTTTTTTTTATTTTATACTTTATGCTGTTAATAAAAATATGTTTTATTTTGTATCAATAAATTCTATTTGAAAATGAAAAAAGTATAAACCATCTTTATTCTTACTGAATGTATTGACATACAAAAAACTACTGCAATATTCATAAAAACGGCTCCAATGTGAAATATATTAGAACCTATACGTGTTATCTGTTATAATATTTATTACCTTCGAGATACGGCCTTTCTGTTATGTAGGAGTAGCACGATTTCTCGTCACTTTTTGCGTTGCGTGATTTCGCTTTGTTTGTGAGAGATATTGTGCGCTTAAAGATTTATATACCTTAAAAATGATAGCTTAAAAATTTCTAACCCAGCAAGTAATTTGTACATGAATGATTGCTCACTGATGACATTTTCCAATAAAAGAAAATAGTGACTAGCTGACTATATATTCGATCCCCACATGCGACAAATCATTCTGTGATTCACAAAATTTTGTTCTGAGACAGGGTGTGCTTGTGTGAGTGAATGTGTGTATTTGGCCTTGTCATTGGGACCATTGGATAGTGTAATTGCTTCTGGCGTTCTATCTAATGTAAAAATTCCAAATTTATTTATTTATATATTGACTACTAACAAATAAATTGACATACGATTGATAATCATAATCGACATAAGTGCACGTTGGCAATCGTCTCTCCACTCTCCACTGCGCTGGTGTTGTAGGTTCAATCCCCACACAGGGCAAATCTTTGTGTGATCGTGGTGACCGTGATAAAGAAATAAATACTAGTTTGGACGACGTCTAAAGTAATAAAAATGCTATTTATTTTTGTTGTTTAATGCAAGTGCGTTTATAATAAATATGGAAAATGCAGTTAAATAATTAAAAAATGTACAAACGTAAAAATAAAACCCAAAAACTATTTTAATCTTTTATTTCAACTCTCATTCTTCTTCGGTGTAAACATCGCCAGCACGATAAGCCCTGTAACAGAAAAAATACATTAGTCAAATGTATTAAAACCACTCAGAGTCTCTTAAATTAGACGCTTGGTCCGTATGCGGTGGTCCAATCCAGATTTATACTTAATTGGACCTAGACCAAGCTCGGGCTAAACCAAAATACGCTGCTCTTAGCAAAATGAAGCACAATATTATGACGCTTATAGCACTTAGATGTTGCTTTAGCAGAGAAATATTTTGCGCAAAATATACTAAAGTACCAAACTTTTATGAGACTTGTATTAAAAGTGTGTTCCCAGAAATATAAAAGTCAGAAAAGTGTCTGAATTTACTGAATATTTTTCAAAACAGCGAAGTTTTTGTAGAAATTGTCAGGAGACGTCTTACAGCCAAATTGCGAATCAAAACTGTATTGTTTCTTTTTTATTTGTACAGTGAAATGTCAAAACTTGGTTTTGGATATCTACTCAAAACCATTAAGGCGTCGTGGCTTCTATAGTACCGTATCAACATGAATGACGTGAACCACACAATTTAGTTTTCAATCTAACCAAGCCATCGCAATTTTTGTACTACCCAGCCTTCTATTCTAGAGCTCTGACGTCATACGGACAGTTAAGTCGGTATTATACACAGACATCGTCGTTTCTGTTTTTCATTTTATTCTTATAACTTGTGAGCTAGTCGTCTTGTTTCATATATAATGGAGTTAAGAGAGGGAAAGACATTTGTAAACCCTTCTTAGCTTTAAAGTGCCGCACTATATTCCGGCTTGTGTGGTCCAGTTTAGAAATGGTATTAGATTCTGGATTACTGGCACAAAGGCATTATATGTTAAATGCTGGCTAGTTTGGTACATTTTAAATAATATCATTGATATTATTTTACAAGAAAAAATATTTTTTATCGTTATAGTACAAAAAATATTTTGGGATTAAAATGACAGTTGTCAAACCCGGAAGGAATAAGCAATAAAAAATCAAAATTAAAAAAAAAAACATCGTTATAATAAATTTATTCATTAAATAGCGTACTTCCCAAGTCTGTACAATCATCATCATTATAATCAACATCGCTAGGGCTGGAGATTAATTTTATTATATATATCTGATCACATACAAAATAAAAAAAATAACGAGTTCCAATGTTTTGTAATCGAATTTCGTAGGTACATTATTTTCTTTTAAAAGAAATTTAGTTATTTATTGTGAACATAATAAATGGTTATAATACTGTATAATCAATTAATTTACATTCATCAACTGGTCCCATAAAAAAATATTTTCACATAAGGGTAGCCTTGTACGCACGTCATTTTGAATTAGATTTATTTAAATGATTTTAATTTATGTTGATGATACACTTATTGTTTTTTTCGTTTTAAAGCTGATTTCATAAAATTTATTTATTGATATGTAAAGCTTTATTAGAGGCCTATGCCGTGCACACCCGTAGGCTAGTAAAAAAAAAAACTTTATAATGAAAAATATGAACTACTAGATATAAATGATTTTCCAAGTCTCGTTAATATTAACTACGTTACTAAAAAGTTATATCATCATTTTTGGTACTAATTTGCATTTTAGTCACGCTATGTTTTTGCCTAAATGCGTATACTAAAGTAGTATTATGGTGGATAATAATGAATCTGCTTTGTTGATAGTACCTTGATATTTAGTTTTACTCATTGTCATCTCTTTTCATCGGAGGCAATTACATAAGCTGCAGCATAAATGTGAAGAGAAAAAAAAAAGAAAATAATTACCTATTGTAATTCCAGTCATAGTGTAAAACGGTATCTCGCATCCCATGCTGAGTAGTATCGGAAAGCCGATATTCCCGATCAAAGAATTGGCCCGAGCGAGTGACATCATTATTGACATGGCAAAAGACCTGATGGAAGAAAAAAAAGATGTTCAAGGACAATAAATACTCTTATGGCAATTTCAGTATACTGCCTCGACGGTCTAGTGGTTAGCGTATCAGGCAAAGTCTCAGGTTTGATTCCCGGGTTTGGCAAAGTGTTATTTGTGAACGTTCCGTCAGGAAATTCACAATAACAGCACAGAGTTGGAATTGTGCCCGGTGGATGGCGGTAGGCACCTTATCCCATGGGACCTTAACATAACAGATGAAGTGTAGGTGAAGTACACCTCTGCCACACCCTTCTGGGTAAAATAGGCGTGATATTATGTTAAGTTCTGCTTCGCAATTTTTTCCGAAACACGCAATTATAATTAGAGTGAATTTAAAAAGTTAAAATCATAATTTCATAAACCTTTACTATCATTGATATTATAACTTAAAAATCTTTGTGAAAATAACTAATGCTGCAGTAAATCTACAAGCCCAGGGAGCGCTTCCAAACAACAAACAAACATTAACTAAAGCTATTAAAACAAATATGAAATTAAATAAATATGAACACTATGTTGATAAAGTAAGATATACTTAAATGCGTGAGGAGTACAGATTTATTTTACGCTGCGTTTTCACTGAAGTGGAGTAGGGTTTTTTTTTTGTTTTGTTTAACGACGGCCCACACCAGGTATAACTTTTATTTACCAGGTTACACCATTGTGACAAAAAATTATAGAAAATTAAGTCATTTCCTTAAAATTAAAATACAGTAGGTAGGCAACCCTATCGTTTATGGCAAGATTTTAGTAGATTTTAGTTTAAGTTTATAAGTTTTTTGTTATTTTAAGAGGGTAGGGATGTATTTAAAAGTATACTATGAAAATGCATGTTTATGCATGTAAGTGTTAAAGTGTATAAGATATCATATGTCTATAAAAATAGATCATAATATTAAATATAAACTCGTATTATGTAAGTATGAATCACGCCGCTCGGAAAGTCCTAGACTAATTAATTGTAAAATTTTACTATTACTTTTTCTTTGGGGAAAATCGATATGTTAAATAGCTTGTTGCCTTTATCAATTGGACTAAACGCATTATCTTTAGCTGCATTATATTGTCGAGCAACCGTGTTATTTAGGATCCGTCAATAGCAGCATGGAAATTAGGAGTCAGGAGTTGGAATTGTGCCCGGTGTATAGCATTAAGCTCACCCCTATGACGTGGAACCTAAGCTATGAAATGTGGCTAAAATAGGTATGATTTAATGCTATGCTCATGGTAGATAAAAACTATACATTACCGCATAGTAGTAGGAAACACTTCGACCAATACAACTTGGGTCAAGCTCTTCATCATTTGAGTAGTAGCCACGTTGATTGAGTAAAAAGCCACCAGCATAGTCTTCGAGATAGACCAGCGTATCCCCAACAAGGATCCTGTGCTGATGATGCCAGCCAGGATCAAGAGACACTTCTTTCCAACCTTGTTGACTATGACCCCACTGATGAAGTAAGGCACCATGCAGACCAGGCCAATGATCATGCTGTTGATGTATGTTTCTGCGCCACTTACATGCTGAAAATATTGTACAAAATTATTCATTGATTCATGTAGATATTTAATAATACTCGTACAATCTGGCGATAAGCCATCATGGTTTCAGTATCCAGGCAATTAAAAATCACCCGAAAAATAATTATAATTACCCGAGCCCTAAGGTTCATTTATTTATTTATTTTGCACTACGACTATAGTCCAATCTGAGTCCGATCGAGAAACAACTTATTAGAATGGTAGCCTACGCACTACATCTACATCCGATATCCGTCATCCGATTTGTCATATAAATAGTTTTTGACAAACTCGGATTGGAGTGGGTCGGAAGAAGTGCGAAAATCGCCGTTACCTAAACGAAAGCCTATTAAACTCCATCCTATATCTATACTTAAAACAGTAAAAACAATGGTACAACTGGACTGTATAACTGTATTTGATCGTATTTCCTGTATTGTTTATTTTATGTTTTGTGCCAATAAAAAAAAATCTTTCTTTCTTTCAAATGAATTTTAAACGGGATTTGAGCCCGCAGCTAATAGGTTCCAGCCTTTACCCGACATCCAAGCCCCACTGCAAATCTGTTATATCTAAACAATAAAATCATTAAATAAACTGAAATAAATGACTGCCTATTCACCCTCTAAACTCGAACGCAATAATCATTTAAAATTGTACTCAATTTGCGCCTCCAGCTGGAATCTGTTCCGTCACGTAGTCTTACGTCAGCAGTTGCAAATTATGCTATTAAGCATCTTTGGGCAATTCCAGTGGCTGGGGCAAAGGCTTAATCTAAAACCATCATAATAAGTGGGTTATTATTACAATTTGCTTTAGTATAATCTGCGAGAATTTGATTCTAAATTATCTGGTGCGATTCATGTTGATTACTTTGTAAGTATTTGATATAAATTGAATTGAATCTGGCAATAGTTAAGACGGAAAATTAATGACTACTACATATTAATGTGTATTGATATATAACGATTAATTGTGATTAATTTTAAAACTGCCTCGATTTGGTCCAATGGTATGCGGGTACGATTCCCGGGTCGGGCAAAGTGTTATTTGGAGAAGAAGAAGAAAAAAATATTTTTATTTTCTTACATAACTTACACATGCAAAAACGGGTATTATACAAAATGTAATGAATAAGTAAAAAACAGTGGCGGTTGCTCAGCTTTAATACTGTGGAGTCTTGCTGCTGCTGTTATTTGTAAATTCTCCGTCATAAAATTCACAATAGCAGCACGGAGTTTTAATTGTACCTTGAATTGATGGCGATAGGCAGCCCCTTCTGAGTAATATAAGCGTTAAGTGATGTTATGTATCAAATCAAATCAAATCAAATCAAATCATTTATTTCCATGGGCCCCAAGGGGCGCTTGAACACGTCAAAACAAACATCAAAACACAAATAATATAAAATTAAAATAAAACTTAGCTAATGTAATGTATGTAATTTTCAAACGTTGTTGACATTTCTAATTCCAAATTTTCCAAAAATACTGTACCACCTACAATCTTCGAAAGTTTTAAAAATCATCATAGCGACCCGCCCTCGCTTTACTCTAAGCACCCCGTAGTGCTATTTTAATAGATATGATATTCAGAAAGGTTTTTATTAGTAATAAAAACCTTTCTGAATCACAAGATTAATAAAACCGGCCAAGTGCGTGTCGGGCCACGCGCAGTAGGGTTCCGTAGCTAGTCGTAACAACATATTTCGACTTAAAAGGGATTTACTATCTGTATTAAACAAGTAACATCTTCATACAAGTCATTACTTTCAAAGGTTTTTGTAATTTGCACGAATTATTCTAAGTAACAGCATTTTACACTTTGGACCCCAATTACTCTAGAACTAATGAAGTGAACTTATCCGCTATAGTTTTCCTTTAAAGTTCATTACATGTACTACCGACACAGTTTTTTTCAGATTTTGGGATCCAGTAGTTTAGCTTTTAGAGGGGGGGGGGGGACGCTCTACTCAAACAAAAATTTGCTCTTTAAAGTTAATTATCTCGCAAACGGATCTCTAAATCAAAAAACTGTTTTAGTAACCCCTGAACGTTTTTAAAAGTCCTATCTAACAATACCCCACACTATGGGGTAGGCGACAAAAAAAAAAACATCCCTACTTTACATGTAGGGGAGCTACCCGAAAAAAAAATATTTTTCCAAATTTTATTCTACGATTTTTTTTGTATAGTTAACATACATGTTTATGCAAAATTTCAGTTTTCTAGCACCAACAGTTTCGTCGCTATGCCTCGGACAGACGGACGGACAGACGGACATGGCGAAACTATAAGGGTTCCTTGTAGGTACTACGGAACCCTAAAAAGCTGACTAAACTAGCATACGATATAAAAAAAACAAATCCAAGTAATAAACGATACACTCAAACTTTTCAAATACCAACAACGAAAGTATATTTAGTTGTGCTGTCTGCGTCGGACCATCCATCACGCAAACTACTATACCGATTTCAATCGGGTTCAGCAGACTGGCAGTCTGGCATGGACTGGCTTAGGAAAAAGTTATGCCAATAAGACGTCTGGCATTTGATTTATAAGCAAATTCCACGCGACCAACGTTGCGTGCTCGAGTTAGTTTGTTCAGTCATGGTACCGGAAATCCTAATGTGGGGATATGATAGTAAGCGTCTTTATTGTGTATTCTGGTATTGTTTATGATTTCCGGCTATTATAATCTATTGTGGTATTGGCTAAATAGATAAGTTTTAGTTAAAGATATAATATCATATACTTATAATATTTTAAAGCAAATTTTAGCTTTGCTGTGCCTTTTTGTATTATTTATTAATATTATATAAAATACAAAAAGGCATAGCGAAGCTAAAATTTGCTTTAAAATATTACAATTATTTGATAAAAATGCGTCATCTCTCGACAGTAATAGTGTTGATCTTAATTCAAACTTACTATATGTGAATAAGTGACTTATCACATCGCATAGATGGCGCTAAAACCAAGTAAGGTTCGTCTAGCTATGGCTGGCACAAAAGAGTTGAGAAATTTCGAGTCCGGCAGCATACGAATCCATAGCTGAATTAGCAAAGCACTTGGGGCGTATACCCAGGGGGTGCAGGTTCGAGTCCTGCTGGATTCTTAATTTTTCAACTTTAATATTATATTTTTTTTTTTTTTTATAAAATATAATATCATTATATTGTTGTGTATTTCTTATGTCAAGTGAGATTTATTTTTTACCTGTAACTAACCTTTCTTTTCATGTAATTATCTGTCCGTTACATAAGCAAACTCGGTTTTTAACACGCTTATATGTACACCTGTATGTTTGTTTGTTTGTTTGTTTGTTTGTTTGTTTGTATGTAACCGACTCCTTTGGACTCGATATGACCCACTTTAAACGGACAGATTTAATTCAAACTTTCTACACTTGTAAAGAATCAGCGACAATATAATAATTTCATAAATTTATCTCATTATCCTGATTAGGATCGCCAGGATTAAAAAAAAACTAAACTAAAAAGTGAAAAATAAATATAATTTAAAAAAACTAAAAAAACACGCTTTTAAAGCACATCAAACTAAAAAGTGAAAAATAATTCTTATTATAACCTGAAAATAATAATAAACGAAAAATACTAGTACTATTGTGAAAAAAGCGTGGGGCGCTCTGTGCCATATTTTTCGTCTATCGAGCGACCCACGCTTTTTTCACAATAGTACTAGTATTTTTCGTTTATTATTATTTTCAGGTTATAATAAGAATTATTTTTCACTTTTTAGTTTGATGTGCTTTAAAAGCGTGTTTTTTTAGTTTTTTTAAACTATATTTTTAAATTATTCAACTGTACTTTGTAATTTAAACGGTCACCTCGCCGCTTTCGTTGTTGGTGGGTTCGATCCCCACATGGGATAAATCTTTGTGTGATCCGCAAAAATTTGTTCTGACTCTAGGTGTGCTCTGTGTGTGCAATGTATGTTTGTTAAAACTCCCGCGACGCAGGAGCTTTTCCTAGTGCTGGTGTCGTTTTATAAAAACAAAAACAAAATCGGCCATAAAAATATTAATATTTTTGAGTCCGCCATATTATATGCAGTGATGTTGGGATGTGTTGCAAGTGTCCAAAGACTACGGTAACTGCTTACCACCAGGCGATGTGTATCCTTATTTGCTATATATATAAGAATGCAAAAACACGCTTTAAAACGTCTCTTGTTTTTAGTCTAAACACGACGTTATTTTTTAGTTCTATGTTTTCTAATTAGATTTTATAATGAAACAACAAAACCGCGTCTAAGCCAAAGTCCTTCCACTTAAGCCAAATGTTTACTAATAGTCTGAACAATAGTGTTTTGTGGTCCGGCTTTGCAACTGTCTCAACAATTGAAAGCCACCTTTGAAATACAATAGCTTTTAACTCAAAACTTTTTTTTATTTTTCTGCGATATATTTTTTGTATGTACGTTTAAACGTGATTATAGTTTAAATTTAAAGTATTTTATGGAATAGCGGTGAAGTCTATTAGATGATGCTAACGGCTCATGAACAACCACACAATACAGGGTGTAAAAGCAAAGCTAGTGATTTTGCACATGGTTTTAGAACTCTGAGTAAAAAAACATCGGGAAACACAATATCTTCTATAAAAGTAATCTAGAATCAAAATCACGAAGACAAGAACTTTCATCGTATATGTAGAACATACTCTAACACCGTAGACGTTCAAAATCTCGCTGAGAGAGTAAATAACTCATCTCGAGCTGTGACGTCATGAAATATGATAGTTCAAAGTTTGTTGCAGCTGAGAATCGATGATGGCTCTCCCGCCGGACCCAAATTGAGTTTTGAGGAAAAATATCGTACTTAGCACCGTAGTGATTTATCATCACATCTTTCACTAAAAATGGTATCATCGTTTTGTGAATTGAGTCACCGACAAACATACTTTAATTCTGAAGAGTATGTTCTTTAACATGTCATTGTATTACCAAAAATACAGATTCAGCTGTATTTGATGTAGAGCGAGTCCCATCAGACCTTCACAACCCAGTACAAGGCGATACGATACACTTTGTTAGACTAGTTGCCAGACTTTCTGGTTTCTGACTACCCGTAAAGACTACTTAGATAGATCTTCAAATGGCAACCGGGAACGACGGCTTAACATGCTCTGAGATGCTCACCCGTCCACAGCTGACCGCGCTTAGAATTGCTTAACCTGTTAGATTGGTCAGTAAACGCGACTTCAACTTTGTCACAAGTTCCTCCAGTTCTAGCTCCTCTAGTTGTTAGATCGTTTGGCCTCAGACTAATAAATAGGATATCATGTGCCTAAAATAAATAAAATTACTACAAAATACGAAAAACTTACCGGCACGCACACATCCGTGCTATTGAACGTAGCGGTAGAAACCCTCATTTTTTCAGCGGCCGTATAATTGTCCAGTAACTCACATAAATTCTGATTCCCATCTAATTTATAGTGTTCGACGATTGTAGATAATTGTGGGAACCACAGTCTGAGCACATTGTACCTAAAAATGACCATTCTCTATCAGTGCTATTCGATCAAAACGTTTCATATGGAAATTATTCAGAATTTTCCACGTAGCACTCAGCATTTTCAATTTTATGCACGTGTGCATAAAGTTCACTATCGCTTGAGTGATTTAAATAAATAGTGATACAGTTTAGAATGAAGCTTGAATTTTAATTTATAAGTACTACAGTTAATCTGTCTGCTATCGACCAGTTGGCCGACAAGTTGATCAACTTTCATGTAAAGCTTTTTAAATCCTTAAGGGGGAACTATTGGTTGGCTGTTTTCCATGAATAAGAAGTATGTGCTTAACTTTCATATGTTAGTTTTTATTAATAGATAAATCATTTATAAAACACTATAATGCATGTTTATTGGCACCTATTATAAAAAAAAAGTTTTGAGAAAATAGCCAAGAACTAATATGCAGTGGTCTTCAAATGATTTGTCTAAAGAAATTGTTAAAATCTTAATAATGTTAAAGTTAAACCCACTCACGGCGCTCGGTAGTCTACCCAAGCTTTTTGACGGCATAAAATTATGAACGACGTCAGATATGTTGAATCAGGCGAATAACTCTTTAACTGTAGCGGTAAAAAACTGTAGTAAAAATGAAAATAAGACTACGGAATGAATCCGTTTCAATACTCGTTTTATCATCGGACTTTTATTTTCGACTTTTACGGTTATCTTTGTGTTTAATTTAATTTTTGTTACGGAATACTATAAATGATAATTTAAATTTTATTTCAAATTGTTTTTGTACCTAACCAGTCATCTCTGGATTCACAAAACCTAATGATAGATCAACTGTTTGTAAATGTGATGGGCTGTATTTTACCGGCATATTACTTAGGGCCAACAGTCGTGGGCAGCAGTAAGTACAATAATTTGAGCAAGAATATAGTCTTAGGGCCAATTTCTAAGGTTCCGGATAGCTTTTATCTGGCACATGCAATGTAAAAGTGACACAAGTAACACTCAAAGACCACAGCTGTCATTTTCTTTTATGTGTGTTACTGGCGTACCTATACTGCCAATAAGGTTAATCTAGCTCCTGTGAAATTAGGTCTTAGACTGCAAAAATATAGACAAGATAAAATCATACTCACATAGAAACAATAAAAGTTTGCATAACACTTATAATAATTAAGTAATAAAGCAGTGGTCGTTCCATTAAAGGCTTTACGTTTTGTAGTCCAACTAAGACTTGAGTTTTAAATTCTTTGAAAACGACCTTTTTAGTCGAGACGTCTTCTTCTTTTGCTTGTTCACTTATTTCTTTTTCCCATAAGTTTAGATGCTGCGAAAATAAATAGCTAAATTAGGCTTTTTCTTGTTTAAAATATTATCAATTATCAATATCTACGAGGTACTATGTATTGGCAGCGATAGCCGAGTGGGAGACTGTAGGACTGTGAAGTAAATGATCTCGGGTTCGAACCCACGTCACAGTCCTCTGTCAATTAATCGTTAAGATTTGTCTTTTCAAAGATATGTGTGTATTTATCATATAAATTATCGCTCGCTAACGGTGAAGGAAAACATCGTGAGAAAACATGCCTGAGAGTGCGTAAAAAGTGCTCGAGAGTATGTGAATCTACCAATCCGCACTTGGCCAGCGTGGTGAACTATGGGCTTACCCTTCTCATCATGAAAAGAGCCCCGTGCCCAGCAGTAGGACGTGTATTAGATACAATACTGCTATTATAACTATTTATTGGTGTGGTTTGACTCTGAAATTTTGACATAAGTGACTGAACGAGGAGACTTGATAAATCCTTGTTTGTATAATAAATTCCAAAATGACTGTTTCTCTTATGCATTCACAGCTAAAATACTTAGCTGATTTTGATTACAATTTGTATAATGAAATTAGAAAGTTTGAAAAAAGGCAAAGGCTATAAGGATGGAAGCTAGATTTGTTATTTTTTGTATTTTTGAATAACAAGACAGGGTAGATTTTACCAACAGGCAGTATAGGCAAATGTAACTGAAGTATGAAGAATTAATCTTACCGGAAATGTATCTGCACTTTTTCGCGTGTTTTCCGTATATACTTTGATGAGGACATTCCTAGCTTCAAGATACCTTTTCTGAGTGACCAGAAACTTTGGACTTTCTGGTAAACTAGCGTACAGCAGGCAAGAACACAGTGAGCATAATGACATTATTAATAAGTAAAAGTTCCATATTTTAAGTTCTGAAATAAAATGCAATGAAAGTTAAAAAGATTTTTAGAGTGTGGATATTAATAACTTCTCGATGCTGAAATTAATTAATGTATCTAAGTTAAATTTGGTACACACATAGATTAATAGGGCTAGCAAACGACCGTGAAGTAGATTTTGTCCCTTTTTTGTCATGTTACCTCATACAAATATGACAAAAACGCGACATAATCTATCTCACTTTCGGTTCAACCATATGTATAAAATACAACCCTTTAGTACTAAATTTAGCCTGGAAAGCATAGGGCCGCGAGGTCATGTTTTTATACAGGGCAACGTGACTAAATCGCGCTCGTATGCCAGCCTTCATGGACTATTTTTTAATAAAGCAAAATAAACATTGAGCTTACTTACCAAAGGCTCCATTAAACAAACTCCATTCCCATTTTTGCACAAGAATTACCCACGACACAGCCGGGCATAGGATCTGTGCCATGGCAGCGAATGACGACTGACATAACATCACGCGATCCCGCACTGAGGGGTGGCAGAACTCCGATAGTATTGATTGTATACCGCCTATAGCTATTGCTGAACTAGAACAAACAATAAATAAATAAGTAGTTATACGCGCTCAGCTAATTGGGATATAGTAATGAAAAATTTAAGCAATCAAAAAAAAATCACGTGAATAAAAATACTTATATAAATATGAATGATGACTATGGATTGAAGCCCAACTGCCTCGATGGTCCAGTGGTTAGCGTATGCGCTTCTCACCACGAGGTCTCGGGTTAGATTCCTTGGTCGGTCAAAGTGTTATTTGTGAACTATCCTGTGTGAAGTCCTGTAAAGCGACGAGGAAAACATATTCTTGCAAATAATTTTAAAGACCAAAGACGTTTTACCTGTTTAAACCCCACTTTACTGACGGCACTCCAACCGCTGCAGCAAATGTGTTTGGACTTGGTATTAAAGATGTAGACACGTACCTGTGAAATAACGAAAACATTTTTGAGAATTCTGAAGCTAAAACTATTTTCAGTCGGTGCTAAAGTTAAAATGTTAGTTCGGATCTATTGAAGGATAAAATTGACATTTGAATTGCAATAATATAAATTTGAAACATCGAGTAAAAACAGTGAAATCCAATAGCGGTTATCATTAGTTAAAACAAGTGGAGTAGACTGGCATTAAAAAAATGGTTGTGTACGTTTTGACTTCAAGTTCATTTACATAGACATAATCAAAAACTTGCATCGTAGTTTTTTAATGAAAGAAAACTTTTATATAATAAATCTTCCACTAACCTATAGTCATCTTTTAAAAATTGTAACGTCTAGAAATAGAAAAAGTAGAAAGTTTCATAATTAAACTGTTATTTTAAATTTATTACGTTTAGTAAAGCAATGTATTAATTCAACAAAATTCCAAAATTCGGTGACCAGTTTTGTTCCCGTTAAATGTAAATTGAAAATTCACCTCTGAATAATATTACCAAATCCTTTGTTTTCTTAAACTTCAAAGACAAAATAAAAAATACATGCAAAACATTTTTTTATAAACATTTAGTCTAGCAAAGCAAACCCCAGCGGACAAACTGTACAAAGAAATGTCAAAGTAGTTGCTAGCCCTACATTTTCCGCCATTTCAGCCTCTACTCACCTCAAAAGGAAAACGACCGTGAAGATAAGCATTGCCACAAGTAGTACCAGCTTAGTCACCATCGCCCTTTTTGACAGACCCAGTAGAGCGAAAAGATAACTAAGTATTTTCTTTCACTTGCGTTTTAAAATTAATTTTTAAATGAAAACTTTGAGTTGTTTAAAATAAAGCGAAAGATGAGAAATGTTGATAGTAAAATATCGTTCCAAGTTGTTATTTTTAGTTGCAGTTCGTTGGGTAAGGTTTATGTGGCTTCGGGCTATGCAACGAAAGCTTAATTGGTTTTTGTGATGCTTAAATAAATATTTACATCTAATTAACTAGCTGTATAAAAGGAAGGAAATTGAATGGAAAATTTTAATGTTAGGGAAAATAAATAGTCGGACTTAATTACCTAATTTTGTTTATAACCTGTTATCACGCTTATATTACCCGGAAGGGTGTGGCAGAGGTGTACAACACCCACATTTCACCTGTTATGTTTAGGTCCTATGAGATAGGGGGTGAACCTATCGCCATCCACCAGGCACAATTCCAACTCCGTGATTGTGAATTTCCTGACAGAAAATTCACAAATAACACTTTGTCCGACCCAAGAAACGAACCCGAGACCTCGTATACACTAAACTCTAGCTAGACAATCTGTATTAGTGCAATCTGTAAAAAAATATGTTTACATTCTCTAGCTCTTTCACCAAAATATAATTCTGACAAAGTTTGACCAAAGTCTACGTCCTACGGCTAATATCTTGAACACAAAATGGCATGCATTCCGGGCAGCCAACCTTTCGTGAGTATATAATATATGCTACAGCTCATTTCTAAAATATTTAAATACCACAGACCACTGCCACAGAATGACTCCGCAACTCAATAATCTTAAATTTTTCACGACAATTTAATATAGATTTTATATAATATTAAAGTTGAAAAATTAAGAATCCAGTAAGACTCGAACCTGCACCCCCTGGGTATACGCCCCATCAAGTGCTTTGCCAATTCAGCTATGGATTCGTATGCTTTATCAACTTTAATATTATATAAAATACAAAAAGGCATAGCAAAGCTAAAATTTGCTTTAAAATTTTACAATAATGTAATAATATAGATCTTCAACTTTTCAATAAGCGTCATAGACAATGTAAAATATCGCTATTGATACTGACACATCGAAAACACTAAATAAAATAGTATTTTCACCACACCAGCACGAAAAAGATCGTTTGCTTGCGAGAATTCAGTGAGTAATAACGCTTATTACTCACTAGTGAGGCAAAGTGATTTAAATTTCGAAACACTTTATCCTTCCAATGAATAGGCGCTAATAAAAACAAAACAGCCACCATGTAGGTTATAACCTACATGGTGGCTGTTTTGTTGTTTGACATCAATTTTATTTAAAAACTACAAACGATACGTTTTAATTATTTTAAATTATATTAATACACGCTTATTTAGTATTATAATGTTTTTATATTCGTGATTAACCATTAAATTTTATAAAAAATAAGTATTTAATATTAGACTCTATACATAAATGTTAAGGAACAAACTTCCAAACGCATTCTTAAAAAAAAAGTGTGTCTGTGTCAGTGTCATTCATCGCAGGGAACTTTAAATTCTTTTCAGTTTATGTTTAATTGTTGACTACAATTTTTAACAAAAAAAAAGTGAATCAAGTGATAAAGAACTTTGTGGAACTTCAGAATAGTTGAAACTTGCTAGTAGAAGCAAGTTAGAAGCTAGTACACAGAAGTTTGCTTTTTACCAGAAAAATCACGGGAGAAGTTTTTGAAAGCATACGACATATTTAATAAGTGGCGACTTTCAGAAGGCGCTAAAACGCATTCTGAATCGGTATTCTCTACTGTCGTATTACATAGAATTATCCAAAGTTAAGCAATCGAGTACGAGTTTATTTAAATCTTAATATTTTCTCACTGGAAGAGGTGAAAAGTTTTGTATGTAACGCGTAAGAAAAATTTAATTTCCAGTTCGTGACCTCTTAAATCTCTCACTTGCGAAGTAGTCTTTATTAGAATCACTCGCTACGCTCGTGATTTAATTCAAGACTACTTCGCAAGCTCAAGATTTAAAATTGGCACTCACAACAGAAATATAAACTTTTTCTCACTTGTACCATAAATAACTATTGTTCAGTCCATTGCAAGTTGGTAGCGTGCCCAGAAACCTGACAGCATTATTACCTTGGCTTCTGGCTTCACCCTGCTGCTCGTTTAATGTATTAGTGTTAGTTGTATCGAACATTGATGGTTCTTGACGTTCACACATGTTGTGTTTAGGGCTATCCTAAACAATGTAAATAATAAGCTACTATAGGTATTAACAAAGGCTTTTTTATTAAAAAATTGATAGATTAAGCAAGTAAATAGCTCCACAATGAATTCTAGATTGTGTTAATAGAACACAAGAAGGCATAACGCGTTTATAATTCAGAAAGCTTTATAACACACACACTTTACCATTTATATTTAGATGCCATAGGTAAGCCTTTCGCCATCAACGGTGCACGGTTTCCAAAACAGTGATGGTTTCGAGAATTTCCTGCCGAAAAAAGTGCTAATTACACTTTTTTCTTACCCCAAGACCTCACAATCAGGCAGTTTATATATTTCATGCAACACGAAATGTCGCTATTAATACTGACACATCCAAAACACTAAATAAAATAATGGGCACAATTCCAACTCCGTGCTGTTATTTGTGAACTATCCATCAGAAAATTCACAATAGCAGCACGGAGTTGGAATTGTGCCCAGTGGATGGCGATAGGCTCAATCCCTATCCCATGGGACTTAAACATAACAGGAAAAACAAAGCTGCTGCCTGGTATGCAGTAAGGTCGCAGGTTCAAATCCGGCCGGTCCCATATCTTTTTCAACTGTTTCTTAGTTTAAACATAACAGGTGAAATGTGGGTGCTGTACACCTCTGTCACACCTTTCTAGGTAATATAGGCGTGATGTTATGTTATGTTAAAAAACCGAATAATAAAAATCGAGCCTACCTCGTTTAGGATGGCACTAAACACAACATGTGTGAACGTCAAGAACCATCAATGTTCGATACAACTAACACTAATACATTAAACGAGCAGCAGGCTGAAGCCAGAAGCCAAGGTAATAATGCTGTCAGGTTTCTGGGCACGCTACCAACTAGCAATGGACTGAACAAATATTATTTTATTTAGTGTTTTGGATGTGTCAGTATTAATAGCGACATTTCGTGTTGCATGAAATATATAAACTGCCTGATTGTGAGGTCTTGGGGTAAGAAAAAAGTGTAATTAGCACTTTTTTCGGCAGGAAATTCTCGAAACCATCACTGTTTTGGAAACCGTGCACCGTTGATGGCGAAAGGCTTACCTATGGCATCTAAATATAAATGGTAAAGTGTGTGTGTTATAAAGCTTTCTGAATTATAAACGCGTTATGCCTTCTTGTGTTCTATTAACACAATCTAGAATTCATTGTGGAGCTATTTACTTGCTTAATCTATCAATTTTTAAATAAAAAAGCCTTTGTTAATACCTATAGTAGCTTATTATTTACATTGTTTAGGATAGCCCTAAACACAACATGTGTGAACGTCAAGAACCATCAATGTTCGATACAACTAACACTAATACATTAAACGAGCAGCAGGGTGAAGCCAGAAGCCAAGGTAATAATGCTGTCAGGTTTCTGGGCACGCTACCAACTTGCAATGGACTGAACAATAGTTATTTATGGTACAAGTGAGAAAAAGTTTATATTTCTGTTGTGAGTGCCAATTTTAAATCTTGAGCTTGCGAAGTAGTCTTGAATTAAATCACGAGCGTAGCGAGTGATTCTAATAAAGACTACTTCGCAAGTGAGAGATTTAAGAGGTCACGAACTGGAAATTAAATTTTTCTTACGCGTTACATACAAAACTTTTCACCTCTTCCAGTGAGAAAATATTAAGATTTAAATAAACTCGTACTCGATTGCTTAACTTTGGATAATTCTATGTAATACGACAGTAGAGAATACCGATTCAGAATGCGTTTTAGCGCCTTCTGAAAGTCGCCACTTATTAAATATGTCGTATGCTTTCAAAAACTTCTCCCGTGATTTTTCTGGTAAAAAGCAAACTTCTGTGTACTAGCTTCTAACTTGCTTCTACTAGCAAGTTTCAACTATTCTGAAGTTCCACAAAGTTCTTTATCACTTGATTCACTTTTTTTTTGTTAAAAATTGTAGTCAACAATTAAACATAAACTGAAAAGAATTTAAAGTTCCCTGCGATGAATGACACTGACACAGACACACTTTTTTTTTAAGAATGCGTTTGGAAGTTTGTTCCTTAACATTTATGTATAGAGTCTAATATTAAATACTTAATTTTTATAAAATTTAATGGTTAATCACGAATATAAAAACATTATAATACTAAATAAGCGTGTATTAATATAATTTAAAATAATTAAAACGTATCGTTTGTAGTTTTTAAATAAAATTGATGTCAAACAACAAAACAGCCACCATGTAGGTTATAACCTACATGGTGGCTGTTTTGTTTTTATTAGCGCCTATTCATTGGAAGGATAAAGTGTTTCGAAATTTAAATCACTTTGCCTCACTAGTGAGTAATAAGCGTTATTACTCACTGAATTCTCGCAAGCAAACGATCTTTTTCGTGCTGGTGTGGTGAAAATACTATTTTATTTAGTGTTTTCGATGTGTCAGTATCAATAGCGATATTTTACATTGTCTATGACGCTTATTGAAAAGTTGAAGATCTATATTATTACATTATTGTAAAATTTTAAAGCAAATTTTAGCTTTGCTATGCCTTTTTGTATTTTATATAATATTAAAGTTGATAAAGCATACGAATCCATAGCTGAATTGGCAAAGCACTTGATGGGGCGTATACCCAGGGGGTGCAGGTTCGAGTCTTACTGGATTCTTAATTTTTCAACTTTAATATTATATAAAATCTATATTAAATTGTCGTGAAAAATTTAAGATTATTGAGTTGCGGAGTCATTCTGTGGCACGTGGTATTTAAATATTTTAGAAATGAGCTGTAGCATATATTATATACTCACGAAAGGTTGGCTGCCCGGAATGCATGCCATTTTGTGTTCAAGATATTAGCCGTAGGACGTAGACTTTGGTCAAACTTTGTCAGAATTATATTTTGGTGAAAGAGCTAGAGAATGTAAACATATTTTTTTACAGATTGCACTAATACAGATTGTCTAGCTAGAGTTTAGTGTATACGAGGTCTCGGGTTCGTTTCTTGGGTCGGACAAAGTGTTATTTGTGAATTTTCTGTCAGGAAATTCACAAACACGGAGTTGGAATTGTGCCTGGTGGATGGCGATAGGTTCACCCCCTATCTCATAGGACCTAAACATAACAGGTGAAATGTGGGTGTTGTACACCTCTGCCACACCCTTCCGGGTAATATAAGCGTGATAACAGGTTATAAACAAAATTAGGTAATTAAGTCCGACTATTTATTTTCCCTAACATTAAAATTTTCCATTCAATTTCCTTCCTTTTATACAGCTAGTTAATTAGATGTAAATATTTATTTAAGCATCACAAAAACCAATTAAGCTTTCGTTGCATAGCCCGAAGCCACATAAACCTTACCCAACGAACTGCAACTAAAAATAACAACTTGGAACGATATTTTACTATCAACATTTCTCATCTTTCGCTTTATTTTAAACAACTCAAAGTTTTCATTTAAAAATTAATTTTAAAACGCAAGTGAAAGAAAATACTTAGTTATCTTTTCGCTCTACTGGGTCTGTCAAAAAGGGCGATGGTGACTAAGCTGGTACTACTTGTGGCAATGCTTATCTTCACGGTCGTTTTCCTTTTGAGGTGAGTAGAGGCTGAAATGGCGGAAAATGTAGGGCTAGCAACTACTTTGACATTTCTTTGTACAGTTTGTCCGCTGGGGTTTGCTTTGCTAGACTAAATGTTTATAAAAAAATGTTTTGCATGTATTTTTTATTTTGTCTTTGAAGTTTAAGAAAACAAAGGATTTGGTAATATTATTCAGAGGTGAATTTTCAATTTACATTTAACGGGAACAAAACTGGTCACCGAATTTTGGAATTTTGTTGAATTAATACATTGCTTTACTAAACGTAATAAATTTAAAATAACAGTTTAATTATGAAACTTTCTACTTTTTCTATTTCTAGACGTTACAATTTTTAAAAGATGACTATAGGTTAGTGGAAGATTTATTATATAAAAGTTTTCTTTCATTAAAAAACTACGATGCAAGTTTTTGATTATGTCTATGTAAATGAACTTGAAGTCAAAACGTACACAACCATTTTTTTAATGCCAGTCTACTCCACTTGTTTTAACTAATGATAACCGCTATTGGATTTCACTGTTTTTACTCGATGTTTCAAATTTATATTATTGCAATTCAAATGTCAATTTTATCCTTCAATAGATCCGAACTAACATTTTAACTTTAGCACCGACTGAAAATAGTTTTAGCTTCAGAATTCTCAAAAATGTTTTCGTTATTTCACAGGTACGTGTCTACATCTTTAATACCAAGTCCAAACACATTTGCTGCAGCGGTTGGAGTGCCGTCAGTAAAGTGGGGTTTAAACAGGTAAAACGTCTTTGGTCTTTAAAATTATTTGCAAGAATATGTTTTCCTCGTCGCTTTACAGGACAGGTGTTTCTGTAATCTGATTAGAAGGTGTTGGGTGGAAAGGAGTTGCAATTTACTATGTTTAAAATTGTATTAAGTAATAACAAAAATAATTAATTGTATGAACAAAATTAAGCTTATATATAAAATAGTTATATTATAGGACGTGAAAAATAATGCAGCAATATTTTTGCTACAGATTCATGAAATACGCCTTAAACGCATAAAATATTGACATCTTTGTCGGGCAATCTGATGTTGGTTTAATACTTCACATTGTGTTTATTTGTGAAAAACCCGATCAGACAATTTCATTCCTTATCACTGGTGCATACTGCTAAGTTTATAATTATTTTGTTTAATTTGCATTACTGAATTATTTTAATACTTACCCAATACTGATAAATAAAAGATGATGGTCATAAAATACTTACAAGAATCCTTCACCCAATTTAGCAGCTGCGTACATAACATAATTTTGGCTGGCAGCTGACAGTAAAACAAATACAAATAGTCCACCGTAACCAATCTCCAAAAATAATTTTCTTCCAAATGTATCGATTAGGAATCCTGATATCACAGATGAGACGAACATACCTAGAACAAACATAAAAACACTTTGTTAAAAATATTTTTATTCCCATCTCAATTATTTTAAAGATAATTTAGTAAGTATTTTAAAAGTAACGACACATAAATTAGTGATAGCTTAAAAAAAAAAGAAAACTATTTAAATAATGAGTTATTAATAAAAAAAATTAAATCCATATTGGGCATCTAGTAGCAGGTTCCGTTTAAAATACAAACAATATAATACAATACAAGCAGCAATAGATTTCATTTGAAAACTGGCATTTGAAGCCGATGAATTTGTATCAAATTAAAGGATGTTTAATTAAAAAAATCTTTTACCGTTATAATTTAACTAGGTAAGTATGTTAACAGATCAAATTTTAATTTCCATCCTCTCGTATTCCATCATCAGGTCGTGACCAGGTAAAAATGGAACTACATGACATGCATACATATGTATAAAATAATTTCTCAATTTGGCTCAGGCGTCTTCGAGTAATCGGTGAACCAAAAAAAAAGGAAAAATTATACAATCGAATAGAGAACCTGCTTTTTTTTTTAAAGTCGGTTAAAAACATAGACATAATATTTATCAGATTTCACTTACCGATATACGGCATTGCTTGCAACAACCCTTTTTCTTTGAGATTCATATCAAGATCGCACTCAGCTATCGGAAGCAAATACGCAGTAGTGTTGGAGACTAGCATAGCTGCGTGCATTCCCGCAAAGGTAGCTATCAGCAATTTGATGTGAAACCGACCGAATTTGCATCCTTCGAACGCTTTGTTTATGTCTTGCATCGGCGAAAATGGTTCTGGAAATAAACACAAAGTTAAATTCAAGTTTCCAGAGGCTGATACGCCGCAGAAGATAAAGAGGAAGCACAATATTTTATTTATAAACCTAGACGTTTCCATACGTTTTGATATCTGAGTGCGCTGCGGCAGTATGCCTTTTTGTACTTAGGTACCACCATGACCAAATTTCATAAAAGTTTTGGAAATGCCCGACCAAGAGTATATCGTTGGATCTGTTTGTTTATAAGAGTATAAACGACGCACAAAAGCAGATTGTAGATGCGTCGCTGCAGCTGAGGACTACGGTGCTATGCCTTATATATCTCACCACCAAACCAGAACACAGTAATGCAAGTACTACTATTTTGCGGCAGGTTAAAGGTGAGACGGTGGTGCTGCCGCCCTCAAGCTTGTTCTTGGTGTTGTGGGTTCGATCCCCACATGGGACAAATCTTTGTGTGATTCGCAATGATTTGTTCTGAGACCGGGTGTGCTTGTGTGAGTGAATGTGTATATTTGTGGCCTTGTCTTTGGGACCATTGGATAGTGTAATTTACTTCTGGCGTTCTATCTAATGTAAAAAAATCCAAAAACTATTAAAACTATGAGATCAATAATTGTATTATGGTAATAATGTAAATAAGTTACACAGATATGGATTTACTACTTCCTCGAACTCGTTTGCGAAATATTTGTAACGTAATAATATATACACGTTACAAATATTTCGCAAACGAGTAAACGATAAAGATTCCTCCATAAAAATGTCTATACTATAATGATTACTTCATAGGGTAGTTTTTCATCTAAAGAAAATATCGAAAAAAATTGTTTGTAAGTCATATTTCTGACCCATAGTAAATCACAAAGGTCGACCCAATCAGTACAAGATAGATGTAACAATGATGCGGACTTTCGATATCCGATATTAATTTGGAGAAGCATGGTGAATAAGATGTCTATACACAATAGAATAGTCATAATATGTATAAACTGGATTTAGTTGTAATGAACAAAAACTGCTTTTTGATCAGTTACATATGCGCCTTTTACTGCGAGGACCTAAGTTCGATTCTCGGGTAAAGCAAAAGTGTTTTTTGATTTTTCCATCAGGAAATTCTAAATGGTATAATGATCTTAGATTTGTGGCCGTAGAATGGCGATGGGCTCAGTAAGTCAGAGTGATAGAGGGATAGATTGGCATTGAAATGTGGGTGCTATACCTTAGCCAAACCCTTCTGTAGGTACTTTATTGATCCGTAAAGATTTTGCTAAGCGATTTTCTAATAGATACTGTTTCCGACATTAAACTAATAAAAATATTATTAAAAGGTTTACTAAATAACAAATTTGAAAAAATATGTGAATCTTGTTCTAATTGATTATTTTTATAGCATTTAACTATGCTTAGCAAATAATACTAAGAAACAGTTGTAAAAGATATGGGACCGGAGAAAGATATAAGATAAGGTCGCAGGTTCAAATCCTGCCGGTCCCATATCTTTTTCAACTGTTTCTTAGTATAATGTGAATCTTGGTTATCTTTTAAGGTGATAGTAGGTGACCCCATCGCTATCTACTGGGTAAAGTTCTTGACTCCGTAGTTCTAGAATCTGTTAGAAAAAGTATCCTTACTTAATGATAATACATTCTGTAAACTATAATGTATGCCTCGTTGGCCTGGTTAGCGCATACGGCCTCTTACCACAAGGGATCAAGTTCGATTCTCGAATCAGATAAAAGAGTTATTATGTTGGAATTGTGGTACACAAACCCGGTACACATAGAATCAAAATATACAAGTGAAGTTTCGGTGTTATACATCTCTACCACATCCTTTTGGATAATAAAGGTGTGATGTTATTAATGTCGAGTCTCCATTAAAATAGGTCAATAACCAAAAGGAATTGAAAGGAGATTCAGAGCTAGTATTCTCGTTTCTGGCTAACGTAGCTTGCAAATCCAATTTGCCATCGCTCGACTGTTAGCGAAATACCTTCAAGAAATTGAATAATTACTACTTCTAACTACGTAGAAGATCTCAGTCTTGAATCTTTGCATAACGCTTAGCTTTGTATTTAATTAAATGAACAGCACCAAGAAATCCATTTAAACTGAGTTCTGGGAAGATAAGAATAGTTTTATTCCGTTTTTTGTTGAAAATGCCTTTAGTGGTAAAGGGCTTGTTATGCAAATTTTGTTTTTACTACACAAATCTTAATCTATTATTTTAAAATATTTTAAAGGCATAAATATCTTTTTTGCTCGACAGTTTTAATGGTAATTAAAAAATATTTATGCGATTAATTGTCTTCAATACATAATTGTGTACAAATCGCGAAAGTTTAAAAAGGTTATTTCAACTATATGTTAAGGGCGTGGGAAGCCTATCGGTACCAAGCCTCATATTAGGTATTACCTAACCTCGCGATATTACGGTTTTGTAATTTCTGAAAGACGCTAGGTACTTTTCAGGTCCCTTTATCTTCTGAGCGTTGAATTTTAACATATAATTATTTAAATTTAATTAATTTTGCCATAAAAAGTAGCCTAAACGTCCAAAACCCTTTCAATAGAAATAACAATCCTGTTGTACAAATCATTTCAAATATTCACATGACCGGAGCAAATAGGGAGGCAGTATGGTTCATACAAAAGGCAACATTAGTTTTTATGCCCCTAATCTTATTTCTGCTACAAAAAGCCGGGCCAAAAGTAAGGCTGAACTAAATTTTATATAAGGGTCGAAAGGCCAGAAAAGAAGGGATTATGAAGACCGATTGTCAACATGGTTGATCCCTCCGCCTTCGAGCCCACCCTATTCTCTGGCTCATCAATTTTTAGTAGTTGAACGAAAAATGGAAGGTCGGTAATATGAATATTAATAAGGTTTTGCAATTTATAAGGTTAATTCATGAAGTAAATTGCCTCGATGGTCTAGTGGTTGGCGTATGCGTCTCGCACTTCGAGGTCTCGGGTTCGATTCCCGGGTCGAGCTATGTGACTAGTAAAAATTGCAGCGCGGTCGCAAAAAAGTCACCCATCTTACAGTCGACCGCGGCTAGCATTACATAGACATGATTTAAAAAAAAAGAAAAACTTTTGAGATATAAAAAAAATAAACACACAACATAACATCATCAGCATTTTTACTGATGGTAGAGCTCTTGTAAATGAGCATGAGGGCGGCAGCACCACCGTCTCACCTTTAACCTGCCGCCAAATAGTAGTGCTTCTATTACTGTGTTCCGGTTTGGTGGTGAGATCAGGCCATGAAATTACTGGCACATGAGGTATAACACCGTAGTCCTCAGCTGTAGCGACGCATCTATAATCTACTTTGATTGTTGATGTCCATGGGCTGTACTCCACTTACCATCAGGTGGACTACACGTTCGTTCGCTGTGGGCGTAGAATAAAAAAAACGCCTATATTACTCAAAGGCTTGTAGCAGAGGTGTACAACACCCACATTTGACCTGTTATCTTTAGGTCCTATAGGATAGGGTGAGAGTCTATCGCAATCCACCTGGCACAATTCCAGCTCCGTGTTGCTGATGTGAATTTCCTGACGAAAAGTTCACAAATAACACATTGCCCGACCCGGGAATCGAACCCGGGACCTCGCGATGAGAGGCGCGTACAGTAACCACTAGACCACCTAGGAAAAAAAAAAAAAGAGCGATAAAATAAACGTATCTTCAAATTAAAAAATTAAAACGTAGTAATTTTCGTCAGCCGAGGGAATTTGACTGAGTTTGGATTAGGACTCTGTTCTTCAAGTATTTAATTATTAATGAACTCCACAACCTCAAGGAAATTTTGGCAAACACAAAGTTAGCAAGTTATGCCGAATTGTTCTGGTACCAAGAGACGGGTGCCGACAACCTTTAATAATACTGCTACAGTATTCTAGATGAAAGGTTGGTTCAAATTATTGAATTAATAATGTTCGTTCAAAATGAGAATAGGTGTTTATTCGTTGGTTGAAATACTTAAATAATATGATTTTAATTCGATTCTAAAAAGTTTGATTAAAATAAATCTAAGTCCCGCTTATTCAAATCATTGTAATTAGTATATAATTTAGTATTATTTATGATTTATTTTTATATTATTTTTTGTAATGTTTTGACGTGTTCAAGCGCCTCCTGGGGCCTATGAAAATAAATGATTTGAATTTGAATTTTAATTAATTGTTCCCCGGACAAAATTGCGGGGAGTCGTTGGTTTCAGTCGGCCAAAAACTGCGCGCTGTGGAAATCGATTGGTGAGGCTTATGTCCTGTAGTGGACGTCTCTGGGCTGATGATGATGGTGATGATGATACTTGTACGTATGAGAAGGACTGCTTTGTAGGTCGCGAGGTATTGAGTTGAGCGAGTCGGGAATAAGTGTTGTTCCGTCAGAAATTTTTCAATTGTAGCACGAGGCTTAACTTTACATGGTGGATGAAAATAAGCATGGGACCTCAATGTAACAGGCGTAATGTGGGACATATACATCTCTACCACACCCTGCTGGATATGTGATCTTTATAAGAATAGGTGCCTGCTTATTCGTCGGTTGGAAACTTAGCCAGTATATGAAGGAGGCCTCGTTATCGGGAGGTTTTGGGTTCGAAAGCCGAATCGGGCAAAAGAGCTATTTTAAAATTTTCTGTCAAAAATTCTCAAATGCCGCACGGAGTTGGAATTGTGCCCAGTAGATGGCAATAAGCTTTAACCTAAACATAACAGGTGAAAATTGGCCGATATACAGCTCTGCAGTACCCATCAGGGTAACATAGGCATGATGTTATGTTCATCAGAATAGGTGCTTATTCGTTGGTTGAAATACTTGTCAGCATGAGAAGGCGTTACCTCAATCAAAGACACTGACAGCTCTTTGTACATACTAACGCAGAATATTAATACAAGCCTTTTGGCTCCTACAGTTTCTAGAGACCTAACCTGCCAACAATTCGAAAATATACTGCAATATTTGTTGAAAGGTAAGATGAGAGTATCCATGCAAAAGACGGCCACTTCAAAAGAAGTCTAAATTCCAAAATGGGTGGGGTATTTATGAACGATGTCAAAAGATGATAAGATAAGATAAGATAAGATATATTTATTTGCAAAAAATGTGGTAAATACATAACAAATGGTATACAATAATAAGCACAAGACACATTCTGCCATATGATAATAGCATGCAAATATTAATTGTATTGAAAATAGCTAGCATGCAAATTGTATTGAAAACATTAAATTGAAAGCCGTATCATAAAATGTATATCAAAATAATTAACACAAGGTAGGCAAGGCAACAAACACATTAAAGTTGCATGGAGACAAAACAATAAAACAAAACAAATAGAATTACAGAATATAAACATGCATTACTATCTTAACTTATATTATTTTTTACGCAAAATAGTACAGTTACCGGTTAAGTGCCAAATTTAATCCCTTGATTTTTTTTAATCTGCAAACCAAATAGGCAATTGCGTGCTGCCGGAATCAAGATTATGCAAAAAGACTGTGTGCGATCGGCCTTCCACTTATAATTATGTACTTGCGTAATATTTGCGTTTTATTATTTGTTCCGTGTTTACAGTCAGAAAATTACATTAAACTATATACAACACATGACTACTATGACTAATTTTATGTACGTAATAATGAAAACAAATATCTCCAAGATAAAATAGGGATAGAACTATAGACTGTCATAAAAAATATAGGTTTTTTTTTCTGCTAACGATTCACGACTTTTAGCAATTAAATTAAACAAAATAAAAAAAACATTTGTCCTTAAAAATAATTAGGACAGACGGCCTGCATTCAAAACTCATTCGGTCTAATATTGCAGTCTTACTGCAGTTAATGCATTGAAACTGCAAGCTGTATATTGACCGTACAGTTACAGCTTGCAGTTATCGTGCAGTCGTTGGAGGAACTGCTCGCCAACTTTAATAACTAAAACCCCTGTCTTATCTGATGCGATAAAAAGGACAATTAAATCAAAATTATTATATCGTGCCTTTTATACTTCTTGGTTGATTTGTCTCCCTTGAGCTCAGTTTTAGGGTTCCGTAACTGATGGGTTCCAATGGTACTCTGTCTGGCTTGTATCTGATTCTCATGAACCGTAATAGGTAGACTGCTGAAAATTTTACAGAATATGGTATCTCTGTTGCCACAAAAACAAAAAATAAATTAAATTCAACATTGACGGGGCCTTTAAAACCTGTAAATGGAGTTAGAATTGTTAAATTACTACAGTTGAGATCACTGTGTATTTTTCATTTAAATTTTTCTATATACTTGTAGTCCGGCTACACGCTAAGATTTCACTGCGCAGTCTAGGCTTGTGCAGTCACGATGGCCAGGCTGAACATTCCAGGCCTGCGCAATCTACAGTTTTTCAGCTACATGCTCATTTTTAAGCAGCCTTTCATTTGTGCCGACGGACTGCGCAGTTAAGGCTGACCCACATTAGGTATGCGCAATCGTTGGACGTGTGGGCGCGCTGGTTACACACACGTCACACGGCAGCAACACGCGATTCCATGGGGCCACGCGGTGCCGCCAAATTGGGGAGGCACCTAAAACTGAGCGTGTAGCTATTAAATGCTAATTCACACATACCTATCGTTTCAACCCTTCCTGTATCAAATTCCGTCATTTCTTATTCCTTTTCCTGTTTAAGTCAAGGCAACAAACTGGTGATTCACACACAATCACTAATAACATACTAATATGAATATCTTGTTACACAGTTCTCCTTTGATACCAAGGCCTTACTGCATAATTAATAGCCAGTTTACTTGGAACCCTCTGCTCCACAGGGAGTTCCCATTAATATTAACTTGCTGAAGACAGCGCATTGGCGTAAAGCTCAACATAAACTGGTTGTATTATCGCTATGTAAATTTGAGATAAAATTATTTAGCTTCCGTACGTAAATAGTAAATTTCTATTAGAATGTTAATGCATTGTGTTTTATTAGAAGAAAATTGTTTAATTTACTTTGTAGTGCATGGTTTTATCAAATCAATATCTTGTAAAAGCAAATATGGATATGGTTAATTAACAGTGGAGGAAGATTTCCTGAGGGATATGTTGAAGTTTTATCCATGCATTTACATTTATTAGATCGCGTGGAAGGGTACGAGATTCTGCGCGGATCAATACACTCGGCAATTGAGAACAATGCTGCGATTTTTCCTTTTAACAGAAGACTCCCGAGCGCCGTGTTTTCTTCTAACGTAATAAGATTTTATTTTTAACACGCTTATATTAGCTTCACCTGTATGTATGTATGTAACCGACTCCTTTGGACTCGATTTTGACCCACTTTAAACGGACAAATGTCATTTAAAATTTTGCACACCTGTCAAAGAGCGATGACAATGCAATAATTCGAAAAAAAAATATAAAAAAACGCTCTTATAAATAAACCAAACTAAAAAGTTGAAAAGAAATAATAGTTTAAAAAAACTAAAAAACACGCTTTTAAAGTATATACTTCAAACTAAAAAGTGAAAAATAATTCCTAATACATACAAGCTGAAAATTCAGCATATATGTATTAGGAATTATTAAGCTAGTAAAGTAATATGTTTATCAAGATTCAAGATTCATTTATTCGCAGGAATATGGTACAGTAGATGGTATACATGTTTTAGCAGCCCGACATATTCACCTTTAATAGGCATGCGAATTTTTGTTTAAAGAAGTAAACATGGACAATAAAGTAGCACTAACAAACAGGATAACTTATTTTTTACAGGAATAGAATTCATTAAGCGTATAAAAGCACTTTTCAAGTAACCAAGCCTTAAGTTTTCTTTTAAAAATATGTAAAGGTAATTCTCTTAAAGTTTGTGGAATGTGGTTAAAAATTTTTATTGACATGCTGTAACTGTTTTTGTAGTGAAGAGTGCTTTTACATATTTCATTTCTTAATTTACTAGGATCCCTTTTTTGGAATCTGCTATCTTCACTAACCTTCGTAAAGAATTGTGAATTACTTTTTAATATTAAAAGATAAACATATATTACTTTTGTATGTAAAACAGCCAACCAATGATTTTGCTCAATGGGTGACTGTTAACAATTATTTTTTTGCATGGTACTTTTTGAGTCAACACGTAAACATCTCCGTAACTACTTTGTCCAATACCGATCTTTTGAGCTTACACTCACTGATCTGGCCTTAAGTGCCAAAAATATAATAAATTTAATAAGCTATACCTACGTTGTATTAAATTGGTTTACCGCAGGCAAATATATTTAGCTGGTATAATTGAAACTTAGCTAGTTTGAAGGTGAACATAAAATGTAATTACTTCGAAAATTCTGTAGTTACTTTAAATAACCAAGACCTTAATTACATTTAGCTGTTTTGAGTACATAATTAGTTTTTATCCCTGGGCTTCTTTCATAAAAAAATTATTCTCGTAACTCGAATGTTTTATACTAATATCGGTTTTCAAAGAACCGGGGCCATTCATCACGCACACACTACTACTGAACCAACAAGGCAGTCTGTTGCATAAAAATCTAATATTTAAAGATAAATTCATAATATAATAACACGTTATACTAAGAAACAGTTGAAAAAGATATGGGACCGGCAGGATTTGAACCTGCGACCTTACTGCACACCGGGCAGCCGGGGTAAGGTAGGGTTCTGGTAAGCGGCAACCGTAGCTGGATGGCTAAAGCGGCTGCCCGGTGTGCAGTAAGGTCGCAGGTTCAAATCCTGCCGGTCCTATATCCTTTTCAACTGTTTCTTAGTATACGTGTGCGGGGACAGTCCGTGTGCGGGGACAGATCGACAACGGAGATTGATAAACCCGCACACGTCCCCGCATTTGGGTGTTAATGGCCAGTAGGCCGGTAACACTTTGGGTGGAGGAGGGCTTTCGGCTGCCCGAAAGAAGGTAATTTGCTAAGCATAGCTAAATGCTATAAAAATAATCAATTAGAAGTTATAACAATACGTGTTATTACCCAAAATTGGGGTGCATGAAAGGAGCCTCCCCGAGTGACGTACACAACAATTCCCTACGTCCGGCGCACCCTGGGCAATTCGCGAGTTCTTTAAAGCGAATTGGCTAATCCTTTCACCACGATGGCAAGTCAAAACCTCGACCACCTTACTGACTGTCCAAAATGCCCTACCATCTGTACAAGAGAGGCGCCCATGAATGCCGACGAGAGCGCCATAACAGTGGCCACTTATTGGACCAATAAAATTTGACTCAGCCATCGACACGACGAAGAAGAAGAAGAATCCAAAATAGTATGGCAAAGGATTAAAACACCCATTCTTCAACTGTTATCTTTAGACCATGGGATAGAGAGTGAATCTATCACCTGCCACTGGGTAGAATTACCCAGAGTTCGAATTGCAAGCAGCGATAGATGACTGCAAAGTCAAAGGTCTCGGGTTAATAAAGGAAGTGCCTTGATATTATGTTTCTATTTAAATTAATTAACGGCCTTTGATTACTATTATAGCATTTAGCTATGCTTAGCAAATTATACTAAGAAACAGTTGAAAAAGATATGGGACCGGCAGGATTTGAACCTGCGACCTTACTGCACACCGGGCATGATGAACGTGACGTAACGAAACGACGTATCATACAGTTGAGAAATTTAGGGTGCCGGTAAGAGGCGACCGTAGCTGGATGGCTAAGAGCGACTGCCCGGTGTGCAGTAAGGTCGCAGGTTCAAATCCTGCCGGTCCCATATCTTTTTCAACTGTTTCTTAGTATAATTAACGACCATATAGACTCACCTCAACTTTTAGCTAATCACAATATTTGCACACCCCGCACCAGCAGTCGATTATTAAACCGAAAAACATTTGCTATACCTCACAGTCGCACGAACATAGGCCAATTTTCACCCATATCTCGTATGGTTTCGTTAGGCAATTCGATACGTAATGACATATATATGTTCAACGGTTCTGTAGCTTCAGTTAGGTCTAAACTTGCAATTTTGATTCATTAGTAATTAGTTACTAAATATTTATATTCTGCCATAGCACTAATTTTAGTTTAATTTAATAATTATTTGAGTGTCCTTGATCTTGCATGTTGGATTCACAATCTAGTAGGTGTCGTCAGGTGCATTGAATTTTAACATGTTAATTAATAAGTCAGATTGTACACCAGTTTTGTGAATTATAATAAAAAAAATAAAAAATAAAACGTATGCGAAGAGGTCTGAGCCCAGCAGTGGAACATGTATTAGATACAGGACTGCTTTTATTATACAAAAAAATATTTTCCAAGACTGGCGGCTACATAAGCTAACCACTAGATCAACGAGGCAGTTAAATACGTAACTCTATATAAGAACGCATCATTCTCCATTATGGAGGTGCAAGCTAAATATCATTAGGGGTAGTGCACACAGTTATCCTAACTAGCTTAGCGGAGGAGCGCAGGTGTTGCTGTGTCGCGGACAACATTACTAAATGATTAATTCTCAAGCTGGCTTGGCGCAGCACTGGTAAGGGTGGGGTGATACTTACAGCGGATAAAAGCTTTATTTTATTTATTTTATTTTATTAGGAAAACTTACAGCTATAAACTTACAGATTAAAAGAAAAATAAACACAATGAAGGCCATTTACAAGTTTTCACAGATAGAATATTGAAATGAATTAATTAAAAACTAATAAAAAAATTAAATAATTCAATTATAATCAAATCAGAGCTCGTTCCATGAACTCAAATTCAATTCAAAATTAGGACATTCTATTTTTGTACTGATAACGGTCAAAATTGTTTATTATAAGTTATGTCCTCAATATTTTTTTTACACTGCCTTTTTCCTAGCTTGAAATACTCATCGTTTTTTATGGTTAAGCTAGAAAATATTTCACAAAGAAATTACAAAACACGAATATTTTTTTAAACGAATAAGTCCCTATTTACCTTTACCACGGCATCACGCGTGAACGACCTACTCAATTTTGATAAAATTTGGTTTTTATGAAAAAACAGGGCGCAGCTATTACGATTAAAATTGATTTTTTTATTTATTATTATCGTCTTGCGATGAATCGGATGTGCGAAAAAATCCCTCGGATTTATGTTGCATTTGGTTTTTAAATGTATATTTGTAATGTTTTTATAAATAAATACATAAAAAAAATATTTTTATCGAACAAATTGCCAAGGTTTGTTCGGTTTGTCTATTCATTTGGTAGCAAAATCACTGCCAAATCGCGTACATTGAGACCCAACAATGCAATATAAATGGAGGTTGATTCTTTAGGGAACGTTGTCTTATAACTGTTTCATGGATGCTTTAACTAACTAAAGGTGTTCTGATTATTAAGTGTAATACATTGCTGGTTTAGTATACTACCTGAATGATTAAACGAAACACGCCACGCATTAGTCATGGTACACTTGTTTCATGTTTGTTGAGTAAAGTTCATGGACCTAATTAGGTCAGTAAATACAGAGGGTGTTCAAGTATTCAAGTATTCAAGTCTTTATTGCACTCCACAATGTTACAAAGGTCTTATAAATAGGTACAGTGTCAATTATGGACCCTGACGGGCACGGCAAAAGTAGGAGAGAGGAAGAAAGAGCTCTTTGTGTTTAATAACAAAAAAAAAAAAAAAAAAGTTTACATTTTAAAATAGTATCTTAAAATTGTATATTATTTTATCATATATATCATACTTATTGAATATATATTATATGAAATAAGAAATCATTTCAGTAATTTATCTAGCTACTAATTGTTGAGGAAGGATAATTAAAATATGGTGTATATGTATTATGTATTATTATGTTTAATATTCATGAAGTCTCATTTAAATATTCATTTATGTGGTAGTAGCATTTTTTTAATAAATGTTCCTTTAATTTATTTATGAATGTGCTGTCTTTTTCTTCCTTTTTTATATATTCTGTTAAACTTCCGTTGCGGTTAATTTCCAAGTTGTATACTTATATCCAACTTGGTTCAGGTACTTTGAGCTTATCTTTGCAAGCAAGTACTTACCTATAAATAGCAATTGAATTTCAGCACATTATTTTTAAATATAAGTATATATGAATAAGATCTAGTTTTCTTAATATGACCAAATGTTGTCAATTACAAAAAAAAAAGAGAAAACACACCTTCTTAAAAGTTTATGGCCCATGCGCTGACAGAGATCTTGCTATTCTTTTCAGGTAGGTACGATATAAAAAAAAAATAAGAATATTAATTGAGAAGTATTTACAGAGGTCGATAAATTTTGGGAGGCCTTTTTTTTCGCATAATATTTTTGGCATAATCTAACTTGGCATACCTTCATTAAGCATAACGATTATTATTCATATTTTTTTATAGAAGCATAAAAAGCAACGTATTTTCTTTTTAATACTGTAAGCTAATATGAGTTAAGATACTTATATTTTGAACCATTACTGTACATAATGTCATGATTTAATATTTTGTTTGGAAGCTAGTGAAAGCATACCCTGTCTACTTACTACATTTTATTAATTATAATCAAAATAAAACTCATAATTCAATGAATTCTGTGATTTAAACATAAATAATAATGAAACTTCATATAAATTATACAACCGGGAAAATATCATCCATAAATTGTATTTTATAATTTAAATATTCACACCCGAGGGTAAACACGGGGAAAATGGACGCCGCTACTATTATATGAACGAACATTGTCATATTAAAACTAACGGCTCATAAAAATGGCAACATAAAAAATGAATTACTTTTTGCGCTGCAATCGTCCCCGTAATTCGTTTTCTTTGTCGTCCCCAGCTGCCAAATATAATAAGTTTGCCAAAGTTTTCAGATCGATATAATATCAGCGAGGCTAGCATGCATTCAAAAGAACATTTTTTACTTTACTGAACTAACACACCGCTGTTTTTTGAGCTTTTTTTTAAATCATTATTATTAGTAATAAAAAGAGACTTATCAATTGCAACTGAAATATCATTTTAAGCAAAGCAATCATTTTGGTTAAAGCCACTTTTTGAAAATTTTATTTATTTAATCAGAAATTACTCATCAAATCATTTATTTCCATGGGCCCCAAGGGACGCTTGCACATGTCAAAACAAACACCAAAACACAAAAAATATTAAATTAAAATAAAACTTATGTAATTGAATTGTAATACTTATTGCAATAAAATGATTTGATACCGGAGCTTAGATTGACTGTAATTCAACTAAGAATTTTATTCAAAAATGCGATGGAAATTAACGAGACATCACTGTGCACCGGTAGTGGTCAAATTGAGCATAAACCCATAACTAGTGTTATGGGTTTATCACAATTTCCAGCACAGATGATATTTATAATATATAAGATTATAAAGTCGCAATGGTTTAACGTACTTTCCCAAAATATAGAGGGTTTATTATTATTGGCAATGCATACAACATTATAAACGTCACCCAGTACAGTTACTCTTCTTTATCAAATCAAAATCTGATATATGTCAATACTGAATTTGCTAGAGTGCTATTACACTAATCGATCGTCGATATCAATCGATTGTTGGATCACCCAAATATTACCGCTTTGTTAAATAATGATGAACCTGTCTAAGTTTCGGTTTCTAGCTTTTTTTTAATAAGCATTGAATTGTTAAACTAGATTTTCTAAGCAAAACGACAGATTCCCTACAAAGTTTTATGTTTCGCTTGAGCGTGCTGGAAGTTTAACAGAAGTAAAATATTGAAGATGCAGTGCTGTATTAAAGAGAAATAGAGCAGTTTACGAGTTTTTATTTTGCACTCCAGTATTTTGTCTTTTTATGAATGTGACTTGTTTAAATAACTTCAGTATTACAGTGCATAAATTAAGTATTTTTACACACAGTTAGATACGTTTATTTATTAAACGTTAGAAATGTAAAATTCATAGAAAACAAGTTAATTACTTCTTCTCAATAATGACACTGGTCAAATATTCTCTCATATTCACAAATGCATTCATAAAATTAATTGAAAGAAGTAAAATTTTTTACAGCTTCATCCAAAATCTTTAATTTTAGCCAAAACAAGACTGCATCTACGAATTTCTACAAAATAAAGTAAAAAAGTGTGCCATCGTGTCCGCTTTTATTGAGCATCATAATTTTGATTGGAAAAAAGATAAAAGCAAGGCAGTGCACTTTTTGAAGCCAAGCCAAGAGGCGCCGAAGAGTCCGACACAAGCTGCATAGTAATGTGCCAGATTTATTTTATTGTTCTGGCTACCTTATTGTCAACGATTTTTTCACTTAACTAAGCTCTTTTTATACTTACAATGCATACTAAGAATTGTCTACAAGTTATTTGTTTAAAAATGTATCTCTTAATTACCTAAAACTATCAGACCATGCCTTGAGAAGTAAAAAATGGTTGTTTTTCTTAACTAAATTATTGTTTTACAAATGACATATTTAGATATTTCCACATTCTTAAATGTGTAAAAATTAAGCAAGAATATTCTCTCATATTCATAAAAGCATTTTAAAAACTAATTAAAGAAAGAAAATATTTTACAGCTCCAAAATTTTTTTTAAGTCTGCATTTACGAATTTATACCCAATAAAGTAAAAAATGTGCCATCGTGACCACTTTATTGAGCATCATAATTTTGATTGGAAAAAAAAATAACAGCAAGGCATTGCACTTTTTGAAGCCAAGCCAAGAGGCGCCGAAGAGTCCAGCACAAGCTGCATAGCAATGTGCCAGATTCATTTTATTGTTCTAGCTACCATATTGTCATTGATTTTATGATCACTTAACTGAGCTGAAATTAACATTTAGTTAGTTGCAGTCTAAGCAGTAAAAATAAAAAACTACCAAACACATTTTCGTAACTACTAACTCTTCTGAATCCTTATAAGCGTTTATAACACGAAGAATATTTATATTAATATAAAATAACAGGAAGAATATTTTTTTTTAAAATTGAATAAAAGTTTATTAAAAAATAAAAAACAAAATTTCAACTAACCTAAAAAAATGACTAAAACAAACCTAATCTAAAAGATCGCTATCAGTGGGCAACATTCCCAAAATGCTGGCAGCATTGTATGGCAATGCTCAACTTCTGGCCAAATAAATACCAGCATTCTGAGAACGTGTGGCCTCAAACAGGCGAGTTGAAATCTGTTTGTACAGATTGAGCGCTTCCGGTCCCCACGGCCCCAATGTCTTTACCCCAAAAGGCACAAACATATATCCACTGTCAAGAAGACAATTAAGAATATTAAACCAACAGTGTTAAACATCGCATAGAACCTAAATAAAACAGGTGAAGTGTGGGTGTAATACGACTCTATCGCAACTTTTTAGGAAATATAGGCAATGCCATAAATGTACACTGAAAATGTCACCCTTAATAGAAGTCTTAGTACTAAAAATAAAAGGTTAAACGAAAGCACTGCATAAAAACAATGGCGTTAGTATTTACTCCTCTGAAGCCTGACAAGCGTTTATAACACCTTTGTTACAAGCCGTTTAACTTAACCTGCTTCTTAAACGAAGGCAGCGCTTTGTTGTGACACAATACATCTAAACAGGTCACAGCTACGGGCCTACGAGACGCATCTCTGAGTACATCCCTTATCTGATACTTGCTGTCCTACTTTCACAACTTTGTATTGAATTATTTTAAAACTAGATCTACTTGTATTTACGATCGTATTTTTTATTTCTTTCAGTTATTTTTCTTTTACCCTCAGCTTAAGTCTTAGCAGTAAAATAAAAGACTAAACAAAAGCACTGCATAAAAACAATGGCGTTAGTATTTACAACTCTGAAGCCTGACAAGCGTTTATAACACCTTTGTTACAATCCGTTTAACTTAACCTGCTTCTTAAATGAAGGCAGCGCTTTGTTGTGACACAATACATCTAAACAGGTCACAGCTACGGGCCTACGAGACGCATCTTTGAGTACATTCCTTATCTGATACTTGCTGTCCTACTTTCTCAACTTTGTATTGTATTATTTCAGTAACTAGATCTAGCGGATTTTATTATCGTATTTTTTATGTATTTCAATGATGTTTTCTTTGTTTCAAATAAACATATCTTTATAACATTAAATAAAATCACACCTTTATTAATCGCATGTGATAGATGTTGAGTATGTTGCTATCCCTTGGGTATAATACCAACTTCAGGGTCAGCTATTAAGAATTTTCTTAGGGCAGAATCTCAAATAATACTTCTCCTCAACACGGAATCCGAGATCTCGCGGTAAAAGGCTACATATTTATGCTTACTATTATACTAACGAGGTTTGTTTTTTAAACGAATGTAGCGCTTTATGTGACACAATACATCTAAAAAGGTACAACTACGGGCCTACGAGACGTATCTTTGAATACATCCCTTATCTGATTCTTGCTGGCCTACTTTCACAATTTTATATTGAATTATTTGAATAACTAGATCTACTTGTATTTATGATCGTATTTTTTATGTCTTTCAGTATTTTTCTTTGGATGATATTTAAAAGTGCTTCAATTTATTCCCATATAATTTAACTAATTTTGCCTTTGTTCCACCAAATATACTGAATGTGCACCAAAATATGTTCATTAACATATTTCATAGTGAGCACCTATTTAAGAACTGTTGCAAATTTGTAAAAATAGTACTACACCTATTTTAAAAACAGATTGATTCGCGCTGTGTTATGGTCGCAGTTCTAACCTAACCTAACCTACTACTTTACCCATAATTGACCTATGCTATAACTATAGCTTTTATTTTGTGTAACAATCAGGAATATTTGGTGCACGAGAAGTATTTTTCGTGGAAGAATAAAATAATTATTGTTACAATAGAATATTTGCAGCGCACTAGAATAAAAAAGTGTTATATCTTGGTGATAATTTGGAATTTGTTTGGTGTAACATATTTTGTTGGCCGAGTAGTTTAAATATAGCAAAATAATGAAACGGGTTTAAGAATAATATTTTAGAAATGCGTACATAGGTGTACCTTTAGATTTTTGGTGAACACAAAAATATTATCCTTTTTCTTTTACCCTCAGCTTAAGTCTTAGCAGTAAAAGAAAAGACTAAACAAAAGCACTGCATAAAAACAATGGCGTTAGTATTTACTCCTCTGAAGCCTGACAAGCGTTTATAACACCTTTGTTACAAGCCGTTTGACTTAACCTGTTTCTTAAACGGAGGCAGCGCTTTGTTGTGACACAATACATCTAAACAGGTCACAGTTACGGGCCTACGAGACGCATCCTTGAATACATCCCTTATCTGATACTTGCTGTCCTACTTTCACAACTTTGTATTGAATTTGAATAACTCTAGTCAGAAATATAAATCTACCGGGTTCTGCGATCGTATTTTTTATATTATTGTTTAATACTACGTTTACGAGAATTGCGGCTGAATCTTGACTCCACCTTAGTACACAAATAAATAATAAAAATAAATAAAATTTAAGTGTCTATTTTTAATGTTAAAATAACAATGTTATTTTCAAGCTGCTTTAGTTGTTTGCACGATACCTTTCCTATAATATAGTTCTTAAAAAAAATGTCTGTCTGTCTGTTTGTATCGTCATAACTTATATACCGAAACCGATTTTAACACAGTTAATTAATTATGAATTTTTTTTTTTAATAAAATAAAGTTTGATGGCTAGGTTAAATAACGACAGTCAAAATACTTAAGGAAAATATTATTGTACTGTCTTGACAATGCTGTTTATCATTGACACCTAATCTATATATAGAGCGGCAAAAGGCATATAGGTATCGAAACTACGCCGCTTTGCATAAAATAAAATTTTATACGCAAAAAGTTCGCATCCATCTTCCCATATGAAAAAAATTGGCGCATGTTTGAAAAAAGAACGGTACAAAAATGATAAACTAAAGCGAAGGTATCGTTGGCACCGAGGCTAAATAATGGAGCTTGGACACCAAAATCTCACAATCTAATAATTCTAAAAACAAATTTGCTTGTGAAGGTTAGTATTGGTCAAGTAAATATTGGTCACTCTTTTATGCAAAATTTTTATGCAAGATTGATTTTGATAAAATTTGGCACACAAAAGCCTTGATTAACATTAAAATCAAGTTTTAAGTTATGAGTGTAGTGTAAAGTGCTTACAAAACGATATAAACTGTGAGTCAGAATTCCATAGAGTACATAAAAAAAGCAGGAGAGAATGTCACTTATAAAATGATGGAAGCACCAAAATGGCGGCGGTCTGTTTATGTGTGCGTGTGTTAGGGGCTACCAGCCATGAGAAATATTACCCACATTTTTACAATAATTTAAATAAATATTTTAGAGGTTTAGTTCTTATATTTTTTTATTTGCTGCTTTTTACCATCAAACATGATATAGGTAGTTTTATACTACCGTTTTGTGGCGCAAATTGAGAGAGGCCTATGTCCAGCAGTGGACTACAAAAGGCTAAATGATGATGATGATGATGATACTACCGTGGCCAAAAACCAAACAATATAAAACAACTTTATGTTTGAATTTCGAAACAAAGTTGATTTTATATTTATAGCAGTCGATGCGGGCCTGCAGGTGGAAGTTGTTTGTTTTTATTAAGGGAATATGTACAAAATTCGTTGCTCTGGGCACTCCTGACGCAAGGCAGCGAAGATGCTTTAGTGCAGCTACCCAGTTTTTGGAAAATATTTTAAAATTACGACTCCTACGGCGCTTCCTGATTCTTAGATGATGAAGATGCTTTAGTGATATACAGGGTGTCCCAGTTTAGGACCTGGAGCCGAAATCGGATAGTAGGATAAGTTATGGCAGTTAGCAAAAAAATAAAAAACAATTCAAAATCAAAAATTCTTTATTACATAAACTATCAGAAAGTGCTTGAAAACGTCAACAAAATGTACAAACCAAATAAAATATCTAAGTTAAAATAAACAAAAAATTGCGGAGCTTATATTCACTTACATGTGATTTTTCAATATTTAAAGAAATATTGGCAATTAAAATAATCGAGAAAATTTACACCCTGTGACGGACTTCCCGCTTTATTTCACCTAAATTCTTTTATCGTTTCGTTTTAACATGGCTGCCACGAAATCTCAAACTCGTATGACATTCTGCGGGCCCTTGATTTGAAGGTCAACATTCGTATTCGCGAATGTGAGAAATCGTACATATTTTGTTACATCACATCGTACATGTGTTTTACACAATAACAATAATAAAAATCTTTATTGACATAAACTAGCATCCTTAAGTTGTGAATCCCCTAACGCCTGCACAAGTAATAACTGGGTTGCAGGAGATAGCGTCTTCCCCGTACAGCAGACACTATTACATTTAATCTTATGAATAGGACATTTAAATCAAATTTGACAAAAAAAAATTCTTCGTAAAATTGTTTTTTTTTATAATTCTTTTGTAATGATTACTAGAGTGATTCTTCAAAAACCGTTCTCCGCGTAACTTTCATGGCAAATTTTTTTTTTAGAGCTTATCTTTATATGAATGTATATACATTAAAGGCGCTGTAAAAACAATATGTACACTCTTTGCTGCATGTAAATCGGTGCATAAACCACTGAGATACTCTATTGAAATTTTGGTGCCCACGAAAGTTACGTAAGACGCCACGAAAGTTACAAACGTATTTTCTACGAGCAAAACATGATTTAAAAATAATTTTTTTCTTATATTTCTGGTTTAAAAAATAAAAGACATTATTATTTTAACTAATCAGTTTGTATTTGAGATAAACAATAAAAAATTAGATTATTTTGAGATCCATAGCTTCTAGTCCCGGTAAATTAAATATACGTTTTACAATATAAACTTAATTATTACTTACAACTATTGTATCTGCAGTAGGTAATGTGGGTAATGTGTACTAATAGTAATTAACATATTATAATTTTTTAATCTTATTTCAGTAACACAGTTAACAATTTTTTTTAAAGACATTATCATAGTTATCACTTAACGTCTGAGATCCTTTGACTGCTCATTTCACTAACTGGTATTATTTTCCTTTCTGCTTTTCTTCTGTAATACCTTTCTCTTGCCTTTTTTCTGCATTGTGTAACTCTGTATATTATTTTATTCTTGCTCTTCTTCTAATTTCTGCTAGACGCTTTTTCTCACGTCGATTTTTTACACTTTGCGGTGGCATATTTTTGGTTTTATTGAAACCTGAGAAAAATGGCAAAGAATACCGTATTAAAGTGGCCAAAGTGTGTACAAAAATGTTCGGATTTTAAAGCCAGCTAGTTATAATGTGCAAGATAGGGCAGTTGAAATATATTTATAAAATTAATACAAATACATGAATATCTTTTGAGCTTTGTGAAAATTGATAAATGTATCTGCTGCGTCACAAAATACTAAAGTTATTAGTATAAATGGAGATATATGGGATGTTTGGTACATCGTTTGCTGAATTTAAATAACTAAAAAGTACAAATTAAATAAAATAAACAATTGAATAAACGGTATAGTTTTAGTATCCCAAACTCATTTTTCACCCCACGAGTTTTATTCTTCGATTAAAAGGCTGAATCTGAGGAGCTCGTTAAGTAAAGCTAATCGCATTTGGCCGTGAATGGGTGACCATTTTAACACATGAAATGTGCAGCTAAATTCATTTGACTAGAAGCCGACCCGAATTTAATTTGGAAACTTCTAGGCTACTATATACAGCTTTTCAATAAATCAATCTTGAGGATTGATTGATTAAAAAGCTTATTTATAGATTTTTTTATAAAATATGTTAAAAAAAAGCTTGTTGGGTGAAAAGTGAGTAAAGGGTGTTTAAACTATAGCTAGGAAGAACTACCTTTTAGCCAATGTCATTTGGCAAACGATGTCTAAAGCGCCCTGAATAACTTTCGTGGTGCGCTAGCTAACTTTCGTGGACAAATAACCACAAAAGTTATGCCACGAAAGTTACTAAAAAAACACTTTTTTCAGAATAACGATCAAAGTTATAGGTGAATAAAGAAACAAAGTGTCTGGGAATAATCCCGGAGATCTACCTTATTCCTTTATTCGAGATGAGTTACAAAATTATAAATATTAATCCCTCAAAACATGCGCACGAAAGTTTCTTGACCAAGGCCATTTCAAAATATTCAAAGACTATCTCACCTCGTAATTCTTTGTTTTGAAGCGATGAACGTACGTGTTTCCCGCCCAAATGCCAGAACGCCACCGAGCTCCCGCGCAGATAAAACGTATTACGACAAGTTGGCGCTTTTAAAAGATAGCTGCAGTTTTGTTGCGCGCTCATGGAACTAGTAAAATCGTGTGACCGAGACGTTATGTCTATTAATTATTTTATCTTTAGATATTAAATTAATGTTTTTTGGTAATAATGATGTACAGTTAATGTAAATTAATTTGACGTATAACATTCTATGCTTATGAATAGAATACAAAAGTTTTTAAAGGTTTTCGGGAGCGCGAACAGAGTGTGACACGCGGAGAACACCGATTTTGCTCCCGTTTTCAGCATTAGATTATTTTTTAAAAAAACATTCTAAATATTTTTAGGTTTTTAAAGTTAAAATAATACACTGAAATAAATAAAGAGTAGTCCGTTTTTAGTCCCAAGACTTTATGTATATTAGGTTCGGAATAAAGGCCGTGTGACCGCATTTTTGAGGGCCTCGGAGAATTACCCAGTAACATTTATTTTTAATTTTATTGTGCAAATGTTCAAGCAATAATTGCTTTAACATTAGCACAGTAAAATTAATTGTGTCATTCCATTTTTTTTTACAGTAAATAATAATGTTCAGTGGTGTGCTTTTCAATTACTTACAATCCCTTATGCTGATTTAATTTTCCCAACTGTTATAATTTCTGCAGTTTCTAATTATTTCTACCCAAAATTTTTTCCATGCGTCGTTTGCAGCAGGAAATCTATAAAACATAGAATAATAATTTATACTAAATGTTTTATACTACTAAAAAATATTTACCCAAATTCAGGGTAAATGAAAATATTTATTGACTGTCAACACTGATAGTTTAGGTATATTTTTTTACGAAAACAATATAATTTCGGCAATAAGCTTAATATATTACTTGTTTACCTATGAAAAGTGATCCCCTGGTTTTTTTTTTGTCGAGGCACTATGGTTTCGGCAGCTTTACACAACACAAGACGGCATTTTTAATTGTTTTTCTTGAAGATCCGAGCATCAGCACAGTCCAAAGCGTAATGGCGGGCGATTGACTTACTATTGTGTCAATGTGTGTGTTATGTGTGTACGTGTGACTTACTATGGGTGCTTCAGTAAGTGTTTCAAGAGACTATGTCCTGCTTTTTTTTATGTAGTCTATGCAGAATTCATACAAAAGTAAATTTACAGGCTACCTAAAAGTAATAATAATATCACCTGCGCCTCTTTTCATGAAATAAAAATCCATATGAAAAAATTGTCGCATGTTCGAAAATGGAACGGTATAAAAAAGATAAACTAAAGTGAAGGCATCGTTGGCACCGAGGCTGAAAAAATGGAGCTTGGACACCGAAATCTCACGTCACGTTTGGTTTGAACATGAGGCCTGTGACTGACACCTCACTAAAGCACAAAGAGCCTATTTCAATTCTTGTCTAGGAAAGCGTTTAGTTTTGATTAGAAAATACTCTGCTTTTTGGGAAAGAATTGTGTTTTAGGAATAGCGAACGTTTTAGATTCTGTCTTTTTTGAGAGTTTGCTTTATGGCTCCATGTGAATGTGAAATTCGGCCAGTAACTATCCCTGAGTGATGCTACATTGATAAAAAGTAGCATTTTCTTCAGCCCGCGGTTTGAATGGTGATCGAAAGTAAGTAATACCCTTTTTGGCTCCTACAACCATGCTTATTTTTATAAAATTGGTTCAATATTTTAGCGGTACGCTAACTAATGAAAAGAAATTGGTCCACTATTAACGTAATAAATTTTAATTGAACTAGTTACGGTTACCTAGTTAGTTGCTTGAAATTAGCAGTATCAGTTATCGATTTACTATGTCCTAGTTTGTGTCACGAACCGAAATAGCGTGAGTAAAACTTTATGTACCTAAATAATAAAAATAAAATTGCAACTAGAGTATGCCTGTACAGTGGGTCAAGCAATTAGGTATGCAGGGCAAAAACTTCTATGCCATAGTGAAAACTGACTGCAATTAGATATGCATGGGTGAATTACATATTTAATAAATTTAATTTACCCACTATTTAGATATGTAACTCACTTATCCATAACTGGTGTAGTAAGTCTTTACTATGACTTAGAAGTTTTTTCCCTGCATAGCTAACTCGTTGGCCCACTGTACATAGAAAACATACTGACTGCCTTGTTGGTCTAGCATATTATGGGTTTGATATCCAGGTGAGTAGTTAGCAGCGATAGCCGAGTGGGAGACCGTAGGGCTGCGAAGTCAAAGGTCTCGGGTTCGAACCCACGGCACACACCTCTCGTCTTTTCGAAGATATGTGTGTATTTATCATATAAATTATCGCTCGCTAACGGTGAAGGAAAACATCGTGAGGAAACCTGCATGCCTAATAAGTGCTCGAGGGTGTGTGAAGTCTACCAATCCGCATTTGGCCAGCGTGGTGGACTATGGCCTTACCCTTCTCATCATGAGAATAGGCCCGAGCCCAGCAGTGAGACATGTATTAAATACAGGGCTGCTACCATTATCCAGGTGAGGCAAAAGTATTATTTGAGATTTTCCCATCAGGCAATCCAATAGCAGCACGGAGTTGGAATTGCAAAAGAAACCATAGAACCTAAACATAAACAGGTGAAGTAAAGTGTCAATATCACACATCTCTACCACATCCTTGTGGGTATAGGCGTTATGCTATGTATTTATCACCCTACCATCTCCATTACCAAAACATCCAACCATCAAGCTAAAACAGTCATCCAAAAAAACGATCCAATCTAAAACACGGCGTACAACGAGGTCCCATAAATTAGACACCAAAGTTTCGCCGCGAAAACATTTAAAATTGTTAGAAAACACCAGCGTTTGGCCTCAGGCGGTCCATTGTCAGGGAGGCCCTTTATCTCACAGTTTTATATCTCAATTTCCTTTTTTTTCGACAGGATTAGGGTTGTGTAACCATATATAAATGTGACCGTCCGATGCGGAACTGGTTTAAAAATTCAATGATATCAGCAAGAGTTTTTAGGGAGTATAGAGACAATTTATTTAGGATATAAATGATCCTTTCTTTGTAAAATACGGGTTCTAAAAGGCCACGTATCAAACTAGTTTGACTAGCTTTCCAGAACGCTTTAATCTCGTGTATCTTTCGGTATATTTTAAGACCTTTCCAAAGATACCATATTTATTTCATATTTCATCTGGGTGGCTTATCAAACTAGGTTGAGTGTCATGGTTGCTCAGAATAATAGGTTGTATTTTAGTTGAAATACATATAAAAATTTTGAGCTTTTGACTGCCAAGCACAACCGTCAGTGAGGTTCTAATATCAACTGGACTATGGTACTACATATATTTAAATGACCCATTTGCACAGATATAGATCTACATAGATAACGCAAGTATCACGATTTGTATTGAAACCAAGCGTGCCGACTTTTTAATACCTATTGTGACGTCACAGCCGAAATTTAGTGACGGGAAATCCAAACCGATTCAAAGACACCGATGCTGCCGATGCCCATCCGCCCAGTATGATTCAAACGGCCGTCCGCTATGATTTTCTCTAACAAAAGACGCGCGTGGACTGAAGTTAGCGGCGACCAACCTTGACGCTTGGTCGGGGTTCGGACACGCGAAGTACATGCATTTGCTTTATCTATGTAGATCTATATCTGTGCCCATTTGCATATTGTACGATGTAAGTAACGCTAAACCGAAAAGCCTAGTGCTTGGTTTTTCTATCACGATTAGAAGAATTGCTTTGTAAAGTATGCATCCTATAAATATAAATAGGCCTTTAAATTAATATTATTATTTATCTTTATTTATTCTTAAACTTATTTCATATATTTATATTTTTGTATAACGATTCTAAGTTCATCAAAAGAATAAAGGAATAAAGATATTTTAATTTCGTATATTTTTTTAAATTACTCATAATTTTTAAACCCTTCCAGCTAAGCTTAATTCGTTTATGTAAGAAGGAAGTTCCTATCCGTTTTGTTAACCAACTTCAAAAAAAGGAGGAGGTTCTCAATTCGGTTGTATTTTTTTTTTTTTTTTTATGTTTGTTCACCGATTACTCGAAGACGCCTGGACCGATTTGAGAAATTCTTTTTTTGTTTGAGAGGATATACTCGTCATGTGGTCCCATTTTTTTCAAGTCACGTTCTGATGATGGGATCCTAGAGAAATCGAGGGCAACCCTCAAATTTAAAAGGATTCTATATTGTTTTTCGTATATATTTCCTAAAACTACTTGGATATTTGCATTTTAAGTTGCTGAGCTGATGCTGGAAGGTACAACTCCTCAACGGTTAGGAGTATGGGGATTATTATTAATAGGTTTATTTGCATCTAGTAGGTAGTCAGCATTTTATGTTGCTGAGGTGATGATAGAAGGTACAACTCCTCAACGGTTAGGAGTACGTGGATATTTTTTTAATATAGGCACCTTAAATCAGTTTTCCGTCAAGTATCCGTCGTCTCCTCATTCGAGAAACATTCTTGCTCGGTCTACCCATCACTTAAAATCGTAAAATAAAATAATTTTTAACAAAAAAAAACCGACTTCAAAAAGTAGGTAAACTAAAAAGCAAAAAATAAATTTACTTCGCACAAAATAATACGTTTATACATTTAGTTAAATAGAAATTATTAAATAATTATTTTATAATTCTGAAGTCGGTGCCAAGTAAAAGCTATAACAACCTTTCTACAATATCAAATTACAGTACACACTATTATTATATAAATTATCGCTCGCTACCGGTGAAGGAAAACATCGTGAGGAAACCTGCATGCCTGAAAAAGCCTTAAGTGCTCGAGGGTGTGTGAAGTCTACCAATCCGCACTTAGCCAAGGTGGTGGACTATGGCCTAATCCTTCTCATCATTACAGAAGCCCGAGCCCAGCAGTGCGACATAATGTATTAGATACAGGTCTGCTATTATTATATCTAAACATTACGTAAGATGTTATTTTATTTGAAGCGTAATATTCGCAAAATAGGAGCAAAAACATTTCAAAGCGGTATAGAAATTATTGATTATATCGCTTGCCCCAGTTATCACAGCGTAAATTATGAATTATTGTGGGAATCAGGTTACAGTATTGTTTTGTTCGTTTATACTTGTCAATATAGAACGGTGAGTGAATAATGATCAATGGCTTTTGTTTTTTTTTATGAAAGTATCTGGCAGTAAATTTATCATAGAAAACGAGAGATATGAAAGTATTTATCTGGCCGTAAATTTAACATAGAATTAGGGTTCAAAAAGCAGGGTAGGCATAAATAGTTTTTTACGCATGGGATTTAAAAAAAGAAAATGGTGATCTCGCGAGTGACTCTAAATCTTGGGCTGCCCTCAACTACTTCATGGAAGTGTAGCAATTTACTCAAAGTTTGAAAATGATGACTTTTCTTTTGACTTTAAATAATTATAAATCTGGTTTTTCAGCAAAAAACATTTAAACGTTATCTTGGTAATTCTAACTGCACCAGAAATATAAAAAAGAAAATCATAAAAATTACAGTAGCATTATTCCATAAAGATTTATAAATAAATAATTAATGATTTCACCCGTATCACGTCGTGCAATGTAACTAGTTTAAAACTTAACTAATGGAAGCGTTTCAAGGCAGTATTGGTCTTAATCATTCTTTAACAATCTGATATAATCATAATTATGGATCATTAATAAAAGATATTTATTTAGATTGTTGTTATTCAAATTTTGGCCTAGAGTTTCCGGTGCTATCGAATTTAGTTCTATGAGGGTGAGCTCTTTCAAAAGGGATTATTAGTTAATTTTTGTCTTGAAACAGCCTCTATGGTTTAGTGGTTATCGTATGCGGCTTTTACCGCAAGGTCTCAGGCTTGATTCTTGGGCCGGGCAAAGTGTATTTGTGAATTTTCTGTCAAGAAATTCACAATGGCAGCACCGAATTGGAATTGTGCTCGGTGGGTGGCGATAGGCTCACCCACTATCCCATGGGACATAACAGGTGAAGTGTAGGTGTTGTACACCTCTGTCACACCCTTCTAGGTAGTGATGTTATAATGTAATGTTATGTCTTAGCACTTTCGAAATTACAAACTAAAACACTTTGATTTCCTTCTGAGCTTTATTCAACCATTCAAAATGGATGTTAAATATTCAATAAAGAGAATTATTTTTTGAAACTGTTTAAATTATATTTATTTTTCTGCCGAATTATACTATAATTTTGTCAGAGTCGTTTATAAATCATGTATTTTTGTATTCAAATTGTTGTAAATACATGATAGAGGCGTGAACCATACTTTTAATTACAGTTTAAATGATAGGAAGTGGCCAGTTCTATTGTTAAAGGTACTTGTATAATTGATGTAGCCTTAAACTACAAAATAAGCGGTTATTACAGAAGTCTTATTATTTAACTTTAATGACATTACTTATAGCAGCCCTGTATCTAATACATGTCCCACTACTGGCTCGGGCCTCTTCTCATGATGAGAAGGGTTAGGCCATAGTCCACCACGCTGGCCAAGTGTGGATTGGACTTCACACACCCTCGAGTACTTTTTAGTCACTCACAGGCATGCAGGTTTCCTCACGATGTTTTCCTTCACCGTTAGCGAGCAATAATTTATACGATAAATACACATATATCTTCGAAAAGACGAATCTTAACGATTTATTGACAGAGGTGTGTGCCGTAGGTTCGAACCCGAGACCTTTGACTTCGCAGTCCTACGGTCTCCCACTCGGCTATCACTGCTATTGACATTACTGAAGACCATTACAAGGGTGTCAAATATTCTGTATCTAGGAATTTTCTTCAAATATCTGTATCTAGGAATTTGCGTTAATTTTTAATTTATTTTTCTTTTATTGTTTTTTTGGTTGTAGTGTTACTTTGTTTATATTTTCTTTGTTTATATTTTCTTGTGAGCGTTGATTTACTGTGTTGTTCTTTCTGGCAGGGAGTAGCTGAAAATCAGTGCTGTGCATTGCGCGCAGCAAATACTGAGCTAGATCCCTTACCGCACATTTTTTGTGTACTATTTTATATTTCGTGTAAACTGTTTCTTTTTTTTAAATGTAAGATAATGTGTGGCAAATAAATGGTTTAAATGGTTTAAATATAAAACAAAGGAAGTTAGTTATTGGCCTGTTTGAACGTCTTTAAAAATTTACGATTGGCGTTAGCCTGGCCACTCATACACGTAATACTATTGACAATATTTCACGTCATAATCGTATATTATGGAATTTTGCCTAGTCTAACATACTGATGAATATTATTCCAATTCAATTTTACAGATTCATCCCTTTTTAGGGTTCCGTAGCCGAATGGCAAAAAACGGAACCCTTATAAATTCGTCATGTCTGTCTGTCTGTCTGTCTGTCCGTCCGTCCTCTAACTTTTAAACCACAGGAGTGAAAAATCTAAAAAGAATATGTATTATAGATCTTAATAAAAACTTTCAACCAAAATTGTTGTGAATGAGATACAGTCGGCAGTTTTAGAGATATAGCACTTTTTCAGCAACTGCAAATTATAACTTTGTTATTGATACAAATTGCATAAAACACTATGAAAAATAAAGTTATTTTTGCTGGCAAAAAAATGTTGGTATTTTAGCTATTTGTCGGTAATCGGTACGTTTAATGTTGTTACGACTAGCTACGGAACCCTATTGCGCGTGGCCCGACACGCACTTGGCCGGTTTTTAACCTTAATATTACTTTTATTTAACTAAAACTTTAAACTACTTTAAATAACTAAATCATTTTCAAAACTAAATTACTTACCGCTAGATAGATTTTTACACATTTTTAAGAGCGACACATATTTTTATTACGATTTTATTACACACACTAGACGCACGGCTGTTTTGTAATAGCTTTGATGTGATACTATTTACGCCGCTCACAAAAGATACTTGATGCAAAACGACAAAAATGTCCGTACAATTATGACAATTTTAAGCTAATTAAGTGATAACTGCAATAAAATAATGAAAGAAAATCATTTTCCTTAACATCAAATCAAAAATAAATAATAAACAAACAATAAAAATAGAAGTAAGAAAAACTGTGGTGGTTACTCAGCTTGGATGCTGTAGAGTGTTACATTGCTGCAAGGGCTCCACAGTGCTGGTTTTCAGCAACCACCAAGGTTGACGGCACAATCATAAAAACCGATATTTTAATAAATAGGACAAAGAAGGTACCTAGAAGAGAAAAATTAATAATTACAATCATCATCATCATCATTCAGCCTCTCGTAGTCCACTGCTAATAATTACAATAATAATCAATAAATAATAATACGACAGTAGTACAGGTGCAGCGCAATTATTGTGATAACATAACGCCCAATTTCCCAAAAGATTGTAGCAGAGATGTATAGCATCCAATACCTGTTATTTAAAGGTTACATAAAGACTAAAGAAGAGTAGGGCTGTCGTCATTTTCAGACACAGTTTTAGACTCTGTGCTGCTATTGAAAATTTCCTAACAAAAAATTACTGACAACACCTTTTCTCAACCCGGGGTTCGTGCCTAAGACCTCTCAGTGAGTGATTGTAGGTACCTATACTAGACCAACTAAGTAGTTGATGAAAATAAAATGACAAATAATAATTTGTAATTTTGCTTATTCATTTTGTTTAAGTGTAGCCGCACTATTGTGCGGCTACACTTAAACAAAATTCACCCAAAACAAATTTCACCCTTGTAATTCAATAAATTTCACTCTCAAATCAAGAGCGACACAATACCCGTTTTAATTATCTCCGCTGACACTGAAACTGAGCACCTATTCATTGTCGCGAACTTCAAACAAATAAATGTAGGGTAAGTTCAAAGCTGGCCGAGAAAGTGAAACCAGGATGTCGCAGATAGCTGTGTCCCAGTTATTCTCAGTGTGACGTGTTGGGTGCGGACGCAGTGAGAGAGACCGGTGATTTATGGAGATAGTGCCGCCATTTGCAATTTTCTTCGAGATCTTTTGGCGGGACTTCTGGTTTGGTGAAGTGGCCCTCATTTGGCCGACACCCATGTGTATAATGGCGTTAAGGAAGGTGAAGTGCAAAGTTTTGGGGTATTTTTCTTCTCTCGTGTCAATGGTTTTTGATTTTATACATTTGCCCAATAAGAATCAACGTCCACTCCTTTATTAGTTGCCTGCATTAGATATTTACGTGTACTCGTAACAGGAGACACGTTTGGGGTAATTTGAAGTATCATTGGAGAATATACAAGGGAAAATTATTTATATTTGAAGATTGATAAAGAAAATTCAATGACAAAAGTCTGGATTAAAAGTTACTTGCGAAATAACTATTTGCCTATTTAAAGAAGAAATTTAGTAAAAACACTATCAGGCAGGTTATAAGATCTGTCAGTTATTCTCAGTAGTATTGGGTCCGGTCCGGACACAGACCTGTGATTTATGAAGATAGTTCGGCCATTTGCAATTTTCTTTGAGATATTTTGGCGGGACTTTTGGCTGGTGAAGTGGTCACGCCCATGTGTGAGTGTGACGTTAAGGGAGGTAAAGTACGAAGTTTTGGCTTTCGATAATGTTTGGAGATGATGCGGAAAAACATTAATTATAACAATTGGTGAGAGGACAAAACAAAGTTACGATATCAATATTATTTCAGGATCTGGTAAATCGTTTTTGATCGTCGTCGTTTTTACAGAAAAAAATAGGTTATTTTATTTTTTTATTTTATTATATTTGGAATAACAAACAATTTATGTTACATGGTTTTTTTTTTTTTTTTTTTTTTTGCCTAGCATGAACCCATACTGGTCGTGTATGGTCTTTTTATATCTACTACTATTCTCATTCATTCCAGTTCTCGCTTTTATGCCTCTCGTACTTTTATTCCGCATACTTGTTCTTTCTATCATCCATCATCATTCAGTCTTTTGTGGGTGGGACTCCCAACTATCCTTTTTAGGAAACCTATCTATCTTTTTATCTTTATTATAAAGTCAGGGTAAATAATTTTGTGACAACCTTTTTCTTTATATTTTACATTGCTTATTTTTTAAAAAATACTTATTGTCTATTTATTTCTATACAATGTTATTTTTTTTGTATCTTTTTTTTTTTTTTTGTTTTTTACATTTTTCTTACTTTAGCTTTATACATATTGAACTTAGAGTCTACTTATTTTATACAGGTTATTTTAATTGTCTTGTTGTTTTTTACATGTTTTCTTATTCTGACATTATACATAGCAAAACTTAGATCTACTTATTATATACAGAGTTATTTTTATTTTTAACATTTTACCTATTTACTTTTTATTACAGTCTTATATTTAATATTTATTACTACTTTTGCCTAGTTTATCTTTATTACACATTTCTTGTCTTATGCTTTATCTATATATTCATCATAATTTATGATAATCATAACTTTCTCATTCTAACTATTTCTTTTCTTGACTATATCAATTATTTCTGTGCAGTATTTAATAAATATGTCTCTTTTCTTACTAACTATGAGACTATTAAAATTTTCTGGGACAATATCTATCTCAAGTTGGTTTTCTACCTCTAAACGTTTCCTACCAAAGACGGGGCATTGCGCGATGATATGCGTGATTGTTTCGTCGGTCCCAGGTTCGCAGGTGCACGATGGGTCCTCCTTACACTTGAACCGGTTCAAGTATGCGGAGAACCCACCGTGCCCTGTCATTAATTTGGTAGTTTGAGGCGTTATCGCAATTTTGCGAACAATTCTGTAAGCCTCCGTGGCACTGGGGAAGAAAAGTTTCGTGACAGCAGCTGTCGTACCAGACCGGTACCTTTCGTCCCATTTGTCAATCGTCTGATTTCTAATCTGACGCTTGACAAATGAGGCGGGGCGCAGGTCGTAATCCGGCTTCTTTTTCGACCCCAGGGCGGCATCCTTTGCAAGTTCGTCTGCCCTCTCGTTCCCCTCCAAGCCCACGTGTGCTTTGACCCAAAATAAGCTCACTATTTTGTCGTCTGAAATGCAAGATGTTATGTGCTTTCTATATTCTACTGCTAATGGGTGGGGGGAATCCGAGTTAACTACGGTCTGGATGGCCGCCATGGAGTCGCAAAAGATCCCGAACGTTTTTGCTTTCTGACTACGCACTTCCCTCGCAGCGCGGCTTAGGGCCAGGAGCTCCGCCTGATACACCGTGGCGTAGGATGGCAGCGCAAGCTTGAGGGCTTTGGTCTCTGTGTTGCAATGAAAAGGCCGCACCGACCTTGCCCTCAATTTTGCTACCATCTGTGTATATTCGGACTTCGAAGTCGCTGGCGATGTTGTGCTGCTCCTCATTTGCCACTCTACCAAACTCTAGGCTAAGTTGTTGTGCGGGGTGTGGCATCTCCGTTGCCGGGGCCATCCGCTCGATCTCCCTGTCCCCAAGCACCGACTGAGACACCCCCTTCCTGGCCTCGTATAGTGAAGCTACTTCACTGATACGTAGGTCAAGAGGGAGCATCCCCGCCAGCACCAGCGCGGAGTCTAGGGAGACCGTTCGGTAGGCCCGGCAGAGTTTCTGCGCGAAACCTCTCTGGACAGCGTTAAGCTGTTTCCTGACCCCCAGCTTATTTGCCGTTGGCGCCCACGCGCATGCTGCATACGGGCGTTTTTCAAAAAAAATGGGCACCCCAGGAATGAGTTGTCCACCAAAAGCAACAGTGTATTTCTTAGCAACCCTATAAAATTTCACTAGCAAAATTAATATTTCTACTACATAAATAATAAATGATTATATTTAATTATTATATAGCAGTGAAATCCATTGTAAAAATTTAATATTGGCAAAAATGTATCTCAAAAAGCAGAATTCAATATGTCCACCATTCGCCATGTTAACTTTAAAGTTAAAAAAACGCCCAAATTACATTTATATAATATTAAGTTGTTTGCAATTGAAGTATTATTGTTATTATTATTGATCATAAGATGATAAAAAAATATATAAAGGAATTTGAATAAATAAAATAGGTTTGAAATCTGTCTACCAAAAACGGAAGTGGTGGAATTTCCAGCTAAGTAACGATAAAAACAAGGACTAGACATTATAAAATACTCTGTATTTTATGTTTTGTTTTAGTCTTGGCAACATTCGTTTTATCCCAAAAACACTGTCCTCTCTTTCCCGCTTGTTTTAGTCGCATTCCGTTACGTTGTGTTGTGAGGTTACATGGTGTGAAAAAATTGTTCCATTAAGAACGGCTCGTTAACGAGTAAGTAAGGAGTTTATTAATATGAATTTATGCTGTAGTTGCTTGTTAATTATCAGTTAGTAATTTTTAAGGCACAAATTAAAAATATCAGATTTCTTATAAAATAATTGCCAGCAATAGTTTGAGGTTATGACTCGTAACATCCATTAAGAAACGTTACGTATAAGCGGAACACAAACGTTACTTAATGGAATTATAAGGACGTGTTTGCATAGATTTTTAATCAGTTACCCGACTGCGGAAAAATTTGTAAGTTATGCTTTTACGAGAATAACGCTTACCAGGACCAGAGTCTTTAAAATGATTTATTGTCTGTTTGTTTCATTCCTTCACTTTATAATATATTACGCCCAATATTTGATATCTATCATAGAAACTTTACTTTTTATAGTAGTTAAAAATTTTGTAGAGCGTGGGTTGTTGTTAACTGTATCGCTGTAACTCTCCTCTTATATCATGTTATAACTATTTTATTTCAGATAATAATATTAGTATATTATGCCTCTCACGGGAACAGAGCGCGCAAAGCGGTTCAGAGAGAAATTGAAGCAAGACCCAACAAGAAATGATGCATACAAGAAAAAACAACTTAACACTGTCTCATTGGCAGGCGTATCATTTACCATTAGATGAGCGACCTGCTCGTCTAGTCACCGATTAGATAAAAAAAACGTTATTTAAACTGACTCTAATGACTGACTAAGTTAAGTACAATTATAAACGTAGCCTTACTTTATCCCATAAGTAACTATAAGTTCCACCTAGGTAACTGTCCTATGAAAATGTGATTTAAAATTCGATATTTCTTCAAATTCAACTGTTAGAGGTATCTTAGAAATATAATATTGTTTTATATCTCCAAAATTTATTTTGTATTACCTTCAAATTGTGATAACTTTAATGTGATGTTAAATATAAGATATTTTGTTTGGTGTTACTGGCACTAAAGTTACGTAATGGATGTTTCACCGATAAATTCTCGGTTGTTAAGAAATTATCTTTAAGTTTAATGTTGATTTTTTAAAAAAAGAGTATCATATTAGTTAATAAACAAATAAGTGATTTTAAATAAATAGTTTTATTTGTGTAATTATGCCAAGTTAAATTGTTATGTAATGGAATAAGAAGTGTTTTACTTTTGAAAAGAGTTTGATTTTTTTGGTGTTTATTTTCATTTATCTGATATAAATTTTATTAAGTCATTTAATTTATTACATTATCTACATATTTATCAACTATTTCATACAAATACAGTTTATTGGAAATTATGATTCCACTTAAGTAACGAGCCATTTTATTTGAAAAAAGCCCATACATGATCGTGGGCTCCACGGCCGCCGTGTATATCGCCCTGATTATTTCCGGATGCAGACCCCAGCTGACTCTTGCTGCTCTGGCAAGCTGTTTGTAGATCGCGATTGCCTTTGTACAGACATTCGCGATGTGCGTGCCAAACGTCAGTTTGGCATCAATTGTCAGCCCTAAAAGTTTGACGTGTTATATGGTTGGTGCATAGTTATTTAAAGTAAGTGCATCATGGTGCCAGATTAAAAAAAAAAGTGTTTAACAAAGCTATAATATATATCACGGGATATTTAACATTAATTTTAGTAGTAGCGAGTTATTTCTATATCTCAGAGAAGTTGCAATCTCTTTGTTCACGATAAAACTGATCCCGTGATATCTAATAATAAGTAAGTAAATAAACATGTTTAAGCTCAAAACTTATATTAAACAAAGTGGCTAGTGTGTTGAACTACATTGGGCTGAATTTATTTCTTTAGGAGGATAAACAGGTTCACAGAAGAACGAGAATCTGCATTTATTGATGCTTATGTAGAGGTATACTAAATGCGGTTTTTAATACATTAACCATTTACTATAATTGGTAGATGGTTCTTTCCGATAACGTTGTGTAGACTATTAAAATGCCAGTTGAATCTAATCCGAAATCTTTATGAGATTACAGGTAAAAAAGAGCACAGATCTAAATCTAGTAGAAAGTCGTAAATTTCACCCTTGCCTAGATTGCCTAGGCTCTCATATGGCTCGTAAAACAAGACAGTAAAACTTATATAGATAAGCAAGTTCCCAAAACATTAAAAAGTATGTACCTGTAGAGTAACTGTTAGAGCTATGATGTTTAACATAACATCACGCCTATATTACCCAGAAGGGTGTGGCAGAGGTATACAGCACCCACACTTCACCTGTTAGTTTTGGTCCTATGGGATTTGGGGTAAACCTATCGCCATCCGTCCATCTACTGTTTGTTCCACAAAATAAGAGTATTTTACTGTTTTGGTTAAAAGTACATATCAAAACATGATACCCAAAGTTAATAAGAAAAAGCCTTAATAACTAACAGCACAGCCTAAATATGTACCCGTTGAATGGCGATAAACTACACATAAGGTGGTATCCATTCTCTAAAAGCACTACCCAACAACAAATATTCTCCACAAGTTTAAATAAACACAAAGCCCCACAAACGAAGAACAATTAAAATAAAACATGTGTGTTTCAAGCGAGAATTTAAAACGCAAGCTGGTTGTAATTAATGTGCCTCCACAAATTGGCGACTCGATCTACAATGTGTGCCAGCCTTCGTGTGTGGTGAGAATTACAGCGGAAATCGGATTCTTTTTTTATTTTTGCAGTATTTAAGGGGGAACAATTGGATGGCTGTTTTCCATGTAAAAGTAAAATGGGTTTAACTTTAATATTATTAAGTTTTTATCAATTTTTATAGACAAATCATATCTTAAACACTTAAATGCATGTGTGTACAAATTGGCGACTCGATCTGCATCGTGTGTGGTGAGAATTACAGCAGCAACCAAAAATATTGAAAATGTTGCAGGGGAAAAACGTAATATGTGTTACACTTTATTATTATTCAGTTTTTATCTTTTTTTATAGACAAATCATATCTAAAACACTAAACTACATGGGCACACAAATTGTTGACTTGATGTAGAATGTGTGCCAGCCTTTGTGTATGGTGTGAATTACAGCGAAAAAGGAAAATTTTAGAATTTTTACACTGAAAATTTGGTTAAGAAGTAGTTACACTAAATATTATAGTTTTTTAATTAGAACTGTCGATTTTGAGGCATGTAGAGTTTTTGTTCATCAACGATAAAGAAGCATGGCGCAAGCGGTTTAATTGAACGCGCTTATCTCAGGAACTAAAGGTTCGATTTGAATAATTAATTTTTGTTGTATTACTTATTTATTGAAGAAGGCTATAAGCATATTATATCACGTTACAACTAATAGGATCGCAGCAGCAATAAAAAATGTTGCGAAAACGGGCAAAAAATCGTCAAAAGTATTTCAACGAATTCCACACAAACGAAGCATTGCTAGTAATAAATAAAGGTATTGTCTCATTAATGGAAAGGGTTCGTTAATTCGTAGGCCAAAAGCAGTAAAACTAAGACATTCCTACTCTACACACACAATTTAAACACAAATATTTCAATGGCATCCTCGACCTTCAAAAGCGCACACGAGAACAAACTATGGAACTATGTGGCATATGAAACATTTCTCTTTGGGAAACATTGTTTTGTGAGGTGACATTTTTATACGCCCCGACTATAATGGAATGTTGCCTCGCAAAGAAGTCATTCACGAGTGTGGAATAGTTGTGATGAATTAGTTTACTTTCCAAATAATCACTTTTAAATGAAAATAGCACGTTAAAATAGAATTTTTTTTTTTTTCATTTACTCTTTATGCAAATAAAAAAAATATAAATTTTCGGGTTATAAATTATTTTAAAACAGTAAAAATGGAAATATAAATGACATAATAAAATTTAAAATAATTTTATTTGTTTTATTTATAGAATCTTTTGCAATAATTGCAATAACTATCTTCATCAGTATTGTTCCATTGTCAAACATTCAACAAAAATAATTCTTTCATATTTTGCAACAAATCTTTGGGTGATCCGTAAAGATTTGTTCTGAGAGTAGTTGTACGTACTTACTTATGTAGGTGAATGCTGTGCTGCATTATTCTTGCATTTTGGTTTAGTTTGGAACCATTGGATAGTGTAATTGTCTTACGTTTACGTTATTAAGGTACTTATTTTATAAGTTATCTTTTTCAACTAACAATCCGAAAAATAAATGTCTCGAGCTTCGGAAGCGCACACAACAACAAATTGTGAAGCTATGTGTTATATGAAACATTTCTCTTTGGAGAACATTGTTTGGTGAGGTGACATTTTTATGCGCCCCTACTTTAAAGGTGGAATGCTACCTCGGTGCCCACGAGTGTAGAAAAGTTTTGATAAATGTGTTTTAACCTGGAAAACGATTACTAGAATGAACATAAGTAAGTGAAAGAACGTTTTTCAAAATTAGGAGGACTTTCATGTAATTAAAACTTGTGGTGCAAATAGATTGAAAGGAATGTGCTTTTTTCTCACTTAACATTATTTTGTTGTTGTTATTTATATTTGGCCTAGTTGCTCTTGCGATTTAAGGTACATTTTTAACACTCATATTTTTTGCTACGGTGCTATTCCTCATGTGCCAATAATTTCAAGGCCTGATGATGATGACAAACCGGAACACAGTAGATGAAGTACTACTACTTGGCAGCTGGTTAAATGTGAGACTCGAGTTCGTTCACAAAAGCTCTACTACCGTTAAGACCACCACGCACCTTAGTAATATTCTAAATCAGAAAGTAACTCTCCTTTTCCGTCTTATAGGCTTTAACGGCAAAGATACTGAACCGATCTTGATGGAAATTTGTATGAAGATAGCTTAAGACCTGAGGAAGGACATAGGTTACTGTTGGCGCCACTCACACCCTTCAGATTGCCTGTGTCAACGCTCCCCTAAACGTAATAGGCCAAAAGGCCAGTCCCTTAAGTCACTTTTACAGATGCTGGATAACTGTCAAACAGTTGTCAATTCGTATTATATAAAGCTTGCAATCTTGAACCAAAACGACCAAAACCCTTTTTTATACCACTTTCTTCTAAAAAGGTCGCGAGCTCACTAAAATATATCCATCCATTGTACGTAAATTAAAATAGTTGTAATAGACCGTGTTAATTGCATCATCGTTCTTTATTGACATATTTACCACGCAGGTGGAGCCACGTGCAGAAGCTAGTTAATGTTTTAAGTAAAAATGTAATGACTTGCTTAGCCCCGCTATAACTGAAACCACACCCTTCTGCTGCCGCCCAGCTGGTTGTGTAACAGATAGGAATTTAGGCCAAACGATGTTGCGCCTGGGATACGTTGTTTATTCCGATTTACGTATAAAACACTAGCTCCTGCTTGTTACCGCTATATTTCAGTGCAATTGCCTTTTGGCGCTGGTAAAACGACGAATTTTCAATTCGGTACAACTAAATTAAGAACTGTGCTTTAGATGCCTTTTGGAGAACTATGACAGTCCTAGTACGCAGAAGCTTAAAAATAATACCATATTTCCCTGTTTCTCCATCCAGATCTGATCTACGTAAAATAATTGTTACTTTGTCGGGAACTATGATTACGATAGTTCAATAAAAATATAGTTTAAAAAAAACTAAAAAACACGCTTTTAAAGTACTTCTAACTAAAAAGTGAAAATAATTCCTAATATAAGCTGAAAAGGGGTAAGGGTTGCTCGATAGACGAAAAATATGGCACAGAGCGCCCCACGCTTTTTCACAATAATACTAGTATTTTTTGTGCATTACCATTTTCAGCTTATATTTTTCTTAAACTATATTTTTTTTTTTTTTTTTTTTATCGAATTATTGCATTTGATAGACGTGCGTTTAAAGTGGGTCAAAATCGAGACCAAAGAGTCGGTTACATGCATACATACATACATACATGCAGGTGAAGCTAATATAAGCGTGTTAAAAAGGATTTGTCAGCTTCACAAAACTATATTGTTCTTCGATGTACAGAATTATAAATATACATTTTGGATTTAATTGCTACATAGTAGTGGAAGAAAGACATTTGTATGGAATGATAATTTTTCAAAAAGAAATACCTACTTAAATTTGAAAATATGCACTAAAAATAATAAATATGCTTAATTAGACGTCAACCTCAATATAATTGGGAAATGGGTAGGTTTTTTTACGATTTATGTACACAACACTAGTTAATGCTTGTTACCGCTATATTTCACTGCTATTGCCTTTCAACGCTTGCAAATACAACGAACTTTCAATTTAATGGATGATAATTTTATTTATTGAGCCATCACTGTGAACACGACCAAAATAGTAGCTTTCAGCTGTTTTTAGTGATTTACCGATGGCTGGAAAATCGGACCACTTTTTCGTTCTTTGAAAATAAAGGGAGGTTTGTTAAAAGTAGTATTTAAAACCTCTGTGACAAGGTAGCACTAACACTATGAACTGTCTCAAATGTTACATGATAAAATATTCTAACACGTTCAATAGTTTCTAAAATTGACCATATAAACAATATATTAATATTGTACGAATCTATTCGGCGGAACGGTTACGGAATAGAACTAATTTGCAGGTCATAAAGTCAACTTATTTTAAATGAATTTTTATTATTAATTCTTAGTAATGAGACTGTCTTATATAGTTTTATAACAAGACGATCAATTTAAAATCCATCAAGCAAAAAATACAATGGCATACGTATACCACCGAGCCTGGTAAGAGGATCATCCCTTTGAAGTGGAGGAACATCACATCCCATTCCTCTACAGTATCTATAATTATGAGCATCTTAAAGCATCACTTCTCAGACATATAACAACTATTTATCAACATTCTAGTGGACTATCTCACATAGACAATAGGACTTTGATTACGATCATATTAATCTGTAAACTAAATTATATCCTCGTGACCGAATTTCAATAATAGCGGCTAATCTCAGCGGATATTAGCCTTTGAGGCGGCAGATATTATGATATAATATGTAGTAAAGCTTATGGATCTTGAGAGGTTAAGAAAAGAGAGGTTTGGTTAAATTGATAGATCATCTATCCATCCATGGATCTTTTTCTTTGCGTGTCAATGGAAAAACGACTAGTTTAAATTGTTTTCATTGTGGAGGAAACAATTTATACTAGTTGTTGTGGAGGAAACAATTTCAACTAGTTGTTGTTTTCATCCATGGATGAAAATACTTGGATGTAACATTACAAAAACCAAGTATCTTTTTCTACTTTTAATTTTTTTTCATGATTTGTTAATATGTACAATTTTACAAATTGAAAAAAGAAAATTAATTATATACAAGTCAATAAAAAAAAAACAAATACCATCGACCTTGACTGCAGGGAACGTGTTCAGAAGGCGGAATAGTTATGGTTGTGTTATTAATAGTTATTATTATTCAGTTATGGTATTTAACTACTTTGGGAAGAAAGGAATAAGCATATAAATATAATGTTATTATTTTGATAGCCTAAATATTTCCATATTTTATTACAAGTTCCCTTAAGAACACTAATAAACTACTAAAATGTTGAGCAAATTTTCAAAATATTAGCAAGATCATAAATAAAAAAAAATATATATGTCACGCAACTTTCACACAATGTTATCTAATCCCAAACTAAGCAAAGCTTTGCATAACAGAATTACTGATATTAATATATTTACTTAATAAATTAGCTTAATTTAATTTATTTAACTAGCACATTTAAATCTATTTACTATATTAGGTATATATATATAATATTGTTTAAAATATTGATAAGATTAAATTTATATTAACATAGGATAGGTAGGTTATTTTAATACATAAAGAGCGCATCTCGCCTATACAACTGTGTTTATCGAGAAAAAGCATCAAACTTACCATTAAATAAATAAATAAAATAAAAAAATATATATAAAAATAAAAAATCTTCCGTAAATACATACTTATTATACATAGAAAAACCAAGAACAAGACAAACCGAAGTGGGAATCAAACCCGCGACCACTGCGTAGCAGGCAGCTACTGACTCCGCTATCCTGTCTTTATTATTAATAAACACAGCAATAAAAGCTTTATCAGAAATATTTAAGCTATTTTCACGCATGATATTATGCTGCGGCTTTTATGTCTGCTTATCTGAAAATGACGTTTTATTTTTGGGAATAAAACCGAAAGTTAATGAGTAATAAATATTGGTTTGACTCTTTATCCTAGCTTTATAATCTGACATATTTTATTGAACATAAGTCGTGATTGTTATTAAGGTAATTTTGCAGTTTACTTTTATGGTTATTATTCTGTGTACTTTTATGTACTAAAAAGTATATATTTAATCGTTTGTTTGGTTGTGGGGTGGTTGTTTGAATATAAAATATGTGAAAATATTTTAATTAGGATATCTGTTTTTATAAATATTAGCTATAAGGCTTCTTAAGATTTTTTAATAATACACCAACTGCCTTATATTGCCTGCAACACAAAACCTTCTTCTTATTCATCCAAAGGTTGCCTGTAAGAAATTGCTCTTTAGCGATAAGGCCGCCCATTGTGCATTTGAAATAATTTAAGTTTGTCTCTTGTATATATATTGTCAAACTGTAAAATTAGTTTAAAATAAATAATATTCTATTCTTATCTCTGAATTTATTAATCCTACAATCCACGGGGCACTAAGGTAAAAACCTAAGATGATTTTCGTGATCAAAAGGAATTATCTTAATTAACAAAAGCATTTTGTTATTATAATTAGGGATATTTTATATTGCATATCAAATGAATAATCGCATAACAATACATACTCATCATTTATATTCTTTTTTACATCAAATAACTTACTTCACTACAGATAAACTAAATGTTTAACAAAACTCAAACTGCAGATAATTCGAAATTACACATCAATATGACATTCCTTTTTTCCTCATAATGCAATACAGTTAAATTTATTTTTGTACAAAAATACTACATGCTTAGCATTAATACTGACTGCACATCAAATTTACCATATTTCATAGTAAAATAACTATCCCAGTCGCATATTAACCAGTAAGTACAACAAAATCTGTTCATCATAATTTGTCTTAATTTTCAAGAAGCCATGCTCGGCAAATTTAATGATTATTATAACAAAAAAATCCTTTTACATTGCATTATTTCTAAAAGCAGAACAACTTAACTGAAAAACTTTAAAAAAGTTATGGCATAGGTCAATTATGGGTAAAGTAGTAGGTTAGGTTAGGTTAGAACTGCGACCATAACATGCTAGAATCAATCTGTGTGATACTCCGACCCCTTTTTGAATCCACCCACAAAATAAAATAATATTATACTACCTACCAATTTCTTATTATCATAGATCGTAACAGACGACAGTACGTGGCGCCACCTGCAGAAGCTAAAAATGTGCCTATTGGGCAAAAAAGGAAGCGTGGACGCCCCGCGAAAGCAAGACCCGCTTTAATAATTCAATAAATTACAATTTTGTATCTAATTTTATATTTTTTTTGCTGATCTCATTATGTGATAATTAATAAATAATAAGATGACTGTGAATAATAAAATGTTGTTTGATTTAAAAAAACTGCTGTAAATATTATAAAAATAGAAGCTATATTTAAAAGAAAAAGAGTTAACATGTATAATGTGCATTATGATTATTAGCTGTGCATTGATAAAAAAGCTTTTGCTTTAGGAAAAATTACTGTGCGCTGTGAAAATAAATTGTAGTGTGTTTAGTGATATTTTGAGTTAAATATTTTGTTGTGCAATCAGTAATTTTGATGGGAATTCGGTATTTAATTGCATAGAAAAAGGATATTTTATGATTTGCGTTTAAATACTACCCTTATAATTATTATATTTGCAACATAACCATTTTATAACTATAGCATATTCAGCCGTAACATTACGTACTGGTGTTAAGTTTTAATTTTCATAAATATATTGGAATAAAGATAAGCTACCAAAATAAATAAAATATTATAAAAATCTGAAGCCGGTATTAATTGTATTGCTGATTACACTAATTTTATACTTCACATGACTGTATTTAATTTAATGACGGCCGGATGGCGGAGTGGGTAGTGTACGTGCCTGCGACGCCGAGGTCGTGGGTTCGATTCCCACTTAAGACAAATCTTTGTGTGCATGAACATGGGGGTTTGTCTTAGTCTGGGTGTTTCAATGTATAATAAGTATGTATTTACAAAAAAATAAAAGTATATATATGTATTAGTATCAGTTATTCTAGTACACATATTACAAGCTCTGCTTAGTTTGGGACTAGATGGCGCTGTGTGTGAGTTTAAAAAAAAAAAGTAAGCCGTTAAAATAAGTATAAATAAATATTGGTTTTGAGGTAGAATAAATAAAAGGTGGGGTTTTTCTTTCTTAACATCACGTCTATATTGCCCAAAAGGTTTGGTGTACTACACTCACATTTCACCCGCTATGTTTAGGTCTCATATGATAGGGGGTCAGCCTATTGCCCTCCACCGGGCACAATACCAACTCCGTCCAACTATTGAGAATTTCTTAACGGAGAAATCCAAAATTACACTATTGCTCAACCCGGGAATTGAACCGCGCATACGCTAAACACTAGACCAACGAGGCATTTGGACTCGACAAACTGTGTAACCGTTTGCCCAGCTTAAATAATTCACACAACTTACACACAACGCCATCTAGTTCTCAAACTAAGCAGAGCTTGTACTATGGGTACTAGAATAACTGATTCTAAAACATATATACTTTTCTTTTTGTAAATACATACTTATTATATATAGAAACATCCAGACTAAGACAAACCCCCATGTTCATGCACACAAAGATTTGTCTTAAGTGGGAATCGAACCCACGACCTCGGCGTCGCAGGCAAGCACACTACCCACTCCGCCATCCGGTCGTAAAGCTGAACTAACACGTTAATTAGAGCTCGTAAATATATTATACAGAAGTCATTAGACTAAAAACGATTGAACGTACGGTAATTAATGTTAGGGTAAAAAAGGCGTTTTTATCGCAAGTATATTGTGTGAGAGTAGATACTAACACATTCATATCCTCTCCTCTCCGCTTATTATCTTGTGTGATCGAGCCTCCCCGAGTGACGTACACAACGATTCCCTACGTCCGGCGCACCCTGGGCAATTCGCGAGTTCTCCAAAGCGAATTGGCTAACTATCTATAGGCTATCCTTTCACCACAATGGCAAGTTAAAATAAAATTTGACTCAGCCATCGACACGACGAAGAAAAATCTTGTGTGATGTTTATAAAATTGTTATTGAAATTACCTTTTAAGCAGTTACGATCAATGTTCTATAATTTGGTGAATTTTACAGACTAAGCTATAAAAATGAATGAGCTACCATGCTATAGAAATGATTTGCTATAAGCAAATCAGTAATTTATCTAAATAAGGAAACGCTAGATAAATATGTAGTAAATAGCAGGGACCGGTGGCTTATCAATGATTCTAATCGAAGATTAGATATAATATCATCAATCGATTGTATAGTTATAATATAACAACCACATGCTGGTATTGAGAATTTATTTATCATCAATATAACTATACAATCGATTGATGATAAATAAGTTCTCAATACCAGCATGTGGTTGTAATTGTGACGGTGGATAGCGATAGGCTCACCCCCTATCACATAGGATCTATACATAATTTATAACTCTTTTGCGTAAAATAAGCGTGATGGTAAATTATGTTTTGTTTTTTAGAATCTCTTTATTCGTCATTTCACAATTCGCATTAATATTACATTTAAGTCGAGAATGGAAATTATTTCAGCACTCTATTAAATTAAATAAAATTAAATATTCATTTATTTCAGTTAAAAATACCACCATATATTACATTACACTATATTATTACACATTAATTACAAAAATAACAATGAAAATAAAAAATAAAAATATAAATAGACACATTTGATTACATAGTCAAAGCATAAAATCATCGTCTATTAAATAGCGTGTATCAATTAATATAAATTATTAATACTTTAATAAAAGTAGACGTATTTTTTTTAAAATTATTATTTTTTTGATCATCAACGTAATTTTATAAACGGCTTAAATGTTTTCAGTTTTAAATGATTAAATACAATAATTATCATGTTAGAATTGCAGGTAATAAAGTAATATTATTTCAATGGTCAACGGAATAAGAACACGGCTTTTTAAAATCAATATTACATAAATGAATAGTAAATTTAATTTCTTAATAATTTAATTTAATAAATTTAAGCCATCAACGAAAGGACCGAACATCAACGAATATATTTTAACAATAACTGACTAATTTTCTGACTGAATATAAGTTCTTAATTATCCGATTTACTTGGCACCGACTTCAGAATTATAAAATAATTATTTAATAATTTCTATTTTACTAAATGAAAAAACGTATTATTTTGTGCGAAGTAAATTTATTTTTTGCTTTTTAGTTTACCTACTTTTTGAAGTCTTTTTTTTTTTGTTAAAAATTATTTTATTTTACGATTTTAAGTGATGGGTAGACCAGAACGTTTCTCGAATGAGGAGACGACAGTTCTGTTACTTGAGACGGAAAACTTATTAATAATAATCCCCGTACTCCTAACCGTTGAGGAGTTGTACCTTCCAGCATCAGCTCAGCAACTTAAAATGCAAATATCCAAATAGTTTTAGGTAATATGCGAAAAACAATATAGAGGGCGAAACCGCGGTCGACTAAATAGACCAACATTACGTGAGTAACACCCGTATTTCATAATTTTAATAATATAGAAGCCTTTGAAATTTGAGGGTTACCCATGATTTCTCTAGGATCCCAACATCAAATCATGACCTCATATTATGAATATACATACATAAGTAATATTTAACGTCTCGCCTCATCTGTGTAGAACTTGAAAGAATACAGTAAACGGCCTCAAGGAGCCTATATTAAAAAGAATTATCCCCGTACTCCTAACCGTTGAGGAGTTGTACCTTCCAGCATCAGCTCAGCAACATAAAATGCTGACTACTAGATGCAAATATCCGAGTAGCTTTAGATAATAAATATATAAAAAACAATATAGAAGCCTTTTCAATTTGAGGGTTGCCCTCGATTTCTCTAGGATCCCATTATCAGAATGTGACTTGAAAAAAATGGGACCACATGACAAGTATATCCTATCAAACAAAAAAAAAATTTCTCAAATCGATCCAGGCGTCTTCGAGTAATCGGTGAACAAACATAAAAAAAAAATACAACCGAATTGAGAACCTCCTCCTTTTTTTGAAGTCGGTTAAAAAGAACACAAACAGATATACACAAATTCTAACTAAATTTAAATTGGCTTAGAAACCGCGCTTCTATTAATGCATTTTAAATTATGACGGCTCCGAACACACGCGAAACCGGTTACCTCCTAACCTCTATAAACAAAGGCGAATAAATAAATATCTTAGTCACAAAATATAGAAATATCACGCTCTTACTTACCACTTTTATCCATAAGCCGGGCTTTTTCCTCATCCTTCTCATTTTGTGTCTCGTTCGATTCATTATCACAACGATACTCTTTCATTAATATCACATTATTTCTGTCTTCGTTCATACTGTGCACGATTAATATACTTGGATTAACTTCATTCATTTACAGTTACACACACTAACAAGTTATTCATTAAACAGATTGAATCTCCACAATGAAATAGTAATTGTTAGAAACTATTGTTTACTAAACGTACACTCTGCGCGAATCAATAAATTTGACAGCTGCTTCGTTCGGTAACCTTCGGGCATACTCGGCACTGATCGGATATTACAAGAGTCCGAACGAGACGCATGCGCAGCCAATCAGCGTATCACATGAGTACAGAAACTGTATTACTCATTTTAATGATGTGTTAACCAACACTCAGCGCACTTATCACTAGATTAAAATGCATGTTTTATTATTTGATCTCGGCCCTGTCCAGTATACATGTGTCTGATCGTTGATAAATTTATTTATAAACATTGGATATTTATATATTATTATATTTTAGCCATTATTAAATCTTTAATTACGTAATACTTTCTAAGACTTATTTATGTTATAGGTTTTAATATATATGTATATTTTAATACCTACCTTTAATATAATAAAATGTCTTCAACCAGTTTGGTTTAGACATTACCAATCTCTACCCTACCTCTATCTACCTATAATATTTGGGGCGCGCACTTTGATCGTACTGCCAATGCCAAGTACCCAACCCTAACTAATGAGCCGTGAAATACGTGCCTCCGAATAACTGTGGCGATAGCAAAATTATATTAAATTTAAGAGGGAACTCCCGGTATGGAATTCTCATACAAAATGAGTCTGGTTGTATCTTTTACATTTTTCATCACAATGTTATAATTTTTGCACAGTCAATTTAAAACATGATTATCTATGTTCCTTCGATTTCAAATTATCTTTAGTCTGTCTATTTTAAAAATTATAGGCATCCAAACATCCGTAGTTTTGAACGGCCTAAAAAATGCGACTTTTTTAGTATTATACAACAGATTATTACAAGTTTTCGAAACGAAGGACCCTCGTAAATATAATGTACTTTCTATTTTATCAATAATTATCATCAAAGTACCTCATTTTCATTCATCAAATACCATATTACAAATTAAAGAAAATTACAATATCTATCTCAACTCATTGAAGGGGGTGAGGCAGCCATTCGTTAGCTACTCGGAAGTGAAGGAGGGGTGCCAGTGAGATACCGAACCAAGCCGAGATATGACATACCATAGTCTACCGACCAGAGAGTATGCAATGAACTGCATTGAACCTTTTTTGACATTCACGACTGCAACAAGTTATAGTCCGAGATCTAGCTGCAGAATCTTTTCGTTCTTTACAAACATAATTGAATTATATTTTTATGTAAATAATCATTTAGGGACTGAGCTGTATACATGGCATATGGGTTAAACGTACCAAAGTCTAAACGAATAACAGAAATAAAAACAGTTAGTTGAAAACAATGATTGTTTTTTGCATGAATAACTTATTAATAGTTATTTATATATTATTTCAAAAGACAATTGTATACAATTGTACTATTGTGACAAAGTGTAAATGTTAAAACGATTGACTGTTAAAATGTGTAAATGATGAGGCTGATCATAATCTGTTTTTTTATTTTTATCACGTCCCTAATCACCCCATACTTTCAAGGGCTGTTATAAATTAATAGTCAGCTATATATGCCGAGCAGAGTATTAGTATCTATAGAAATATGTCACATTATCTTTGAAAAGACAACGTTTAATTGTCTTGTTAATTTATCATTGAGTTGGAGTAATAATAATAATCGTTAAATGCTTTCGAACCTAAAACCTTCTACATGCATATTAATAACTATGCAGATACAATATTCATTTAAAATGCATAGCTCTTGGCCTAATTACAGTGTCATTCATTGCAATTCGCTTGTGTCATATCATATGTCACACTTGTATTTTATAATGTTGATTATAATATTTAAATAGTTTCTCTGGACTTAAATATGGGTAAACAATCTTTACATTGTGTATTGTTAATTATTAACATAGTAAATATATCATTATATCTACGAATACTTAAATTGTAATGTCATTATATCGTGCATGTCATTTTTGTTCTTTCATATGTACAATCAAACACATAACCGTTTCAGCAAATTTGAACAAAAATAAGATAAATATATTTACAGCATATAAACCGCATAGTAATAAAGATTTTTGTCATTTGAGTTTGTGCTGAGGTAAATTATTTACATTTCTGTATTTTTAGTGAACCGCAGAATGAAAAGAAGAGACTTGGCCTATTTGTCAGCTTATACTTCACGAGAGCGAAAAATGAATAAGGTTAAACGTAAAATAGAGCTGAAGAAAGTAATAATTATTAGATAAATAACGAATGCCATGTTGCAGAATAATGCAATTCTTTTATCACTGTCTCAAGAGAAACGCAATGTGCTAAATATTAGAGCAATATTATTAAATATTATTATTATATACCCTAAATAATACAGTATCATTTCAAAACTTTGTTTTATTATTTAAATAAAGAAAACACTCAGAATCAAGAGTTAAACGGTACTATTACTATTATATTATAGTACTAATGTTTTGATGCAATTACATACTACGTGGGTGCAGTCGCAGAAGAAACTAGTGATATTATAAATCCCAAAGTAACTTTGAATGTCTGTCGGTCTGTTGTTCCTGCAAAATAAAATCGTTTAATCGATCTTGATGAGTGTTAATGTTTTTTTTGTTGACAAAGCCCGCTTAATTAAGCGGCCGTGGCGCAATGGATAAGGCATCGGTCTTACGATCGAGAGGTCGTGGGTTCGAATCCTGGCCATTACACCACGGACGTAAAACTTCCTCTTATCACAAGCGAATTAAGCTTAAGCTAGGGTTAACAAGAATACGAGTAATTTGTATTTGCAAATTGCTAGTAAGCTTTTCAAAAAAAAAAAAAAAGTCTAAACACGCAAAGTTTTATTGATATCAAATTTGTGTCTATAGCCTCTATTTTCATGCGTGGGCGTCGGCTTGACGCCTTGACGCCTTGACGCGAACTCAAATTGGACGTATTGCGAAAGCGACAATAATTACCCTTGCTGTAAATCTCATGGCAATTTTGAACTCGACTGTACATCATCATCAAAATCAAACTGAATACGGACGCCAAAATTAAATCATGTTACAGAATAAGGACGCGCTATATCCTTAGGCTCAAATAACATCGACTAGCTAGCTTCATATTTAACTGTATTCTGTGACGTAGACACAGAAGCACTGCGTCGTCGCGTTGCGTCCAGTTTATATGGCCTATTTAGCCCAAGATAGATGTAGACAAATTGTATGGATAAATGCAAATGAACCTGAAAAGCAACAACATAAACAGATCAGCTTTTTAAGTTCATTAAAATCATGATTATTTTAAATTGCTGGCCTAATCTTTAATATATTTCCAGCAGGCCCACATAATGAAGATATGTATAAATATAAATTATATTATGTAAAAAAAACCGATGGCGTAAAACGCGACGTGAAATCTTTTATCTCTTTTAGTTGCCTGCCCGCCTGTTAAAACAGCGTCGTAAGTTCTTAGTCTGAATTATGCCTAAAGGTATAGAATATCTATATTTAGTAGATTTTTAGTCGACTAGTTGGTCGACTAGTGCATAATGCAACTGACTGTGGAACAATAAACATCCCTGTTCCACATACAAATCTCGCCATTGTTACCATAGCAACAAAATTTTGTTGAAAATCGGCAGACTTATCAAACAACAAATCCTAGGTATTGAACCGTTGAGTAACAACTGAACATCAACATGTATTTTCACTCACACATTTATATATAAGACCGATAGAGACAGCAATACCTTTATATGTGTGCAGAGTCTACCCTTAATATTTCCATCGACTCTATCATCAAGCTTTTGTTGAACTCGTAGAAGTAAATAAATAAATAAATATTTCACAACTCACACACAACGCCATCTAGTCCTAAACTAAGCAGAGCTTGTACTATTATGGGTACTAAAATAACTGATACTAATGCATATATACTTTTCTTTTGTAAATACATACTTATTATACATAGAAACACCCAGACTAAGACAAACCCCCATGTTCATGCACACAAAGATTTGTCTTAAGTGGGAATCGAACCCACGACCTCGGCGTCGCAGGCAGGTACACTACCAACTCCGCCATCCGGTCGTCAGTATATTTTTTAAACTGCCATATTATTACGAGGTGAATAAGACCATAGGGGAATATACGACAAAGGGTAATTGGATGAAAACAAAAAATCTTAGACAATGTTCATTTGATTCACCTTATGATTGTCCTCGAATAAATCAATAATAATAAGTATTTTAGAAGCTTTTATATATTTTACTTTATGACCCCATATGCGGGTTTACCTGGTTCAAATGTTATTCTGTTTGGTGGCCGTGAGTAAGAAGATTTGCACAACGCCATCTATTGAACTTTTTACGTAAACTTATTTCTAAATTATCCCCAAAATTTAATCAATGGGATATAAAATTTATAAAAACTCCAATGGGTATAGAAATTCAGTTGTTTTTATTCATCTTTAACTATAAGACATTTCGTGCTTTAAACTTCAAAAATTATGGACTTCCAAACAACTGTTTGACCCATTTTTCTCTTCTTTGGACCGGAATCATCAAAACTCCCTTCTTAGTGCGCCCCTACGCCATATAAGGAACCCTCATTCAAAATTTAAAGTTTCTAGCCCAAGCGGCTTAGGCTCTGCGTTGATAAATCAGTCAGTTGGGTAAACAATTATTTAAGTATGATAACGCGCGTGGTTTTACCCGCTTCAACGTAACGTATGCAAAACGCCATCTATTTTTTTTTGCGTAAACTGATCTCTAACTTAAACCCCTAAATTCCAGTATGTGTAAGCTCTCTCTAACGCTTTGTCCTCCTTGAGACTGTGTTTCAAACACTTGACAAAACATATTTGACAGCCAATTAAATAACTTTATTTCAGATAACTTCCGACAAAATGTATTGATATTGTTGTTTTATTGGGTGTTTAACTGTCAGTAAAAAAAACACGACTTTACAATATATTTACAACAGGTTCAATTATAATGTTTATAATATATAAATGCATATATATAAACATGTATATTGATAGGTATATATAAATCGCCCTTGAAATAATCTACCAGAAGTGATAGCCACTTGATATTCTAGAGTACTACATAAATTGTATATTATAAATATGCTATCGGCAATATGTGAAATCTAGTTATTGTATACAATTACTAAGAAATGTGTTAAATGATATTTTGTTAAATTAATTTAAACACACGTTTGTGGGTACATGTCGCCGGTGCGGCACCTCATTCTTTTTCATACGATTAGTTATAAAAAAAGAATCACGATGGCTAACCTAACCTATTCAGGTTAGGTCGCCATGTTGCCCTGAGTTGCACTATATACCTATAAATAAGTATCCAAGGTTTTTTTAGAGTGCACGGTTGGCGATGTGATTAAAGCGGTCGCCTCGCCGCTTTCAGCTGCGCTGGTGTTGTGGGTTCGATTTCCACACAGGACAAATCTTTGTTAATTTTTTCGCCAAATACATGTGATCCGCAGAGATTTGTTTTGACTCTGGGTGTGCTTTGTGTGTGTGAAATGTATGTTTGTGGAGACCCCCGCGATACAGGGGCTATTCCTACAGCGGTCGTATTTTTTAAAAATAAAAAACAAAAAAAAAACATGATAAAAAACATACATAACATCACGCCTATATTACTCCAAAGGGAATGGCAGAGGTGTACAACAACCACACTTCACCTGTTCACAATTCCAGATCCGTGCTGCTATTGTGAATTTTCTGACGGAAAGGTCACAAATAACGCTTTGCCCGGGAATCGAACCCATTTGTAGACCATCGAGACAGTTCTCCATCTTTTTCTTTTTTTTCTTTTATCTATTTAACATGGACAGGTGCGGCAGTTATCTATTTTGAAAATACCTAGCTAAACCAAAACGACCACAAAACTAAATTATAATTTAGTCCCTGTGGGAGCTTATTTAATTTTATTGGGCTACAAATTAGCAAACCAGCAATACGAATTGATATAATCATTGGTAAATTCACGAATAATTCGCTTATTTTAAAGACTGGATAGTGGAGTCGGGGATGCAACTTCTGCGGGTTCGATTCTCGCTCAAGAAAAATGTTTTTTTTTTTTTTTTATTCTACGCCCACAGCGAACGAACGTGTAGTCCACCTGATGGTAAGTGGAGTACAGCCCATGGACATCAACAATCCACAAAAGCAGATTATAGATGCGTCGCTGCAGCTGAGGACTGCAGTGTTATGCCTCATGTGCCAGTAATTTCAGGGCCTGATCTCACCACCAAACCGGAACACAGTAATGGAAGCACTACTATTTGGCGGCAGGTTAAAGGTGGGACGGTGGTGCTGCCGCCCTCGAGCTCATTCACAAGAGCTCTACCACCAGTAATTCATTCAGACCAAGACAAACCTGCGTGTTATTGCACGCAGGTTTGTCTTGGTCTGAATGCTATGTATAAAAAAGTAATATATATATTATCATCAGATATTCTAGTACCCATAGTACAAGCTCTGCTTAGTTTGTGGCAAGATGACGTTCTGTAAAAGTTGTGTGATATTTATATTTATTTTTAATGTTAGATTAATTAGGTTCTCTATTATTGTTCTGGGTCCCAGAGAAGGTGGACATAAATATGCGTTCTGAGTACGCTTATCAACTCATTATTCACTTATGAAATTGATTTGTTTTCATACTGATTATATTAATTAGCTTTTGTTGTATTATTTATTGATCTTTTAACAATTAATTAAATAAATTAAAATAACATTTCTCAAACTAAATTAGAGAAATACCTAACTATTACAAATGTTAAAAGAAAATAAAAAAAATGATTATAATTTACCGTCAATACCTCCGCATCTATGTCAGCCGCGGGTAACGTGCCCAGAAAGCTGGCGGAATTGCCACGTTTGATGGCAATGCTGATCCTTTGACCTAGGTAGAAGCCAGCCTTCTGGTCACATGAAGAGTTAACTAACCGTTGGGTTAATTCTCCAAATAGTGAACAAGCGCGAGAACCTCACAGAGCTTTAGTTTTAAACATTGAGTAAGGTCGGGTTGCTACCATAGTGAAATGGAGAGTGTTTTTATCCCAACATGTGATGTGACGAAACCTGATTAGCTTCGGTAGCATACACTGATTGGTTTTTCAATCACATCTTCTCCCCTTTCTGTTTGTTGATTCCGGATCTTATCTTTTCAAGTTAATATTTTTCTATATTATTATAACAACTTTCACAATAATTCTATGTAGAATTATTGTCAAAAAACAATCAAATATTGTATGAACTAGTGGCAAAAGTGAAAATGGTGCACATGAGTTTCTCGCCAGATTTTCTCATGATGCAATACCCATCGGAGCTGGCACTTGGATTGAGTTAAATTTAAATTTTTAAGTTGAATCAAATGAAAATGGAAATAATTACATATAATATTAAAATGAAAATAATTACTAACATAGATCATAAGATAATTTTTACTAACAAGCTCTGGATGTAAATCTGAAATAAAATTATAAATAAATAAATAAAAAAAAAGTCAATCTAAGCTTCTGTAATTCAAATCTTTTTAATACAATAAGTATTACAATTGAATTAGTTAAGTTTTAATTTAATTTCATATATTTTGTTTGTTTTGGTGTGTTCAAGCGCCCTTTGGGGACCATGGAAATAAATGATTTGATTTCTGATCGCTGATTTCTGTGTTAAATACACAGAAATCAGCGAGCTTAACTAAGCCAAATGTACAATAAATGAAACTAACGAGCATAGTCGCTTAATTTATTGATACAAAATCGTTGGACCAGTAATACCAATTGCTATATTCAATAGTAAATTCACGGATAATTCATTTATTTATAATGACTAACATTGTTTAACATGAACAGGCAATGCCAGAATAATTAAGTTCCCATCATTGTCCCGTGTCCCAGAGGAGGTAGACAGAAATACGCGCTCTGAATACGCCAATCGATTCATTATTAATGCATCATTTTACTAGTGGTAGAGCTCTTGTGAAAGAGCTCGAGGATGGCAGCACCACCGTCTTATCTTTAACCTGCCGCCAAAAAGTAGTGCTTCCATTACTGTGTTCCGGTTTGGCGGTGAGATCAGGCCCTGAAATTACTGGCACATGAGGCATAACACCGTAGTCCTTAGCTGCAGCGACGCATCTGCTTCTGTGGATTGTTGATGTTCATGGGCTGTACTCCACTTACCATCAGGTGGACTACACGTTCGTTCGTTGTGGGCGTAGTATATAAAAAAAAATTACAGATTTTCGGCTATGTCAGCTTATAATGTAGGTTAATGATGTCTGAAAAAGTTTTTTAAATGTTTTAATCTGATAATCAAGTTTTCTAAAAATAATGATTTTGTAGATAAAAATGCATATTTTAAATAAGATATTATTATCTTGGTTATATGACTACTAAAGTGATAACTACAGAGGAATCTTTTGAAAACAAGTACAATAAATTAACTCAAGAACTTGCAATTCCTTACAAAGTAAAAGTGTGTGTCTGATTGATCAAATGCGGGAAACTTCTACCTTGAAAACCTCATTATTTCAAAGTTATCCCCTTGAAAGAAAATTTCGAGATAGCGAGCGAACCGCACTAGATAAATTGAACTGGGGTTCTATTAATGCTTTGGTATACTTTGTGCTATAAAATTTATAACTTGGTAGAACAAAGACATACGTTTTAATGTTAAACTATAGCTATAACTATAGCTGTAGCAATGGGGGTGCCACAAGGCTCTATTTTAGGGCCTTTCCTGTTTCTCTTGTATATTAATGATTTACCTCATCTTGTTAAGGATAATCATGAGATAGTATTGTTTGCGGATGACACTTCTTTAGTTTTTAAGGTAAAAAGACAACAATCAGTAATTGACGATGTAAACAATGCTTTATCAAAGATAGTGAACTGGTTTAGTGCTAATAACTTGCTTTTAAATGGTAGTAAAACAAAATATATTAGATTTTTTACAAAAAATGTTAAGCAAGTCAAAACTAGTGTGGTGATGGACAATGAGGAATTGGAAATGGTCAATAAGGTTGTCTTTCTTGGTATAACATTAGACTCTAAATTACAATGGGGCCCGCATATAGAAACGTTGTCTGGTAGACTCAGCTCAGCAGCTTACGCCGTAAAAACAATTCGTCAACTGACCGATGTTGACACTGCGCGTTTAGTTTATTTTAGCTATTTTCACAGTATAATGTCATATGGTTTATTGCTTTGGGGTAGTGCCGCGGATATAGATTCAATATTTGTGCTCCAGAAACGAGCTATTCGAGCTATCTATATGATGAGTCCCAAGGAGACACTAAGAAATAAATTTAAAGAGATACATATTATGACGTTACATTCTCAATACATTTACGAAAATTTAATGCACGTTCACAAAAACCAAACGAAATTTAAGAAAAATAGTGATCTCCATAAATTAAATCTAAGGAACAAAAACAAACTCGCTGTGCCCACTACTAGGCTGCATAAAATCTCTAACTCGTTTCCAGGTCAATGTATACGCTTTTACAATAAACTTCCTTTAGACGCAATAGAATTATCAATAGGTAAATTTAAAAAATATGTTAAAACTAAATTATGTCAAAAAGCTTACTATAGTATTTCAGACTACATAAATGATAATAGTATTTGGAAATGAATTGCTCTTCTTATGTTTTTTTTTATGTACTTTTATATTGTTATATTTTTCATTTTAAAAGATGGTGCACATGAGTTTCTCACCAGCTCTTCTCATAATGCAATACCCATCGGAGCTGGTACTTAGATTGATTTTAATTCGATTCTAAACAGTTTGATTAAAATTAATCTGAGCCCCGGTTATTCAAATCATTGTAATTAGTATAATTTAGTATTATTTATTATTTACTTTTATATCATTTTTTGTAATGTTTTGACGTGTTCAAGCGCCTCCTGGGGCCTATGAAAATAAATGATTTGAATTTGAATTTGAATTTGAAACTAAGGATACGCTCTCGCTTCGCTCTGGGTACTATTATTTACATAACACAATATGCATGTATCACACATAATAAATCTTTCTCGTGAAACATTCTATTTTTAATGAAAGCCGCATCAAAATCTATTGCATACTCTAAAAGGCTATACTTAATTTTATAATGTAAATATATTTATAACACTACATAAACCTTTGATTGACACACATTTTGAACCCCGCGCCGCCGCGTTTTTTGAAAGAATTATTTGCTTTCATTTCCTCTCCATATTGATTAAGTGTTCTGAGCTTTGTAAGCCTTTTCAATAACGGTTTCATTTTTTTTTTTTATTTCCTTTATAGAATAGCCGTGGTCAAAAATATGGTCTTTTAGCCTTGTCTTTTTGCTTTCAGCTATCAATATCAAGTATATTTCCATAATATCCGTAGTGCGTAAATATTAATCATAATATCAACTTTTTACGTTGAAAAATGAAGCGTGGTAACAGTGTAACAAACACATTACATTGTATAGTTGGCATATAGTAGTTGTTTCTCCCAACAGGCGTCACCGTACACGAGGTCCGAGAACTTTCATAAGCGACTCATTTCAAAAGGTCACGCTTGCACGAAAGTCAAACAACTGAAATTACTGAAATACTTCGTGTATATTAAGTTAGCCAACTATTTGTTAAGCATAAATAAGTAAATGTAGAACGAGGTGGTTTATGTTATAAGGTAAAGTTACGTTAGGTTAGGTATTTTGTTGCAAAAGAAAAGCGACAATTTAAGTAAATCTTTTGGTTATTGTCTAACAAAGGATATTTTATCACTTTATTAAGAGTTGTGGTAGTTGCTCCACGTTAAATACTGACATTCAGCTGACTGCGCTGGACTAAAAGCTGACCAGAATGTAAATAGTAAATGGCCCAGACTATATTCCAAATAAATAAATATATATAGATTCACCCAACAGACGACCACGTAAACACGGTCCGAGAACTTTTATAAGTGACTCATTTCAATAGTTCACGCTTGCACGAAAGTCAAACAACTGAATTTACTGAAATACTTCGTGTATATTAAGTTACACAACTATTTTTAAGCATAAATAAGTGAATGTGGAACGTGGTGGTTTGCGTAATGAGGTAAAATTTAATAAATAAGCTTCGCGACGGTATTTTGTGAACTATATAGGGTGTAAATTGAGAACAGAAATTTACAATAATAATAGCCTATAAACATAACCTCAATTTGCCTGACTCGATGGTCTAGTGAATAGCATATATGCGTCGCCCTTGGTGAGGTCTCGCGTTAGATTCCCGGGCTGGGCAAAGAGATATTTGTGAACTTTCCATGAGGAAACACGTGATTGTATGTATGTATGAAATATACTCATTATGTTATTTAAATTGAGATTGTCTGTAACTAATCTGAAATAATAATGTTATTTTGTGTTAGTACGAATAGGACTTAAAATAAAATTTACGGGCTAAGATAAGGCTTTTCAGATATTATTTCAAGGACATAAACCGTTGAATTTCTCTTCAGTTAATTTGAACTTCTAGTATGATTTATTTGTGTTATTAATTAATAATAAACTTTTAGATAAGTCTCAGAAATTGGTAGCGATGTCAACTAGATTTATACTTTGTTTACTTTACAAAATTTCTCTACAAATTGGTGTTCTTTTCGAAGTTTTTGACTGTTTTAATGTTGAGTCTTTAAACAATTTGCGCCAACCAACCACGCCATGGCATTGATCAACACACTGATTGCTCAGCATCCAGATGTTGATATTTTTTACATGAAGTTTGCTGAATTTTTAAAAATATGTCTCCATTTTTTTGTAATATTAATTTATGTCGTTATATTGTTTACCAAGCTTATTGTGTGTATTGGGTTACTGTAAGCGCAATGAGTATCTCATTTAATACAATAAGGGGAAACAATTGGTCGGTTGTTTTCCATACAAAAGTAATATCGATTTAACTTAAAAATAATTAAGTTTTTATGTATTAACTTAGACAAATCATATCTTAAACACTAAAATGTTTGTTGGCGCCCACTTTTTTAACATTATAATTTTATTTGTTTACAACTTTAACAATTGTGATAAAATGGCCTTGAACAAACATGTATTTTAATGTTTAAGATTTAATTTGTCTAAAAAAATAGATTAAAACTTAATAAAATTAAAGTTAACCCATAATACGTTAGAATGAAAACACAACGCTCGGGAGTCTACCCAAAACCTTTTAAAGTAATTCTTTTTGTAATTGGTATATAACATTTAAAACCAAGGGACTAGTATTGAATAATAATTTAACATAGCTACAACACCCACACTTCACCTATTATGTTTAGGTCTCATGTGATAGGGGGTTATCGCCATGCACCGTTCACAATTCCAACTCCGTGCTGCTATTGAGAATTGCCAGCCGAATAAATCCTAACTAACACTTTTGCCTGACTGTAACGCGGAAATCGAGCCTGCGACCACGTGGTGCCAGGCCGCATACGCCAACCGCTGGCCAACGAGGCAGTATTGAATAATATATATAACTAGCTGACCCGGCGAACTTCGTACCGCCTTATCGTAAATTTGATGCACTACTTTATTTTGTATAGCTGACCTATCTTATGTATGCGTACCTATTCAATTTGAACTAGAATCTATAATATCCTCCATATAAAAATGAATACCTATTTCCCTGGTCTCGTCATACCTGAGAAGGACTTTACAAATTTTATTAAATAAAATACAAAATATATATTTTTATAATAGTGTTTATTCCGTAGGGTTCAATAATTTCACTTATATTTTTACAGAAAATCTATCTTTTTTTCTTTTTTTTTCGTAAGAACCTTGTACAGAGTACCTATTAGAAAACTACAAAAAAAAAATCAGCCAAATCGGTCAATCCGTTTTCATGCTATGTCGTGACAACGGAAAATGGGTTTCATTTTTATATATAGATAATATGGCTATTTGAAAGAATAAATTGAACATTTTCCATTCTGACTAGGTATCTATTCAGAAGCTGCACAAAAGCATATGTACCCTGTGACATACGATAGGAAAGTCTTACAGATTCCAAAAATCACTTGCCTTGTGCGCGCCGTGGAATAAGGTGATTTATTTTAGTTCTTGGAAACTAAATCTTTCAACTATCTCCAACCATTTTGAATGTAGTATGTTGAAGTTGAATGTAGATAAGATTAGTCCATTTTGTACTTCAAGTCAGTAAAAAGTAGCCTTTTTGTTAATTTAGGTTGAAAACTGTTCATGTTTAATTTTGACGAACAAACATGCAGTTTAGTGATTTAGATTATGATGTCTATACAAATAGGTAACAACTAATAATATTATAGTTACGAAAGTACTACAAACACGATACTGATTGATCCCTATCGGTCTATTAGATTCAAAGATTTTTGTTTAAAATATTTTTTTTAATTATATATATTTTTTTTTTTAAAAAAGCTTACTAGCAATTTGCAAATACAAATTACTAGTATTCTTGTTAACCCCCTCCAGCTAAGCTTAATTCGCTTGTGTTAGAAGGAAGTTCACGTCCGTGGTGTAATATTATAAATGGTTAGTTTGTGTAATACATTTACACGAATTTATTTAACACGAATAAAACTGCGAGAAACAGTCAGTCTTAATAAAATTTAAATAAAATATGTCACAGCCTGAAACTTGCTTACCTCATTACATAAACCACCTCGTTCTACATTCACTCATTTTATGCTTAACAAATAGTTGGCTAACTTAATATACACGAAGTATTTCAGTAAGTTCAGTTGTTTGACTTTCGTGAAAGCGTGAACTATTGAAATGAGTCGCTTATGAAACAACAAACATTATAGTTACAGAGCAAATAAAAATTATCTAACTAATTAAATAATTTAAAATTTTCTATTAAAATAATATGATTTGAATTATTACCGAGGATCAATGTTAATCGAACTGTTTAGGTTAGATTTACACCGTGAAATTATGAGCTATACCTAAGTTCACCCTTAGACATCTCATTTCAGCGGCTCAAAGTCATTTCATATATCTTTTATAGTAAAATAACGCTACTATAAAGTTAAAAAAGTAAATGAATAGAACGTTATCGCCATTTCCCATGACATGGCTTCTATTTCCTCGTAGCCACGGAGTCTCCAGACTCCAAACCTACGGTTTATTCTCAAGACCTCTGAAAATGTATTTATAATCCCACAGATTCAGAATCTGACCTATAAATACCACAAAATCAAAGTAAAACAAATTGATGACGGTTCCACAAAGGTCTGTTAAGCTGTTTAACAAGGGCCTTCATCCACGTCAACAGCATTAGGCGAGGTACTGAGACCCTTTAAATAACATTTACAGATAAATACAAACGGTATTTATTTGTCAACAAATGCTTTGAAATAGTCAACGCTTCGTTAAGCAGGATGTATCAAGCTTCATCGGGAAATCGGGTTATTGGGCACCGCTTGCGACTGATTCATTCTGGTAATATTTTTATGTTTTCAACTGTATTGTTTATCTAGTGGTTGACCACACGACGGGTTATCGTCTAATGAGTTTTAAGTTCGATTGTTTCGGGTCGGGTAAAAGGGTAATTTTTATCCTCCAAAATATAAGAATAACAATACTTTAAATAGCAGTAATTTTGGAGCTTAGTCTTATGAACACACCCAGTTAACAAACACTATTATTAAAATAAAGGCAAGACTGTTCTGTCTCGCTGAAGGGGGAACAATTGCTTGGCTATTTCCTTTACAAAAGTAGTATGAATTTAACTTTAAAACACTGAAATGATTTTGTATGAAACTTACTTAATGATTCAAATAAAATTGTGACAAAGTAGGCGCCAACAAACTTGCATTTTAGTGTTTTATATGTAAATATGAAAACACGGCACTCGGGATTTTACCCTCGAAACTCTTTCATGAAATTTCCACCACCATTAGCTTCCACCCATCCCTACAATATACTAGTTACGATCACTGACAGTCTATAGAACCTAATGCCACATTAAAACCACATTAAATGGAGCCCATTTCATACAAAATGGCTAGGAATAGCTATTTTGTTGACTGCACTGAAATAAATTACCCTATTCCACCGCGCACATCATTCACAAGTGATTTTTGAAATCTGTTGGCAATTTCGATCGCATGTCAATGTGTTTGTGCATTTTATTTATGTGAAGTTGTAACGAAACCATATTATCATTATCTTTCAAGCATTTTCTTAATTGATTTTGGAAGGCTGTATAAGCTTTAAGTATATATTATTATATTTTATTACAAATGGATGAAGGTGACATCACGAAATGACGTAACATACATCTAATTGAATATTTTTATAGCATTTAGCTATGCTTAGCAGCTGCCCGGTGTACAGTAAGGTCGCAGGTTCAAATCCTGCCGGTCCAATATCTTTTTCAACTGTTTCTTAGTATGACGTAACATTGAGAAATTTAGGGTCCGGGCAAGATGCGACCTAAACTGGTTGGATAAAGCGGCTGCCTAATGTCACAGGTTCAAGTCCCGCCGGTCGGTATATCCATGTATCATTGTTTAAAGTACTCATTACATTATTTTATAATAATGTAGCAACAATGCATTATATAGTAACAGCGTCTTAGTATTACATTATATTTATATATATATCTATATTTAAACAAAGCTTACTAAAAAACTACTAAATTACTAGTATTCTTCTTAACGCCCTCCAGCTAAACTTAATTCGCATGTGTTAGGAGGAAGTTTACATCCGTGGTGTACTGATCAGGATTTGAACCCACTACCTCTCGATCGTAAGACCGATGCCTTATCCATGCCGCCACGGCTGCTCATAAAATCATCGACATCTGCCGCGAATTCATCATTTTAAAATACAAATTAATTAATAAAAATTCTAGACAAGTTTGCATTTAAAAAAATATTATGAACTTTGAAATTTTCATAATATGTATTTAAATTTCGTTACAAAATTTAAAGTTGACATCGCTACAAGTATCTAAGACTTCTCTGACATCTTTTTATTAATTAATGACACAAATTAGATCATACTAGGGGTTTAAGTTTACTAAAGAGAAATTCAGAGCCTTGTGTCCTTGAAATAATATCTAAAGAGGCTAGCTGTAAATTATATTATAGTCCTACTTGTACTAACACAAAGTTTACATTAATAATAAAGATTTGTTTAAGACATAGTTTGGTGTGGAAAAGATAAAAATATTCTGCAAGATTGTTGTTACAAAAATGTTAGTTTGAAAATGACGCCTGCCATATTGGTTTTCAAAGAAATATATGCGCCAGGCAGAACCCATGGTAGACTACGTAAATTTATGAAAGCTGATAATTTCCTTATGTTTGCGTCTTTATATAAGGTTAGAATGGTCAGTTTTTATTAAATGACGTAATAAGGCTACCCACAGGCTCCTAGGCTAAAATAAATGTATTAACTAATTAAGGGGCTCACATTATTGCTTTAAGCCCTATTACCACACCCTGGAAGGTTTTGTTATTGAGAATACTGGTTACTCACGTTATTATTTCGACTAGTTTCGAATCTATTACTTCTACTTTAATAGATTCGAAACTAGTCGGCATATCTCCGGCTAAAAAAACGTTCACGTCTGTTATCAAAACATTACACTACAATGTATACGTCGAATTACCAATAACCCTGTTTCCATTCGAATATGTCGAACTGATGTTCTTCTTAGAAATCAAAAGCTTTGTTTTACTCGACTCTGATATTTGTTTGTCGTAAACAATCGTTAATATCCTTCCCCTTAGCCAGAAGTTGGCCATATTTTCTAGGAAACAACTATTGAAAGGCCGTGTGTACCTTTCAATATACATCAAACTATTATACATATATATACATTTCCAATATATTCTGGTCTCGCATTGCACAACAAGCCTCTACATCGCCAAACCATCTTATACTGGACATTTTAAGCTTGATATGAAGCCGAGTGTACAGCAATGTTGACTTCGATAGTAATTGCGATGTTACGGCAAAATCGACGCATTCCTATTTATCTTTCCACCGAGTAGATGAGTTCTCGGTATCTGTATAGGTAGACATTACAAATAGAATTGTTATAATAAACCCAGAAGGAATTAGTTTTTCCTATAACTGCTGTTAGAGTTCATGCAGACTTGACTTATTTATCGGCCGATACTAAGTTGTGTTAGTTAAATCGGCCGATACCGAATCCTTGGTTTGTGTGCACTTTACAAAATCTTTATGCTAAATAAGCTCAACTTCTATCGGGGATAGTTAGTCATACAAGGCAAAATTTACACCATTTTAGTTTTACCGACACATAACGATTTAACTAAAGAAAGTTGTTTTATTACTTTTAGGCAGAAAATAACTAAAATAAGGATTTAGCTCTTTTCTATGTAATTAAAAATAACTTTTAAATGAACATAGATTACTGACTATTCATGATTTTAATGTCTATACCTATTCCATGTATTGATCATAAAGATACAGTCAATTGCTATTGACTATCATCAGTCTGCACCCAGAAAAGATATATCATAAATTAGTTTACAAAAATACACTCACATTTTAGCCATAGATTTAAATCTTGAACATTCTAACGTTATGACAAGATAAGTGGAGTATTTCGGAGGTCCGCGCACCAATTAAAAGTTTTTAAGGGCTTCAAATATTTCCAATGTTCAGCAAAAGCCGGAGATTAGGTAAACTCTAGTGAGAGTTGTTGACCTTGCGACTTTTGTACTTATTATATGAACATAACATCACACTTTTACTACCCAGAGGGGTGTGGCAGAGGTGTACAATACCCACATTTCACCAATTATGTTTAGGTCTCATGGGATAGAGGGTAGGCATATCGCCATCCACCAGGCTCAATTTCAATTCCGTGCTGCTATTGTGAATTTCCTAACGGAAATTTCACAAAAAAACACTGCCTGATCCGGTTATCGAGCCCAAGACCTCACGGTGATAGGCGCATACGTTAACCACTAGATTATCGAGGCAGAAAAAAGTGCAGTGCCTTCAAAATTTGGTTACACATTACAGATCAATTCACATGAAGGTTTTCATGTAAAGTAAAGCTAAAAGGTTAAAAGCTGACGAAGTTGCCAGCCTGATTGATGACTTAATGTTCAAGTGAGACCTCTAAAGACAGCTTTATCGCTAATGTTGGTAGCAATACTGGCAAGTCTGGCAACATTATCTTTTTAAACGTCACTTATGACGAGGGGCTTTATTTAGGTTTTTTTTATTTATGAGTTTCATGTTTGCTTTGTGTGGGTGATAGATGGTGTAAATGTTTAGGTGGTTACATGATGTTATGTCGTTGATATTATGTATGACTGTGTTTGTTTGACATTTTTTTTTGTGTATTAATTAGTTGTATTTTTGGAGTCAAATAAAGCGTACAGTAACGTTTAAATTACGACGAGTTCTTATAACGACCTTCATCTCCACATAAATTCTGTTATTTATTCATCTATTATATAATAATATAATTTTTCACTCGACTGACTGATTCATCAACGCGGACCCTAAACTGATCGGGCTCGAAACTTGAAATTTTTCATGAAGATTCTTTATATGGCGTAGGTGTGCACTAAGAAAGGATTTTCGGAAGATCTAATATTATGATATATATAAATAACTGATAAAAAATTGCGGTTAAAGGGAACTCTACCATTATATTCACTAAAAAAATGAATTTGTGAAACAAAGTTTTCCTAAAGGATAAACCCAAGAGTGAAATTTAGGGTTTTAAAGTTAGAAGGAAGATTACATCACAGCTCAATAGATGGCGCTACGGAAACAGAGCCAAACGTTTGTCTCGGGTAACGCTAGATCAATTAATCTCACGCGGACGAAGTAACATTTTGTTCACATTTATCGTATAATAAGACTTAAACATAGCAAACAGGATTAACCATGTGAAATGCACAACACGAATTTTGGACTGAATTTACTAGTTCCCTAATTTATAGCGGGCATCTTGCATCTCATGATTTAGTATGCGGTACTATGCGGTCGAGACGCCTCGAGCATTGCTAAATGTTGTACTTGTGAGCAAAATTAGATAGTCGTAATTTATAAGTACGTATGAATAAGATTAATCGTATGTTGAAGTTAATTTGCCGATAAAATAATTACTGAATCTTTTTTACTAAAACTGACAGGAGTTTGTAACATTATTCAAATTATGAAATACGGGTGTTACTCACGTAATGTTGGTCTATTTAGTCGACCGCGGTTTCGGCAATACGTCTAGGCATTATCAAGAGAGTGTGATACGTCGCGCCTGAGTCGCAGCCAGTCTTGCACTAAATAGACCAACATTACGTGAGTAACACCCGTATTTCATAATTTGAATAATTATTGAATCGCCACAAAATAACCCTTTGTATAGCTCAAGTAAGGTATAATTCGAGACCGAAAGCTTAGAATGTTTCAATGTTTCTAAAAGGCTGATACAATAGATTGCAAAATTTGCTTTGTTGGTCTAATGGTATAAATCGTTACCGCTAACCGTGTGGTCTCAAATTCAAAGGTGTTGTTTATGGCTGTAGGTTCATCCCCTATCACATGGGCCCTATACACAACATGTATAACATCTATTTTTTATTTTTCTCAAACTAAACTTTCCGTAAGAAATTCACATGGATGGCGCTAGGCTTACCCCCTATCCCATGGGACCTAAACATAAGGTATAAAATGTGGGTGTTATACACCGTTGTAACATGACATAACATCAGGACTATACTACAGAGCATGGCACCGTGCACAAATCCAACTACGTGCTTCTATTGTGAATTTCCTGGCGGAAAGTTAAAGTAGAAAAAAAAAAGTAAAAAAATCATCCTAACACATAAAAGTTACAGAAAGGAAGAAATACATTGAATAAATTACAAGAGAAAGATTAAAATGTTAAGATGTAGTAAAAGGAGAAGACTCGGCTATTGTTGCAGTGCGCAGCGAGCCACGACACCAGCAACGCTGATTTTCAGTCTTCCCCTTTATACTGCCTATGAAGTACAAAGGTGCGGGTACATTATTAGAATAATATAATTGAAGTAGATAAATAGAAATAAATAATAATTTTGATAATAAAGTTCACAAATAACACTTTGCCTGACACGGTAATCGAACCCAAGACCTCACGGTGACAAGCACTTACGCTAACCACTAGACTCTCGAAGCAGTCACTAATCATATTTTTTAATTACTTAGTCTAACACTTTTTACACAGTACACTTGTTTGTAGCGACCGTGTTTTAGAAAACAGCATTTTGTAGTCCAGGGCGAAAGTGAATTGCAGATGTTTGTGTTAGTAAATACTAGTAAGAGAGTCTGAATATACGGATAAACTTTCCTGAAAATAACCGTTTGATATCATAATATAATATCACGTTTATATTACCCAAAATGGTGTGGTAGAGGTGTACAACACCCACATTTCAACTGTTTTATGTAATGACGTGTATAGAATTTTTTAACAGGGTAGACATACAATAAGGTTTGCGATGTTCCTAGATTGCAAATTGGGAAATATGTATTAGCACCGAGATCAAAAACTATTGTTAGCGTATTTTTTTTTTAATAATTTCATTACATTCGGTTGCGAATATTTACAACTTGGTACAAGTAATTGGAATTTTGTAAGGTAGACAACGTCTATTTGTCCCTATGTAATGCACGCCCCTGTTTGCTTGCATATACATGGAAGTCTGGAAGTATCTTTCTATATGTATAAAAGTCTTAGTCTGGGTGATTGTATGTATAATTATTTTGTATTTACATGCTGCTATTGAGATTTTTTCATCGTCATAATATAACATCACGCCTACATTACCCTTCTGGGTGAACAACTTCTTTTTGGCTCCATGGAATGCACGCCCCTGTTTGCATGAACATGGAAGTTTGTCTTGGTCTGGGATTCTATGTATAATAATTAGTATTTACATAAGAAAATGTATTTTGATAGAGGGTGAGCCTATCGCCAACCACCGCGCCCTTTCCAACTCCGTGCTGCTATTGAGATTACAATCGATTTCTCGATAGACATAACATAACCTGCATTACCCTTATAGGTAATGTAGGTGTGATAATATTCTACCAGTGTTATTTAGCAGTACTTAATAGGTAAGCCGAGTATTCGTGCTGACTGCCACAAGCCAAAAGCTTGCACTCCAACCGCAGCGTCAGCTGTCTGTAATGCAATTCGAGATTATGCGCACTAAATGCGGGATCATTCCCGTACTTGTTTATTCTGCAACATTCGAACGTAAATTCGTATTTGTGGCATTATTGATTTTGCACTAAGTGAAATGAATATTCATCGGAATTTGATCCCAAATTTTGCGATGGTGCTAGAGTTTGTGTTAATGGATGCATCAGGTAGCAACAAAAAAGAAGGTCAAAACAGTAAGCTAAACTAGATGCTTTTCGAGTCACTTAAAACGCTCAAGATTCGAACCTAGAATTATTTGCTACGCTCGTGATTCTACTGTAGGATCTTTGCTTATTCGGGACTCAAAATAAGCACTCGTTTTTCGTACTACGCCTGCAGTGACCAAACGTGTAGCAGTCCACCTGATGGTAAGTTGAGAACAGTCTATGGACATCAACAATCCACAAAAGCAGATTGTAGATGCGTTGCTGCAGCTGAGGACTAAAGGTTACGGGACAAAGGAAATTATTATTATTGTTATAGACTTCACGCTGCTTTTGAAAAAAATCTGCCATAAATATCCCCAATAACACTCTTGCCCATCCCGAGGGTCGTATCTAATACTCCACAGTGAGTCGTCATATGGCTAGGTACTAGTATTAGTGGCATTATTGATCATGCACTAAGTCTCAATGAATATTCAACAGCATTCGATCCCAAATTTCTTTGGAAAATTAATTGAATACCTATATAACAGCTGTAAACAACTGATTGAATTAATAATAATGAATAGAGAAATAAGTAGTACAAATGTTTAGTTAACCAATTATGTATTATAATTATTGTCTATAACTATTAACTGACTGATAAAACAATTAAAATTAAAATGTATATTACTGCTCCTAATTTATTAGGAGTACATCGTAGAATTGCAAAAGCAAATAAAAAATATCATTCTGCTTGAATATAAACATTGAATATTACTAAAGAATTTGCTGTTAACAATACCTACAACTTAATTAACAGCTACATGATGGAAACGTTTTTGTAGGAGCTATTTTAGAAAGGAAATATTAGTTTAAAAAAAAACAGTAAATTTGATGAGTGAGCTTACAATAGTATAGTAAGGCCAACCAGACGAGATAAAAAATGTAAACAAATGTTCAGGGGTTCAAAACATTTTTATTTGAATAAATTATTATTGTTGTGGATTGGGTTGAGGTAAAGAAACCAGGCGAAAAGGAAATAAATTATATTAAGAAAATAGGAAATAAACTAAAGAAACACTAGATAACTAAAAGACTGACAAGGAACTTATATTGTCAAAAACATAAAAAATATAACATAAATATATTAAAACTAAGTATGTTATTACTTAGTTTTAATATATCAGCAAAAATCTAAAATAAAACTAACAGAAACGGAATAATAACAACAAAAAACCAAGCAAATACGGAGACGAAAAAATATGTATCACTTCCAACGCAATCCAAACAAGAATGAACTTGATCACAAAATGGCGGACCAAATGTTGACAACTGCGGTACTGACTGCTTTCCTGTACCACGAAACACACAACGACAGCTGTTGTCGATCAATTGACGTCAACTGCGCGTACGAATGATAAGGACAGAGATCGCTATCGCAATGTAACTCAGTAACGGTCCGTTTGTTTACATTTTTTATCTCGTCTCGTTGGCTTTGCTATAGTTAACGTCGATGATAATTAACTTTTAAACTATTAACTAAAATCTAACGGGAATTAACGCAATCATGCATTATTTGTTGTTTGCCGATAGATTGGATGGTTCACTGATCTGTAGATTTAATTAACTGCATGTCAACCAAGGGGTACAGTGAGGTATCTATTTTATTGATTAGTTTATTATTAATATAGATTTTAAATTGCAAGTTCCAAACTGTATTATAAGTATTTTTTAATTGTTGACTGATAACTTGTCTGAAAAATTAATTATTATTATTATTTGTAGTTTATGTTTCCATAACTCGGGACAATGGAGTCCCGGTACTTTAGAAGGCATGCGTGGGGCTGAAGGCAACAGCGCAGAGGCCTGATAAACATTTTAATCTAAATCTGAAATGGGGCACATATTATTTACCTTTTAGGCTTTACGGTTTTAGCAGACTGATTATTGCAGTACAGTTTAAAAGGTAGTTAATGCATGATTGCGTTATGCCCGTTAGATTTTAGTTTGTCAATGATAATGTTTAATTTTGTGATTTTAGTTCTCGCTGAGAGATCTGGCTCTCAGCTGATTTCTTTATTCAACGAGCAAACAAATTGCATGCCTTGTTGGTCAAGTGGGTAATGTACGTATTCAACTTCTTACTGTTAGGTCTCAGACTATCTATCTAAATAATACAAATAAATAAAGGTTTCGGGTTCGATGTCCGCGTCAGTTAAAAGTTGTATTTGGAATTCTTACGTTAAGAAATTCTCAAGCACGGAGTTGTCGTTGTGCCCGACAGATGGCATAAGGCTCAGTGTATATTACATGAATCTTAAACATAACAGGTGAAATGTGAGTGCTGTACACTGCTGCCACACCTCTCCTCTAGTTAAAATAGGGGTGATGATTATATTATGTTTTGTTAAACAAACAAATTATTTTCGTACCGGTTGTGATTTATCAGACTATTAATTAACTTTTACTATACTATTAATTATTGAACTATATGGGCATGAAGCGGTAAAAATTTCGTTGAGCTCCACAGACCCATAAACCACACTGAAAACAATTAAAACAAAAAACACACCATAAAACAAAATAAATAACAATAAACTTTCTCATTTCGCTCGCAAACAAACTAAAAACACACCTATTTAAATACGCCGGCAATTAACATTTATAAAATGTGCGGTGCCGCTGCGAAAGTTGTGCCGTGTGTTTTCAGGCAAAATAGGTCAGAGTTCTCGTTATTCACAACATTTTTAGTTCGCACTCGTCAAATTATGAAATGAGGCCCGTCGGATACTCCAATGAAAAATGCGACTTAATTTTTATGTCAGCAGGCAAGCTAGATTAGTTTTTACTTCAACAGACCCCGTTTTTTCTAGGTCAGTGACCTACAGCTCCTAGATTGTATATTAGTAGGTTGCGTATCGGGTAACTTTTATGAAAAGCTACACGCGTTTTTCACAGAAAGGGTTGTAAAGTGTAATATTTCATATTTGACACCCATTTGACCGCCAACGTTGATTTTATTATGATTTTTATCACAAATGTATTTTGTTATGTTATGTGTATGTTAGTAATTACTAAAGTAGTTTTTTTGTTCACAGGTAAGTCGCTGGCAATCATCCCTGGTATGTCGAGTTCTGGGTTCTAAAGGTACAATATTTTTTTGATTCGACGTATGTATCAAACGGACGTGAAGTCCACCTAATGGTAAGTACCTACAGCCCATAGATATCAACAATTCATAAAAGCACTTTTAAAGATGCGTCGCTTCATCGAAGGACTACGATGTAATGCCTCATGTGCCAGAATTTCAAGGTTTGATCTCACTACCAAACCGGAACACAGTTAACAGCAATGCAAGCACTACTATTTACCATAAGGATAAATGTCCACAAGAGTCCTACCACTATCAAAACATGTCTTCATCTTAAACTTAATCCATTGATTTTGGAAATGTTAATAGAGTAATAGTTCTTTAAAGCGTTTTGAAGACTAACTTTTTGCGAGAGTTAGAGAAGGCACTTGGTTCTGCATATAACACGTATAAAAGCAAGAGAAATTGTGACGACCAAGTGAGGGTAGTGGACAATATTCGCGCTTCACGGAGACGACGCTGAGCTTCACCAGTCGGCTCGTGACCAAGAATGATGCAAGTCATTCGAAACGCGAGCATAGGTATTTATTTACCTTTATAATAATTACGCGATTCAGACCCGTTGTCTAATTTTTGAAAAATGTTCTCAAATCGCGAAAGTTTAAAAACAAATAAAAGCAAGAGAAACGTCTCTACTAGGAACCGGAACAATGAATCTATGAGGGTTGTTGCTCTATATATTGTTATGTCTTCTTTGCTTAAGCTGCCTCACACACTACTATCAAATCTTGAAACTACTTAATGTTCAACGCAGTAGCTATCCACAATCCCTAATATTCCATTTTCGAAGCCTTCTTAATTCCATTCCCTTTCAGACGGTACAAAAGTATCCGATTTGATCCCACCCTTCAAGGGGTGAGAAGCCCCGGCATGGGCAATTGAATGCGTTTATGGTATCAAACGATATCATCGTAATATGTTTGCGAAAATATTATTAATTTTCTCAAATATTGGTAAAGAGATTTTGTGAGCGGATGCGGTGACGCCGTTTAAATATTATATTATAACGATAATCTTCAATGTTTGGAGAATCAATTTTGAACAAAATGATTTTGTATTGTTTGGAAAATATACTGTATATTCACTGCTTTGTTGGTCTTGTTGTAAGCGCATGCAAACTCTGACCATGAAGTATCGGGTTTTATTATCAGTCGGTCAAAAGTGTTTTTTTACGATATTCATATAGATGGATGACAATAAGCTCATATGGTATCTAAACATAACCAGGTGAAGTGTGTGTACAACTCAGCCATACCCTTCTGGGCGTGATGTTATGCTATGTTAAAGAGATTGTGAGAAAATGCGCAGAACCCGTTATTTTTTCTTTATACTCCTGCACCGAACGGACGTGTAGTCCACCTGATGGTAAGTAGAGTACAGCCCATGGACATCAAAAATCCACACAAGGAAATTGTAGATGCGTCGCTCCAGCTGAGAACTACGGTGTTATGCCTCATATGCCAGTAATTTCAGGGCCTGATCTCACCACCAAACCGGAACACAGTAATTCAAGCACTACTATTTGGCGGCAGGTTAAAGGTGAGACGGTGGTGCTGCCGCCCTCGAGCTAGTTCACAAGAGTTCTACCACCAGTTAATATTTTTTGATGCCAATAGAGCTTTTAATATTTTAACGCTAATCTTCAATATTTGGAGAAGCGATACCAAAGTGATTTTGAATTATTTAGAAATATCCCTTTTATATAAATACTAGCTGTTACCCGCGACTTCGTCCGCGTGGATGTCGTTTTATGAACAAAAAATGCTAAAGGTAACAATGTCAATATAACAATAGTAGGTACAACTCATGCACTTACTTACCTATCTATTACCAAACCGACCAAAACAAATATACTACAAAAACTCAAGGAAAATAATATTCAAACAAATCAAAACTGACAAATAGGAACAACTCATGTACCTACTTCGAAACTACTTCAAATTTCAGACAGCCCCCGTAGAGTTTAGCGTAATGTTAAATATCAAAATTCACCCAGTTGTTTTTAAACTTAGCGCTTTCAAACAAACAAACTATCTCCCGCGATTTCATCTGTGTGGTAGGTACATCAATAAAAAAAGTCAATAACAGAAAATAAAATTCCTACCTACCTAAATAAACCTATTTCTGATAATAACTAATCTAAACTCAATAAATAAGCAAAATCCCTATAAACTAATATCTATACGAATGTCTTATCCTACCTAACAGTATTATAAAATAACCTACGGTCACTACGTACAATATCAAATATACTACCTATACCAATACTTTAAAATTAAAATCTATACAGTACGACTATTTGTATAAAATATTTTACAGGCATTAAAATTAAATTATAAAAAGAACAAAATCATACCTAACTATTTACCAGTACGACTTATATAAAAATAAACCTTTCGATTTATCTATATAACTCGAACCGCAAATATAAGTTTGTCATAGGTCATTTATAACCTACGACAAACTTAACTTTGCGGTTCGGGAGCAAACCGCAAAGTTAAGTTTGTATTTTATTGTATATATTATTACCTACTACGACCTATTAGATTTAAAATACCCTATTAGGGAAAAAAGGAAATAAAAGCAAATCGGATTTTTTTAAAGTAAAGGAAACCATCTAACCTACTTATAACTATAAACTAAAAGAAATATCAAGTATGAACAAAATGAACAAAATTAATTTACAGGACCTAATTAATAAAAAACACTTAAAAAGTTATACGAAACAATAAAATAATTTTACTGGATCGAAAAATGTAATTCTAGCGCAAATTTGTCTAATCGCATGCGTCCGACAACGATGCCTGCCGCAGATGCCGCCACACTTCGGCGAATGTACGCGACTACGACCGACGGCAGCGGTGGCGATGCAGAGCATTCGTTAAAAGGAATTTAAACTTCAAAAGCGAATGATTTCTTATCAAGTACTTAAATATAAAGTTTCATGGTTTTATCTTTTAAAATTAAGAAATCCCATACAAACTTTCAACCTCTATTTCAACCCCTTCATCCCTTTTTTTTTTTTTTAAAGTAGCCTATGTTCTGTCTCAGGGCCTAAAGATTGTCTGTAACAAATTTCATCAAAATCGGTCGCGAGGTTTAAGCGGGAAAGCGTAACAGACAGACAGACAGACAGACAGAGTTACTTTCGCATTTATAATATTAGTTGGGATTGGGATTAAACGGGATATTTACCATCTATATTTGTTGTAGCGAGTTATTTCGATATTTCAGGGGTATTGCAATCTCTTTGTTCACGATAAAACTAAAACTTATCTAACATTTAGTAAGAAAATAACCATGCTTAGTCCCAAAATTTACACTTTTATGTGTTGTTAAAATATCTAACTAAAACGCTATGACAATTTTGTAACAAGTTCAGTAATATACGTCTCCAAAAGTCCATATGAGTCCATGAGTACAGACGGTTCAACATCAAGCAATAAAAGGTTTGATTTGACGACCGGATGGCGGAGTGGGTAGTGTACCTGCCTGCGACGCCCAGGTCGTGGGTTCGATCCCCACTTAAGACAAATCTTTGTGAGCATTAACATAGGGGGTTTGTCTTAGTCTGGGTGTTTCTATGTATAATAAGTATGTATTTACAAAAGAAAAGTATATAATGTATTAGTATCAGTTATTCTAGTACCCATAGTACAAGCTCTGCTTAGTTTGGGACTAGATGGCGTTGTGTGTGAGTTGTAAAAATAAAAAAAATAAAAAGAGGACTTAATGATCTATACGATTAAATACTTTAAACACCTTTAAAGCTATATATTATTAGGTACGGTTAAAAGTACACAACATCACGCCTATATTCTCCAGAATGGTGTGGCAGAGGTGTACAGCACACACATTTCATCTGTTATGTTTGGGCACCATGGGATAAGGGGTATCGCCAGCCACCGGGCACAATTCCAACTTTATGCTGCTATTGTGAATTTTCTGACGGAAAGTTCACAAATAACACTTTGCCCGAGCCGGGATTGAACCCGAGACCTTGCAGTAAAAGGCGCATAAGCTAACCTCTAGATTATCAAGGCAGTTTCGGTTAAAACTATTTTTTTTAATATATTTATATTTCGGTATGTACTTCAAATTCACAAGAAACGTCTAGAAACAACGTAAGTGTAATAAATACACACACTTATACAAAACTTCGAAAAAATGATTTATTTTTAATTCATAGACCTTCGGAGCCTAGAATTTATGTTTGTAATACATAAATTCGCTCATCTTTCACCCACCTCATTTTACTAGAAACAAGGACACTTAACTATCAATTTGTAAAACATTATGTAAGGTACCCGTCCCTTAGGACAACAACCTAACTGTAGCTGGTGAAGGGTGATGTTCAGAACACATAAAACGCACTAGTACTTTAATAACCAATTTATTTTGTGGAACGCGACACAGATTGCGTGGATAATTGCCATAGACTCCTTTTTCTTAGAACTACCTTAGAAAACAAAAAATATAAAATATACAAAAGTACCCTAACATAAAAATAAGGTGAACTATGTATCGAGCTGTCGCTTACACTCCCACCCCTAGTGCTGACTCCGTTAAGCACTCATCTCCAACTGATATAGGAGCGACACGAGCCGCGGAACGCCGCCAGGTGCCCGTCTTGGTCTTCACGTCGACCTGCCGGATGCGGCCGTCTTTAGAGCAAACGACCTGCTGGATCACACCTTTCGGCCACACGTTCCTGGGAGAAGCTGGATCGACCACTAAAACTAAGTCACCTACCTTCAGAGGTTTCTGCTCCTCGTTCCATTTTTTTTTTTTTTTTTTTTTGGTATCAGCCGTGGGAGAATTTATTTTACCCATCGCGGCCAGAACATGTCGGTCAGCCTCTGAGCCTTCCGCCATTGCTTCTTCAAAATAGTGGCTGCTAATCTAGCAGCGAGTAGTGCTGACTGTAATGCCGAACGAGGGATCGTTAATGACTTCACAGGTACAACTCGGCTTTTACTCGCAATAAACCCGACATGAATAATATTCTTATCTATACAGCAGCGCCAATACGCTACGGCGCTCATAGCTTTCGATGATGCATCGCTATATACATGCAACTGTAGGTGGCTATAGCAGGGCGGTACATTCGATGCGTGCGCGCCGAACGATTCTGACTGGCCGGGAGAAGGCTGCGGGGTGTGTGGGTGAACGGGGGACGAGCCTCCATGCTTGTTTACGCGCCCCGCAGTCGATTGATAGCACCTAGGTATGCGTATGCTATCTACTACCTTTAGAATATCCATTCGTTCGTAGATATCTATAGGTACGATTTCATCCCAGCTGACCCGTAGCCGCCATAAATCTTGGATTAATATTCGTCCTTGAATAGTAAATGGCGCTAAGAAACCAAAAACATCGAAAATAGACATGACCACCTGAAGAATTATTCGCGAAATATTTTTCACCATCTCAATAACACTCTCATCGTCGGGCAAACTGTCTATATAGTCTTCCATAAAATGCGACTTATGTATAGCTTGTACAGCTGTAGGCATGGATGACTCATAGCACTCAGCGTTTTTATTTTTTATATATTGACTTATAAAAGGAGAACAATTTGCGCCGAATATGAGGGATGTCATTATGTAGGTTTTGACCATTTGTGTGGGACTGTCTCGCCACAGAAACCTAAATGCGTGCTGGTCGGCTGGCTGAACTTTGACCCTGAGAAAGAAATCTTTGATGTCACCTGTCACTGCTATTAGATTTTCCTTAGAGCGCAGCATAATACCAAGTAGTGATGGCAGCAAATCCGGGCCTGTATGTAAGTAGTCGTTAAGACATAAAACATTTGCCTTTGCAGCCGAGTCAAAAACCAGACGTAACTTTTTCTTATTGGGGTTGTCAATCCCAAAATGAGGTAAGTACCACGTTTTTGTCGTAGTATCGGTAGTAGTCTCCGTCAGTTCCCTAGCAAAATTATTTTCTAATAAATGTTTAATTCTATCCCTGTACCTTTCTGAAAAACCTTGATCCTTTGCCATCCTCCTCTCTATACCTTTCAGCCTATTCAGCGCCATCGGGTAAGAGTCGGGCATGCGGCAGTCGTCGTCCTTCCACGGTAATCCAACCCACCATTGGCCATCGATTAATTTCGCGGTCTTCTCCAGCTTAGCTACGGCAAGTACATCATTTTTATTCTGACGGGGCTTACCACAGACTCCCATCGACTCCAAAGCGAAAGAACGCTTCACCTCATCGTGAAGATCTTGTAGCTGCCGGTCTTGCTGGCACGAGGGAGCGGGCGCGGGCGATGCACAGCTCGCCGCGTCTAACATCAGCGTCGCGTGAGAGGCGGGCGCGCGCCTAGATGCGCTCCGCGGCACGTGCCACTTACCATGGACACACCAACCTAGGGGCGTGAGTGTAGCGAACGGCTCGATATAACTACCTATATTCATTTCTAACGGTAAAATCAGGTGATAGTTATCCTGACCTAGTAACATTTCAGGCTTTAAATCGCTGGAACATAACAAATGTTTAATAACTGACAGACTTTTATATTTATCACAATCGACTCCAGACATATTATACACAGGTAAATTCAAATTCTTTACGGCACGAGCTCTAATAGAATAAATCTTATTGTCCAAACCAGAAAGACTGACGTCCGTGATGACCGATGTGCAAGATAGTTCATCATTCCAGGCTCCACGTACTCGTAACGTTTCGGGCCGGCCGCGCAGACCCGCGCGCTCAGCTAGTTTATCACTTATCAATGAAATCGTCGACCCGTCGTCGAGTAATGCGCTAGAGTTTATTATACCGTTAGCACTATGTATACGTATAGGCACTACCTTCAATAAAACTTTGCACTCACTATCGCTTACGTTTATGTTCGACACGATTTCCGCATCGGAACTGGGGGCGGCGGTAACGGGTGTAGGCACCGACATCGCCGGCGCCGGCAGCCGTTCCTGCGGCGCGGGCGCCGGCGGCGCCGCACGCTGGGCCTCGGGACGCCGCTCGGTTGACGCGGGATAATGCAGCAATGAATGGGTGATGTGATTGCCCACAGCCATCCTTATCGCAAGAAGGGGCTGGGCAGGTATCTCGATCGTGACGGGAAAGTAGGCATTTAAAACATAAGCCGACACGTTTTACAAATTGCCAACGTACTTTGCGAAGAGCCTTCTTGAATTTATGACAAGCTATTATCTTGTTATGTGAATTAGCTTTGCAAAATAAGCATTCGGTACTTTCATTAGTGTGCATCAATACTGTCTGCGAGCGTGATTGAATGTTTTCGCTACTTTTATGTTTGTAATGATCGCTGCGCGTAGACACAAAGTAGGTATTCGTCGTAGTAGAAACTTTAATAGCTTCTTCTTTAAGGAAGTCGGATAATATTATCAATCGAGACTTCTTACCTTCTGTTATCGGTACGAAACTGTAGTCTGACCACTTGGATAATAGCACCGTCGGTAGTTTCGCTAATATCACTGATACAACACTGAGACCTTGTAAGTATTCCTCTCGGCCGACTGCGCGCACAGCTTCCATGAAGTTTTGTATTTTGACTGAGAAGCACACAATATCTCTGTGGTAATCTTGAGACATTGGTTGTAACTTTTTAATATCATGTATAAGCTTCGATAAAATGTACTCAGGGTTACCGAATCTTAACTTCAATGTGGACATGATAGTTTCAGGAGATGAGGCACTCACGAGCAGAGCTGAAACGGCTTCTTTAGCAGCTCCACGAAGACACTTTCTCAATCTCCACATATTTTCTTTAGGTGTGAAACTACACAATTCCGTTGATTCCTCGAACGCGTTTTTAAAGCTCAGCCATTCCAAAGGATCGCCGGAGAACTCGGGGAGCTCCCGGGGCGTGGATATGCGACTGAGAAGGTTCGCGCGCGGCGCGTGACTAGTGGAAGCGGCGGCGAGGTCTCTCAGCGCGCTGGCTAGCATCAGAACTGTACCATCTGTGCTGGCGGCGGCGGCCAGCGCCGGATCGGGCGCGGGCGGGCCAGCCGGGTTCGGCGCGGGCGGGCCAGCCGGGCTCGGCGCGAGCGGGCCAGCCGGGCTCGGCGCGGGCGGTCCAGCTTGTTGGCACTGCTCACCCGTGTATGAGCCATTGTCGGGGGTGGTCAGCTCCTGATAGCTGCGCTCCATCCATTCTTCAACGCGGCTTCGACTTTCGCTACCATTGTGTGAACTGTATTCTTCATCTAGGCTAGCTAGATCAGCATCTAACTTTTTATTAATTAGATCCATGCGAATCTGCGCTTTCTGCCGCTCTGCCTCCAGAATAAGTTGCTGCCGTTTCACCCGCATTGACGAAGTGGAACCCTTCAGGGATTTCAAGCTACGATGTTGTATGCGTGATGCGGGTGGCGGCGGTTTCTCCGACTTGATACTGCTAGCTTGCATAGCTGTTCGACTTAAAATAGGATGCTTCACTGTATCACTATTTTTTGTCTCCATAATGTTCAAGCTCGAAGTGGGATCCTGAGGTTTTGTAAGCGAAAGGTCACAATCCGGTGTGGGGTTATCCGCCGCGTGGCGGGCACGTTCGCGCTGCACTGAACTGCGTGTATTTACCATTTTACGCGGCGCGGTCGGTGTTCTGAACATATGATCCGGCTCGAAGGACACTGTAGCTGGTGAAGGGTGATGTTCAGAACACATAAAACGCACTAGTACTTTAATAACCAATTTATTTTGTGGAACGCGACACAGATTGCGTGGATAATTGCCATAGACTCCTTTTTCTTAGAACTACCTTAGAAAACAAAAAATATAAAATATACAAAAGTACCCTAACATAAAAATAAGGTGAACTATGTATCGAGCTGTCGCTTACACTAACCTAACAAATATCCGAGATTCTTTTGTCCGCCCCAAACGAGTCCACCCAGATATTTAAACTGAAAATAGTTTCCCTAATTTATTGTTAAAACGAAATATCTTTAATGCAATTGAAAGGAGGTTTTATTCGCAAAGTTATACAATGTAGTTTCACATTATTCAGAAAACTTTTGCGTTTACGGTAACTAATAAGTTTTAAAATTATTTACACAGCAAAATGATTAAAATATTTCTTTATCCTAAACCTTACAGTGTTAACAGTGAGATCACGGATAATCTCTTATATTCATCATCTTAAAGCCTATTTACATAATTACATATTATAATTATAACTGCCCTGTATCTAATACATGTGCCACTGCTGGGCTCCGGCCACTTCTCATGATGAGAAGGGTTAGGCTATGGTTCACCACGCTGGAAAAGTGCGGATTGGTAGACTTCACATACCCTTGAGTACTTTTTAGGCAGTCTCAGGCATGTAGGTTTGCCTCACGATGTTTTCGTTCACCGTTAGCGAGCGATAATTTATATGATAAATTCATTGTATTTTCATATCATAACATACATATTACTAGTAATTAAATAGCTTTTAATTGTCATGTAGAAAGGTCTATACAGCCACGCTAAAAAAGTGACACTGAGACGTAGTTTAAATCATCTCGAGATGGAAAGGCCAATGACGACCGGATGGCGGTGTGGGTAGTGTATCTGCCTGCGTCGCCGAGGTAGCGGGTTCGATTCCCGCTTAAGACAAATCTTTGTGTGCATAACCAGGGGGGTTTGTCTTAATCTAGGTGTTTCTATGTATAATAAGTATGTATTTACAAAAAGAAAAGTATACAATATGTATAAGTATGAGGTATTCTAGTACCCACTTTACCAGCTCTGCTTAGTTTGGGACTAGATGTCTTTGTGTGTAAGTTGTGAGATATTTGCTAAAAAAAACGAAGTTCCTGCCGATTAATTAGTGAAGGAATAATTAAATTTAATTATTTATTTTTTTATTATTAACAAATATAATGTAAAATAAACCTAACCAGCAGGCTCAATTTTAGTAATATAACTGGCTTGCTTTCTATGAGAGAGGGAGAGAGAGACAGACAGAGAAACACGGCACGGTCGTTACAACTTTTGGTCTTATTTTTTTTCCTTCTAGCCCCCTTTCGCAACGCGAGATAAGGAACTTCGTTCCAAAATAACAAAATGATGAAAACTGATCTAACTACGATCTAGTACGTAATATAGGAATAGTAAGTATGAAATACAATGAAGTTGCTCTTAAACTAGAAGCCGACTACAATGTGATTGAAAATTGCCCCAGGGAATGCTACAATCATAGCTAAACTATAAATTGCGTTTATTTTTATGCCAAAACAAGTCTGACATGGCTTCCTAATTTATTGTGTTCCATTTATAAGTTGTAACGGACGTGACGAGGATGGAAATTAGTTCTAGAATATACCAAATTCAAATTGTTCAAAGTTTTCGCCTCCGCAACGGTAATTGAGTTTTAATCGTGATTTGATTCCAAAAAAGATTTCTGGTTTGATTTAAGAATAGGTGAATTTACGTTAAGGATTCTTGAGCCTAGTTGTCAGAAACTGAAATAAAATAATTGTAACAGCTAAATTACAGATCTATTCTATAAAATTTTCGGTAAACCTAACTAGGTCATAAATAAACCTACATATTATTACTCTTTAAATGATAAATAAAAAGCTTAATGTATCGGAACAAAACTATTGCAGGCCCAATTTAATCAAATACCAACAGAAAGACACTCGCAAAAGAGGCCATCTATTTGAAGACCCAAAAATACACAAGCATGTTATAAACGATGTAAAGTTAAATAAAAATAAGGGAAAAACTCCACCAAGGGGAACATATAAATGTGAGATCAAAGAAAATAAAACTGTCCACCCGAAAGTTTTGCGAAGGGTGGCTTAACTTAGAAAGAATTTGGTCTTTTTGGGCGCTCTTGTAGAAACACATTTTATTAAGTTTGGTCCAGTTGAAAAAAGAGTTTGGCGCGGACGTTAAAGGTTGTAGGCGGAATACTAAGGCTTGTGCTGATGCTGGGATAAATGAGGACTAGTCAATCACTTATTATCGGGATATACGGGTTGGTATTACAGTAAAGCATTCCTTAACCTTACCAACCTGAATATATTTTTTAAAGGTGCGGGGCGTACAAACATGACAATGCGGCAATTTAGTCAAATTTAAAAAAAAACTTCTTTGACGGGGAGTAATATTATGAACATAATACCTAACTTAAAAATAGGTTCACAAGCTGCCAGCTTACTTAATTAAACTAAAAGTGGTCAAACCAACCAAAAATCTTGAATAGCATGGGAATTTTCGATGGGAATATATACGAATGGGATTTTTCGACAAAAAATTTTGAATAGCAGCATGAAATTTTAACTTGTCACGGTAAATGGCGAAAGTCTGTCCTTCCTATCACTTTCAACTTAAATAAAGCAGATGAAACGGTGTTATAGCAAAGTAAGACTCCACAGCATCCAAGCTGAGCAACCACCACTGTTTTCCTTTCAACTATTTTTTTATTGTTGTTTTTTAATTTTTGTTGGACTGTTTTGTAGTTGTAAGGCAAATAACAACCAATTTTCTTTCTTCTGTCTCTTTTTTATACTTTACACTCTTTTGAGTTACAGGCATGACGTTATGCCATGCAAGTTCCACAAAGAAGAAGCTTCAAATGTAATCACTAATCACTATCTGAGATTCAAGTAAAGTATCGCGTTATCTGCAATCACATTAGAGTGATTAACGATTCTCAATGTATGGCTCAGGCCCTTCAGTTAATTGATTACTGAACTCATGGACTGCCCATGAGCGAAAGAGACAGTACATGTTGTGTATACGAGCAACGGTGATGGAAAATGACGAAGTTTGGAGGATGGAGTACAAAGATTGTAATCTTTGAAGTGCTTTTTTTTATTTACGATATGAACAACTAGGCGGTTCTTGCAGTGTTTTATCGGCAAGACATATTATACTTATTTTTTAAGACATAACATAGGTAACATAACGTCACGCCTATATTACCCAAAAGGGTGTGGCAGAGGTGTATTACACCCACACTTCACCTATTATGTTGAGTTCCCATGGGAGAGCTTATCGTCATCCACCAGGTACAATTCCAACTCCGTTCTGCTATTGTGAATTTACTGACGGTAAATTCACAAATAGCATTTTGCCCGACCCGGGAATCGAACCCCAGACCTCGCGATGAGAGGCGCATACGCTAACCACTACACCATCTAGTCCAAGATTTTCTAAATTAACCAATCAATCAACCAAATTGCGTAGTTTAACTGTTGGTTACATTACCAACATTACCTACTTAACTAAACTTCACTTTCACATTAATACTCTCATATATGCAACGTATATATGGGTGCACGGTTAGCGTAGTGGCTAAAGTGGTCACCTCATCGCATTCAACTACGCTGGTGTTGTGTTCGATCCCCACAAGGGACAATTCTTTGTGTGATCCGCATCGGTTTGTTCTGACTCTGGGTGTGCTTTGTGTGTGTGAAATGTATATTTGTTAACACCCCTGCGACACAGGATTAATTCATAATTCGGGGATATATTGTTTATGAAGTGTATTTAAGTGCAATCCTTCCAACCACAAAATTATGCAGGCAATTTAAAAAACAATTATTATGCCGAGTTTCAACGTAACGCCTAATTAAATATTCATAATCCACAGATTACAGAATGTCCGTCAGCAATCGACTGCTAACCATCTGCTCATTAATGCTAATCCCTGCTGTATATGCAATTGGACCGGCGGCTTCGATAATCAGTTTTACTATTGAATTAAATTACTTAAATATATGCAAGTGTCTATATGGTACACATAGCATCAAAGAGCACTTAATCAATATGGAGAGGAAATTAAAGCAAATTTCTATGCAAATAAGACCAAAATTCGCAGGAAAAAGGGGGTAGATTGAGTCGCGCATTTATGATTTGACAACTCATTTTATATGACGGACGCCTGATAATGACTTGTCCTATAGGTTTTATTGTCTTATCATAGAATGTATGACAAGATGTATGAATGTTGTAGTTGGTGCAAAGAGGTATGCATCGACGCTTATGGCAAACATTGTACCTGCCCACTGTCTTTGGAAAAATTGACAGACATAATAGTCAATGCAGTGTCTGTTCGTGTGGTGTAGTTGTTTAGGCTGTTGTTTCGCCGCTCTCCACTGCACTGGTGTTGTGGGTTCGATTGCCACATGAGATAAATCTTTGCGTGATTCGCAAATATTTGTTTTGATATTAGGTGCGTTTCTTCTTAGCCTTATTTCTGCCCTTCTATCTTATATAAATATCCAAAATTATTATTATTGCAATAGCATCGAACTTTTTAAGTTTTAGCAAAAATAAATATTAAAATAGCTTTTTAAAAAAAAGCTTAGTAGTAATTTGCAAACACAAATTACTAGTATTCTTGATAGCTCCCTCCAGCTAAGCTTAATTCGCTCGTGTTAGGAAGAAGTTCGTCCAGATCCGTGCTGTAATGGCCAGGATTCGAACCCACGACCTCTCGATCGTAGGACCGATGCCTTATCCATTACGCCACGGCCGCTTATAGATTGATTCCAGAAATAACTACGGAAGTTTTGATCCAACTCGATAATTAAAACAAAACCAAGTGAACACAGACTTAAGGATGGACGCCCGAGCACTGTGTTTTCATACTAACGTAATTTGGGGTTTAAATTTAATATTATTAATTTTTATCTGTTTTTATATACTAATCATATCTTAAACATTAAAGTGCATGTTTGTTCGCGGCTATTTTGTCAAAATTGTTTAAATAAATAATTGAAATGAAAAATTGGGTGCCAAGAAACATACATTTTAGTGTTTTACATACGATTTATCTATTAATAGATTAAAACCTAATAATATTAAAGTTCAACCCATATTACTTTTGTATGGAAAACAACCAACCAATTGTTCCCCCATAAGTGTGAAAAAAGCATTATTTGAGGCTCTCCGGATGAAAGGACAATGGGTGAATTTTGTGAAAACTTTCTGAAGGACCAAAAGCCTACGGATCCTTAATTTGTACATTGAGAAGTCGCAAGGGCCATTTTCTAACGGAATCGTGTCTTGCTCAATCAGATCAAGTTAAATAAGAAGTTGGCTACTCTCTACTTGTTCAATTTGATTGGTTTGAAGTTTGCGTGTAGTTTAGCTTGCCTCTGATTGTAAAAACATCGAATTTGTGTGTGTGCGTGTGTGTGTGTGTGTGTGTATGTGCGTGTGTGTGTGAGATAATAGCGTAAGATGTAAACAGAACCCTAAATCACATCATAACATCGTTTTATAGGTGGGTACGACTTCGAAGGGCTAAGTTATAGAAACAAATGACTCTAATCAACATGACATGCTGTAATTTGATATAGTATATCTATTTATCTATTACTATTTATAGTATTTATACTATCTATTGACTTCCTCGATGGTCTAGTGGTAAGTGTATGCTCCTCTCACCGCGAGCTCTCGGGTTTAATTCCCGGGTAGGGCAAAGTGCTATACACACACACGCACACATATTCACGCACACATGCTCACACATTCACACGCACACTCAAACACACACGCACACACACACACAATCAAAAGTTTTATTATTTCATTATAGTTATGATCATGAACGGATTTTATTAATATAAATGTTAATGTAATGTTCGAAATTTTATAATGAGTTATCCTAGTTGACAAAATATTGTATCAATGGATACGGACGAAGACGCTGGTCCCTGAAACACAGTTAGCCCTAGTACAGGGCTCGGAAAAGTCATTTGTATATTTTTTTTATGTTAATAAACAATTTATTATTATTATTTATTATTCATCTGCTCCCAATATCCATTTTAACTACTTAAAAAATACACAGCCTGGAAGAAATCGCTTTAAGCGATAAGGCCGTCCTTTGTACATTTTTCTGTTACTTTCCTTTTGTGTTATCTCTTAAGTTTTTCCATGTGAAGTAATGTACAAATAAAGTATTTTATATCTATCTATCTATCTATCTAGAGTTCTTGAGCAAACTATTTTAAATTCTTTCAAAGTCAGAGCCATATTTTAACGATTATCTACAATTTATCCATCTGTGTCTACAGCTCGAAGACAGTCGAAGATATTTCCATCTATATTCGAATCTCTGCTTGATATCTGCTATCCAAATTTGTAATTTGCAATTTTAATGAAATGAAAGAATATTGGAAATTTTCATGAAATAAACTTAGCTATGTAATCTTTTGATGGACTCGTATAATACTGTCAATGTTATTTTATTATAATAAGTATGATTTTAGCGTGCGTATATTTAAACTTATATATGTTGATCTTACCTTGTTGATCTAGTAGGGTTCGATTCTCGGGTTGAGCAAGATTTCCAACAGAACCGTGTCTCATATACTAATAATTTATGTTTTGTTTACTTCTTGTGTGCTACCGAACAATAACTATCAGATTTTTCTTCATTATTGAGGCTGAGCAATAGTGTTACTTGGAATATTAACTTTCAAATAGCAGCACGGCGTTGGAATTGTGCATGGTGTATGGCTATAGGTTCAGCCCCTATCCGATGGGATTTAAACATAACACGTGAAGTGTGGGTGTTATACATCTCTACCATACCCGTCTGGGTAATATAGGCGTGATATTATTGCTTTAATAGCTTTATAGCGATAAGGCCGCCCATTGTACTATCTAAATGATGTGCTTTAAGAAACAGCCTTTCTAATTTGTGTACAGTAAAGAGTTATCTATCTATCTATTTATCTATTATGTATGTATGCTTTAAATTTAAAATTTCTTGAAAATCAAAGATTAAAGGTTATTTTGTTTTCGCTACTTTAAAAATCTTGCGGGTAGTTGACGATTCACTTCGCTTGTTTTATTCCATTTCTTCTTCAAAGTGCTCACATATATTCCAGAGTACTTGCTAAACAACTGGACGACCTTGAAGGACATAAAACCAAAGAAACTCCCAGATGATATTAAGAGACAAGACATAAAACAGAAAGTTTGTACTAAGCAACCATTTTGAACAAAACTCGGGTGAAGTAATAAAGCTTCACGTCTTAGCTTCAAAGTGCCACGTTAATGGAGAAGTGACAGTACTTTTTTTAGTGAACGAAGTTCCATATCGCGCGTTTCGAAAAATTAAGATCAAAAGTGGTAACATCACTTTTTGCTATAGTCGTAAACCGTGCGGCTTGCGCGTGTTTCTCTATCTGTCTCGCTCTCTCTCGCTGCTGCTGCGAAAGCAAGTCAGTTGTTTTCGTTTTGTCTGTCTATTTCGATTATTTTTACATCGTATATGAATTTAGTAGTTGTAGTAATTTGTAGATATTGTTGATGGAGTTAGGTATGAACTTCGTTCCATCCGGGTATCCCTTATATCCCTCTCAAGGTTTTATCTTATTAGTAATTTGCAGATACAAATTACTAATATTCTTGCAAACCCTTCCAGCTAGGCTAAATTCGCTTGTGTTAGGAGCAAGTTCACGTCTGTGGTGTAATGGTCAGGATTTGAAACAACGACCTCTCGATCGTAAGACCGATGCCTTATTCAATGCGTCACGGCCGCTTCAAGTATGAGATTGTATATTTGGAAGAACATAATTTGACACAGTACTTAAATAATTGTCCATAATTGGCAGACACTTGACTTGGTTCCAACCCAGACAGATACCTTTAGAGTTTTAAAGTTTAGGGGTGTCAGCCACCACGATCAAAATTCCATATTTGATGATCGTTTTTACCTATTTTCGAGGCACAAATAGGTAAACTATCGGCGTTTATAAAATGACGCAGGTCGGGCGGCCACTGGCTCCTAGGCTACTACTGTGTAGTTAAGTTTGAGTAAAATTAGGCCCTGAAATTATTGCCATAATTATATTGGAGCGATGCTCCTGCAGATGCAACTGCCTACATCCCAATGACTAAATAACTTTACTGGTGGTAGAGCTCTTGAGAATGAGCTCGAGGGCGGCAGCACCACCGTCTCACCTTTAACCTGCCGCCAAATAGTAGTGCTTCCATTACTGTGTTCCGGTTTGGTGGTGAGATCAGGCCCTGAAATTACTGGCACATGAGGCATAACACCGTAGTCCTCAGCTGCAGCGACGCATCTATAATTTGCTTTTGTGGATTGTTGATGTCCATGGGCTGTACTCCACTTACCATCAGGAGGACTACACGTTCGTTCGCTGTGGGCGTAGTATAAAAAAAAAAAATTGCCCGGTCAGGGATCGAACCTGAAATCTCACGCCAAAATTGCAAATACATCGGTCATCGGTAGATTGAATAAAGTTATTTGAATAGTTTCAGTTGCCAACGTCAAGGAAAATTGAATAAATTTTACGCCTCGCTTCTTGTTACCAGTATCTCAATATCAAAGTAAATTACTTGATACTGCTGTAGAGATTTATGATAATTAATAGATATGATGAAATAAATTATGTATTTGCCGACTGGATGGCGGAGTGGGTAGTGTACCTGCCTGCGACGCCAAGGTCGTGGGTTCGATTCCCACTTAAGACAAATCTTTGTGTGCATGAACATGGGGGTTTGTCTTAGTCTGGGTGTTTCTATGTATAATAAGTATGTATTTACAAAAGAAAAGTATATTGTATTAGTATCTCAGTTATTCTAGTACCAACAGTACAAGCTGTGCTTAGTTTGGGACAAGATGGCGTTGTGTGTAAGTTGTGGAATATTTATTTATTTACTTATTTCAGGGTTTTTATGAAGGCGTAAAAACTACTGTGTTGATTTTGATAAAATTTGACACATTTAATGGCTTGTGATTACTTCTTTTCTCGTTAATGGACTATCGTACTCGTTTGTGCAAAAAATATTGTTGTTTTATAAATTATTATTTCTATTATACAATTTTATTTATTGATATTTACAATAAATTAACAGAATATTAAAAATTAGTGAAATTGACAATGATACATTGTATTACTAAACTAATTAGTCAACAAATTAGGTTTTGATAAATGACAAAGTTATTTGTAAAATGAATTTTAATTTGAAAATTGCTGTCAAATAAAAGAAAAACTTTATTAGTTTTATTTTGTATTCATTATAATTATTTGATTCTTTCGTTTGAAATTTTTTAAACTACAATTTTCTATTTCACACAAAAATTTTCTTTTTTTTACGAAAACTAAAGAAAACCTAAGTTAAGAATTTAGATTCATTCATAATTACTCTAATGGATGATTGTTTTATTTTAATGTGGTAGTTTTTACGTAAACACTAATGAATAAATCGTAAATTGATAACGCACACTTTTAATAATAATATGTAATAACCAACATTAATACAGATAAGACTGTTATCGCTCAACAACATTGCAAATAAACTATTCAGGAAATCAAAACGCCATGTCACAAACGCAAGTCAATTTAGCTCATTAAATGCTACGCGTGACTGTTTCAATAAAATCGGCATCGTAACGAAAGGGCACACGAATAAAATCGACTTAATATTTAAATGCACGCAACACTGATGTTCGCTGATGTTCGCCAACGTTCGGTAATTGTGGTGCAATACTCTATGATGACGGGAATTTAAAAAAAAATACTGTCAAACTAAAGACTCCAGACCGAAAGCATTCGCTTGTTTTAATACAATTCGAAATTTAAAATGTTGTCAAACAAAGGATCCACGTGAGCATTCGCGTGTTTTAATACATTTCGATATCCGAGAATTCTCGTGTAATGTATTATTTGTTATAATATTCAGTATTTGTTTTTTTAAAAGCTTACTAAGAATTAATAAATACATAATACTAGGATTCTCGTTAACCCCTCCCGCTATCAACTAAGCTAAATAATACTTATCCATTACGCCATAGCCGTTTTTAATATAACAATAGTGTGGGAGGAGTACTGATAATAACAATTAAGTGCGCAATTAGAAATTTAAAATATTTTCAAACCACGAGATTGCTTGTAATGTAAAGTGACATATTCGAATATTGTACCTGAAATTATACAATAATTACGAAATTTTACGTTTAATTCGAAAATAGTGGTGAATGCTTCACAGTCTGGAGGCAGTGTTTAACGTATTGCTCAAATTTGAATCAGCAACGTAACGTTCAGAATCAAGACACATCCCAAGTAAAAAGTTTGTTTTCCTGATGTAGAAATCTGATTCACCAAATTGTGAAGAATGTGGATTACTATACTTGCTGATGGAATGTGTCCGATTTGAGTCTTTTAGAAATATTTAATAAGAGTGTTAAATTTGAACAAAGCTAATATAGATGGATATCAAAAAATTTCATCACTACCTAATGACGTTGATTCAACAGTTTTGTTCTAGTTCATGGCCAGAATAGATGTATAATGCTTAGGGCACGATGGGACTCTCATACGCTGTGCGTTTCAAAAGTCCCTAAAATTATACAGATTAAAATGAAAAAAAAAAGTAACATTACAAGCGTGGTCTGGGAACGCCATTAATAAATCCTATCCATATGTCACTTATGACAAGATTTTTGTATCCTATATCTATAAATAAAATTGCAAATCAAATCCCGTGTACCTAATTGGATCCTGTTTCTGAAAAAAAAACAAACAATGAAACAATTTGTCCAGTTTGGTATTCATATTCCAATCATTTGGATTTACATGCAATATCCTCTTAACAATTATTGAAATTTTGACGAAAAAATAATACTGACTTAACTTTAAGGAGCTGATCGCCATCTAAATTGTTGAAGGTTGGTGTTTAAATTATATTATTGAAGGCCATTTCTTTAACATTTGTAATACTAATTTTGGTCATTATTTATGTATGATTTAATATAACATCAAGAAGATTATCTTGGTATAATTAGGCGTGATGTTGTCGCGCCTATTATACCAAGAAAAGTGTGGTGTATGACACCCCCATTTCACCTGTTATGTTTAGGTCCCATGTGAAGGGGGGTGAGCCTATCGCCATTAACTGGACAGGTTTCATTTCCACCAAAAAAAACTTTTGCCTGACCTGGAAACATAAACAACATAATAATAATAATAATGTTTATTGTAACCAAAATACTTTTTTTACAGATTTTATGGTTACGGTTATAGCTACGATAGTTAAAAATAAACTTTGTTGCAGCTATTAACGCTCACCTCAAGGAGTTGAGTACATCCAGGTCCTATTTTAAATACATTAAATTTTATTTTATTTTAAACATGCATTTTTAAATATTATAGAACTTTCTCACACTAGAGGCTAGGTTAGTCATTGAGTATAGGTGTACATAAGTATGGATGTAAAATAAGACTTTGCAGTGGATAAGTGGCTGCATACGCTAACCAAAGAGGCAATGCAAATCTTGATTTCGGAAACTGAACCCTAAACCAATGAACCGTAGATAACCAATAAATTCTGGCGTGACCTTAAACTTTAGTGCGAAACGGCGTATAAAGCCGGGTACACATTGGTGCAATGTAACATGTAATGCAACATGCAATGCAAGAATTTGACGTCCACATTGCTGCAATGTATCATGTAATGTAACAGAATTCCCATAGTGTGGACGCCTCGCGCGCACGAACTGCGCCTGGGTCGCGCACGAACAGATTGTTGCAACTCTTGCGCGTAGCGACCCGAGATTTGTCGGTTTTTGGTACGAACACAAAGGGGCGCGCAGTATGCGCGGAGCGTCAGTGTGGACAGGTTGTGTGGTGTGTACGGCTAGACGCGCGCGAACATGGAACAAGACGACGCTACTGCGATCCGTTCGCGCGCATCTCGGAAACAGATGTGAGTAGGTACATGCGCGGTTCGTGCGCACGTTGTGCGCGCCCCGCGTCTACACTGATGCAATGCTCGTTTCGTGTTGCATTGCATGTTGCGTTGCAGCAGTCTGTACCCGCCTTTAGAAATGGCGAGTTGCCAAACTGCCGGTCCCACCACGTAAAGTATGAACTTAACCTAAATGCTTTGTTTACCTCTATTCATGATTATTCAAGCTTGATATATTCGTATTTCTGTGGCTTGCCATTCTTTATTTGTGTGAGCGAGTAAAAATCACTGGATTGGAAAACCGTTTAAGATGGTGGTAGAATTTTGTGAACTGGCTCGAGGGTGGAATCCCTGTCCTACGGTAAGGGTAGACTTCCGAGCGCCGTGTTTTCATACTAACGCAATATGGATTTACTTTAATATTATAAAGGTGTTATTTATTTTCATAGACAAATCATATCTAAAACACTGAAATGCATGGTCGTTCGTAGTAATTTTGTCTAAATGGTTTTAATTATTAATTGATTTACATACAAACTAAATAATTAATATAAAATTGAAAAATGGGCGCTGACAAACATGCATTTTAGTGTTTTAGATATGATTTGTCTATGAAAATAAATAACACCTTTATAATATTAAAGTAAATCCATATTGCGTTAGTATGAAAACACGGCGCTCGGAAGTACTTTAATAATAACTAACTAATAATACTTTATTTGATTATAAGAAATTTAATTGTTTATTCGTGCACCTACTACCGCCACTAGTTTGGTCTCCATATACTTCTTGTCCATCCAGGTTGTCTGGAAGAGATCGCGGATAGCGATAAGACCGCCGATTGTACAGCGTAGTTTTAGGTATTTAGTTTTTAAGTTTTAAATTTATATTTTATCTGGTGTACAATAAAGTTTATTTATTATTATTATTATTATTATTATGATTTGTCTATAATAATAGATGAAAAATAGCCAAGCAATTGTTCATCCTTAATGTTATTGCTAAATAGAAGTGCTTGCACTAATATGCGGTCCAATTTGGTGGTGGGTTTGAGACAATGACATTGATACAATCAGGCACATGACACTCATCACAGTCCTTAGATACAATCTGTTTTGTAAAATGATGTCCTATCAGACTATTTAGAGTAATCAATCTTCCAAACCTGTGTGGTCTCCGCACATAAGAAATGTTAGATGACAATGACATCGTCAGGTAGAGACACACACGTGACATGTGTCAAAGAGCGCTGAATCGCGATAACGAAGTGTTCACAGAGAGTACATATATACCACTTCCAATACGCTACCATTGGACAGCTGTCGGGCAGGCAATACCACCGAGCCTGGTTGGAGGATCCACCCTTTGTGGTGGAGGAACATCACACCCTATTCCTCTACACCTAATCCCGTTGAGGTCGGCTTCTAGTCTAATGAATTAAGCTGAATATCAGTATGTTACGTGGAGCGACTGCCAACAGTCCTCAACAACCCAGAACGAGGTGATACGATACTTATTATTAGACTAGTTGTCAGACTTTCTGGCTTCTGACTACCCGTAACGGCTGCCATAAATAAATAAATATTCCACAACTCACACACAACGCCATCTAGTCCCAAACTAAGCAGAGCTTGTACTATGGGTGTTAGTATCAGTTATTCTATAACTGATACTAATACATATATATACTTTTCTTTTGTAAATACATACTTATTATACAAAGAAACACCCAGACTAAGACAAACCCCCATGTTCATGCACACAAAGATTTGTCTTAAGTGGGAATCGAAACCACGACCTCGGCGTCGCAGTCAGGTACAATATACCCACTCCACCATTCGTTCGCCACAGAACTTCAAATGGCAACCGGGGCTGACGTGCTCTCTGAATCTCTGATGCACGGAGGAATTTGTAATGGTAAAACGATCCAAAAGCTGAACGCGGTTAGCATTGCATAACCTGAATAATCCAACGATCCGTTCGGCTTTGACTTAACGACGAGGTTCTTTTAGACCAGTAAACTCTTCGTACACGCCAGCCCGAGTAAACATAATTTAAATTAAATACAATTTTAGTACCGAGCACAAACTTATTCTGATCTCAGACGGCAGTTGTCTCTCGCTATGCAAATTACTTAAATGCACGCCAAACAGGCGGTCCAACTTTGTGCCGGTTTTACCACCCGAGTTCAAGAGTTAATCTCTATCTCATTCAATGTTTGAACAGATCAGAGACATCTAAAACTGGGTTCGGCATTGAACTCGGGCCGGTAAATCTTAATACCGCAGCCGACAGACTGCAGTCGACAACGCATTTAAATTTAATTCTGTTACTTACCCTACCTTGACAGAAAGTGCCATACAAATTAATTCTATCAAACTTTCCAACCTGAATTGGCAAATCTCTAATAATATTTTACCGAGAAATAAGGTTGATGAAATTTTTCCCTATCATGCTTTTATTCTGTTTTATTGAACAATTAGTTTATATACGAAGTTAAAAAATTTTTTGATTAGGATTTATGCCGTATAGGTAAAATATGTACAGATTGCTGTAATACCCAGACACTAAAGGAACGCTTTAATTTATTAATTATATGATTATTTAATAAATTAATAAAGTTCTTCTATTTACATATCAATTAATTATTCCTCTGTCTAATTAATGTGCACCTACCTATGTTTATCTCTGCACCACCCTAGGTTGATAAGACATTAAGTCCGCCTATGTACTATTTTTATGTGCAATAATTTAAATAAATCAATAAATAAATTATTTGTAGACAGACAGCCGTCTAACGGTAGCGTTTTGAAAGTGGTATATATGTACATACACTCTCTGTGAACACTTCGTTACCGCGATTCAGCGCTCTTTAACATTTGTGACGAGTGTCACTTCTTGACGTTGTCAATGTCATCCGTCATAACGTCACAATAGCATAGGAATATTACTTGGATGCTGTCTACGGAATATTAATATGAATCAGTAAAGGTAGTAACTATATGCCAATATGCGGTCAGCCCAAAGACCTACAAACTGCAATAATTATATTATACCTCGTTAAAACTCACCCGGATCCGGACCTTATCCATCATGCCGTTGGCCACATACTATACCAGAATATTAGGCAACTATTAACTAACTTTGGGTACACATAACTTAGTTCCAGCTACCTTCTTGAGGGATCCCTTGTATTGATACGTCGCCGCGTCGTTGAGTTATATTAAATCCTTGAAGATAGTTGAACCTCTAGAATTATCCCACTAATACAGGCTGTTAATGTCATCGCGACGAAGCCACTTACTAGTGATTATTCATTACACATAGCTTCAAAGTCATGTTCTTAATCACTGACAATGATTTTTGCAAACGCATTCTTATACATTTGCGATTTAATTATACCAAGTAAAAAAAATTATGTTCGATTTTACGAGGTGTGAAAATTTACCATCATTTTTTTTTTTTAATCTTTATTGACGGAAAGAAAGAGTTTTGTCACTTGGTGACAATGACACTCTCGTTTAGACTAAAAATAAAATAAATACTCAATCAAATTTCTCTACTTAAAACAAATAACAATTCACATAGCATTCTAGCGCTTGCCGACATCCTGACCTTCTAACATTAGAAGTTGCCGTTCACTCACATTCTCACAAATATGCAACTTCCAGTAATTAATAATAATCATTAGAATGAGGCTTCATCACGATGCCATTTACATCTGGGTTGTTTATATATGTTTAGGTGTATGTTACTCTTTTTCGCTAAAATAACTAAATGGATTTTCATGAAAGGTCCTTGTGGCGGGTACCCGCACATAATAAATCATGGATGACATTGACAACGTCAAAAAGTGACGCATGACACAATAAGGCAAAAATGACACGCTCGTCACAAATGTCAAAGAGCTCTGAATCGTAATAACGAAATGTTTGCAGCGAGTGTACAAACTTCAATTAGCCTTCCTTTGTAGTGCAGGAACATCAACCCCATTCGTCTACAGTACTATATACTTACTTAGTTTACTACAGTACTATATACTTACTTAGTTTACTACAGTACTATATACTTACTTACTTACTAGTATTATTTAGTCCTATCCTATTAGACAAATATTTATTTATTTACGCATTATCCTTCGCTATCCAAACAATAGTTAAAGAATATTCACGTATATCATTGCGACCTCGTTTGTTACAAACATGATTGTTATCTGAAATAAAATAATACTATCAGGTCAAAACATATTATATAACAATAACCCGAAAAGCCTCTTATCGCGAAGTTACATCTGTTTTTTTTATTTCGTAATACAATTTCGTGTAGAACATTATTTACTTGCAAAGTTTAACATATTTTAAAATAACATCTTAGAAGAACCAGTACCATTTCATATCTCAAAACAATTAAAATAAAATTGTAATCAAATTGTAAACTAATTCAATTTATGTCATTTTAATAAAAGTCGAGTTTACACAATTCAATTTATTATAATCATACAGTGTATAAACCACCTACCTGAGTACAGTAAGTAACATTATTTTTTATTTTTAAGTGGATGCAACCACATTACTCTTTAAGAAACTAAACATATCATTACAAATAATATTATTAATTGCACAACCAATCCCACTTTTTTATTTTCGTTAAAACTAACTCGACTTACTTTGGATTTTAATCAATATAGTCTAACTTAATAAATAAATGGTTTACTTATAATATAATCTAATTTAAAAGATCCCTTTGAAATTCAGACCCGCTTAAGTCCATCGAATTGCCAAGTTGCATGTTTCTGTTAATAACTAAGACGCGCTTTTTGTACAGCTTAAGATACACAATCACACCAGCAGCAGCTAACACTATTGTCAGGACTGAACACCATATTATGACAACAGTATGACTACCACTATTGGCAATGTAACTATCTGGCTCCGATAGATCGACCTTTTTTGGAGTTGTTAGTACGACATCCTCATCGTCTCCACATTGTATACCATGAACGTTGTCTTCGTGATAGATTTTATCCATTGATGTCACTTCTACTTGTCGTATAGCATAAAACGTACTGTTAATAGAATTCACATTACTCACAATTTCCTTACACAAAATTGGATTACCTCCAAGACTGAGAGTTCTCAGTTTTTTTACAGAAACAAGTATTAATCTTTCTACGTTAAAGGATTTTATACGATTGTAGTCAATTATCAATGTTTTTAGTTCATCGCATTCGTGAAATATATCTACATCTAGTTTTGTAATATTATTTCTTGATAAATCCAGAATTTCAGTTCTGTGTAGTCCTTTTAAGCTACCATACCGAAGTTTGGTTATATAATTTGATGACAAGTTTAATAGTTTCAAATTTCTCATGAACTGGAATGTACCTGGTGGTAAGTCGGTAATTTTGTTTCTACTGACATCTAAAGCCTGTAAATATTCGTTTTTCTCCAAAAATGTCCTATTAATAGAAGTGAGGTTGTTTTCACTAAGATCGGCCGACGTAAGTTCTTTGAAATAACTCAATTTTATATCATTGATTTTATTTGAGGACAATCCAAGGTCAATGAGAGAAGTTAAAGAATTCGTTTTTGGATTATTAAAATCTTGTATTTTATTATTATCAAGATTTAATACGGTAATTTTAGGGAGTACTTCAGCGCCAACTTCCATATCTTTTATATTGTTACTTGATAGATCTAGATAAGTAAGTTTACATGGAGTTAAAAATAATTCTGAAGTATTTGTAAGATGGTTATTGCGTAGATGCAGTGCTTTTAAATTGGACAGTATACTTATATTTAAGGAAAATTCTGTTAGGTTATTATCTGATAAATCTAAACTATACAAATTATTTATACCAATTAAGCTATCCTCCTCTAAACTTTCAATGTTATTATTTGAAAGATTAAGTTTAGCCAAAAGTGGCAGGTCATTAAAAGCTAATTTGCTTATTTTAGTTATATTAAAGTTACTCAAGTCTAGAGATCTCAAAAATCTGGCAGGACTAAATACGTTTTGTTCAATCGCACCATTTATTTTGTTGCCAGAAACATAGAGATATTGTAAATTTTTCAGAGGCAATGAATATTCTTGAATGCTTACAATATTGTTGGCAGAAAGATCGAGTTTTCGTACTTTTGTTTTATTATGAAAGATATATTTTGGTACTAAAGTTATATAGTTGTTGTTGAGAAGCAATTCAGTTAGATTATTTAAATATTTTTCTAGAAAGTTCAAGTTTGGTATCTTATTGTACGACAAGTCTAACACGCTGATAGAAGCATTTACAAAACTAGAATTGTCTATAGCATTTATTTGATTTGTACTTAAGTTAAGATATGAAAGATTTTCCATATCTGCAAATGCATTATTTCTTATACCGGTTATACTTTGTCGAGATAAATCTAAGTTAGTTAGATATCCCAAATTGGATAAAGTTTTTTCTTTTAAATCACCAGTTATATTGTTGTTTTCTAAGTTCAAATAGCTTAAGTTACAATGTTGAAAAGCATTTTCTTGTATTCCATGAATCTTATTGCTAAAAAAATCAACGTGATTAAGATTGACGTTGTTAGCAAACGTTGTGTTTTCAATAATTATTTTAATGGAATTGAAACTTAAATCAATCGTTTCTAACTTAAAAGCCTCAGTAAAGCAGTTAGATTCTACTGAAACCAGTTCATTATGCGACATGTTTAAGTGTTCAAGAGAAATTAAACGATTAATTTGATACCCAGATACTTTAATCAAATGATTATTTGAAATATCTAGAAATACCAAACCTTTCAAGTGAGTTAAAGATAAGTTTACAGATGTAAGAAGATTATATTGTATGTAAAGATGGGATAAATCTTTCAGATTCATGAATGCCTCATCAGCTAGACTTGATAGTCTATTATTTTGCAGATACAACTTTCTTAGATTAGGAACTTCGTTTAATTCACTATCTAGATATTCCAGTTTATTATTAGACACATCTAATTCTTGCAAATTATTGTTTCTGCTATCGGATATCAAAAATGATTTGGTATTAAACGACTCAATACTATTTCCTGATAAGTTTAAATACTTCATGTAATTAAGGTTTCTAAAAGCTTCATTGTTTATTTTGGTAATGCTGTTTTTGGATAAATCAACGCGGATGCATTTGGCGTAATATCTGAAGGCTGAGCTATCGATATTGAACCAGGTGTTATCAACTCCTCTGATTTCCCTGACTCTTGAATCAAAATTGGTTGCTGAAAAGAATCCGTTGGTGAGATACGTTTGATACGAATCTCTAACGATGAAAGTGACGTAAGGTTCCCCATCGCAGCTTGGATTGGACACTGCTCCAGGATTCGTGCTGCATTTGATCTCGTAGTTACAGTTCGTTGATAGCTTTGTTTCACAGTTTGATGACAATGACGATTTTATTATAGTTGTCAAGATAATAATATCTGTAAAAAAAAAGTAAGATAAATGATTTGGTTGTTCAATTGAAGAAGATTCTCCCGTGCGCGCCGTGTTTTTATACATTCTTAATCAGGTTGTAACTTTAATATATTTAAGTCTTTATCTACTTGAATAGACATCATATCAAAAACACTAAAATGCATGTGTCCATAATGATATAATTGCATACATACAAACTGATGAATTCAAATAATAATTTTAAATGGACAACAAAAATGCATTTTAGTTATAATATGTATTATGTCTTAAAAAAATGTATAGAGACTAAATAATATTAAAGTTACAAGGTTCTACTGAAACAGGATAATAATTGTTTTCTTTTAATTATAAAAACAATATAGACAAAGACCACAAACAAACACGTATTTCAAATATAGTTCAACTCTATTTATTTAAAATATGAAATTCTATTAACTAACAAATGCAACTTATACCTAAAACAGTTAAAATACTGTGGGACAGAGGATTTAAACCTGCAACCTCTGCATAGCGGGCAACCACTTTAACCAATTTGTTGTATCCTAGTTAGTAATAACTAGCTTAGTGGCTAAAGCAGCCGCCCGGTATGCAAAGGTCGCAGGTTTAAATCCTGTCGATCCCATATTTTTTTCAACTGTTTCTTAGTATAATTTGCTAAGCATAGCTAAATACTATAAAAACAATAAAAAAGAATTTAAAAACAACTTACTTATAAAAATGGTTACATCCATTGTTATTACACTTGAAAACTATATAATAATTGTTTCTTCACTTACATAAATGCACTAACTTTGAATCAGTTCAAACGTCAATAAATAAATATACTTCTGTTGTTAATAATAAACGATAAATTTAAAACTATAGTTTTGTCTCAACGGACGTAAGAATGTAATGATAATAAAATGAATAAATAATATTGTTTGCCCTTTGTGTCCGTTGGAACATGATGGTGAAGAGTAGTTAGACGATGAAATATTTTGAAAGACAATACCCTAAAACTGTATCACAACCAACCTTCTGTCCTGAATATAAGATAGTAAATAATTTTTACCAAGATACCCGAGGATGGTCGTCGGCGTCGCGATAGGCCCAGAAAGCGCTGGAGGAATGATTAGGACTCGTTTTAGAGGGATTGAACTGACAGAGCCCAAAACAGAGAATTGTGGTCGTGTATGGGGAAGACCTTTTCTCAGCAGTGGGACATCATAGGTTAGAAAAAAATAAAAAGTTTTGTGTATGACGATTATCTAGTAATAAGCTATATAACCTAAGCGGGATTAAACAAAAGTGATTTTATATTTAAACATGAAGGATGAAGGGTCGCTGAAATTTTTTTCACAGAATAATCACGTGATTTTATATTTCTTTGCTAATTTTTTTTATGAAACCTGGCTTACTATTAAAATATCCGCCGTACAATATACTTTTATATTATTCTTTATATAATACAGCAGTTTTAATCCTGACATAGCCACATAATAGATAGCACAGCAGCGATAAGCAATCCCACAGTCAATAGGTCATATCCTTTTAGCAATTGACACTATTAACAAATAATTCAAAGAAGCCATTTTTATGAATCAATACCTAGATACTTTAAGATGAACTTACTTGCAGAAACAGTTAGTGCTAACGGATTGTCAAAGTTCATATGTTTATAAATGTCAATTGGCACAAAACACATTAAACGCGTAGCCCGCAAAACAAGCTTTTTGCATTTGAACGTGAAACCAGTGTAGAAGAACTGGATGTGATGTTCCTCCACCACAAAGGGAGGATCCTCCGACCAGGCTCGGTGGTATTGCCTGCCGGACATCTGTCCAACGGTAGCGTATTGGAAGTTGTATCTATGTACACTTGCTGTGAATATTTCGTTACTGCGATTCAGCGCTCTTTGACAGTTGTGACGAGTGTGTCACTTCTTGACGTTGTCACATCCAGTACCTCAGGCTACTTTTTTTGTTGACGCTAGAATGCACATAAATGTTTAATTAATTATTGTAAAATAATTAACCATCTCCACTCCATTGCTGTGCTGATACAGGATGTGCTTATCACTCATTGCATCCAAGCGAATAGGGACATGCATTTATACGTATACAACAAACCATTGCCTGTTACTTTACTTAGATAAACCGCAAAGTGAGAATACAACCAAGTATGAAATTAATTAAATAAATTAATTAATATCTCACAACTTACACACAACGCCATCTAGTCCCCAACTAAGCAGAGCTTGTACTATGGGTACTAGAAAAACTGATACTAATACGTATATATACTTTTCTTTTGTAAATATATACTTATAATACATAGCAACACCCAGACTAAGACAAACCTCCATGTTCATGCACACAAAGATTTGTCTTAAGCAGGAATCGAATACGCGACCTTGGCGTCGCAGGCAGGTACATTACCCACTCCACCATAAATCGTCAAATATATTATTATGGCAATTTCACAAAAATGGCGAATTTCGATTTAAGTGTACTATGCTGGTCTAAAGCTCTCTTTGTTAGGAAGATGTAAAGCGCAGTCTTCAAGGAACAAATCACAGTGACCGCCGTGTCTACCTAGATGCTAGCCTCAAAAACTGGTAGGAAATCGTAAGAAAACGTTTGACAGATATGAAACAGTGGGAAAAAAAAAAGATGGTCACACCATCCTTGGCCCATCAGTGGTTCAAAAAAGGAAAATGGTCTACCATCTGCCTCTCCACTATTATCAGGCTCTACATACTATACCGACCTTCCTCAAATTTTCGCCGCTTGACATCCATTTGTTATTACTTATTCTCGGTTCTATTCATATTACTTATTTTTAGCTAATTAATAACTTAACTTAACTTTATTTCTACTACTTATTTTTACAAATCTCTTTTATTTATATTTTTTTTTACAGTTCTAAACATAATGATTAATGAAGTTAGAATATATAAAAAAATAGAATTTTCTCGATTTTAGATACTGGGACCAAGCTGCCTATGGTAAGGGCTTCATAGACAGTTAGCTAACGGAACCCAAAAAATGAATAAGAACCTAAAGAGGCTAAATCTTTAGGTTCTAATTCATTTTTAGGGTTCCGTTGCCGAATGGCAAAAGAACGGAACCCTTAATGAGTCGTCATGTCTGTCCGTCTGTCCGTCCGTATGTCACAGCCACATTTTCCGTAACTACCTATATATTTTTTCATCATACCCATACGTGTTGGAGTATCTATGGATAGGTCTTCAAAAATTATATTGAGGTTTCTAATATATTTTTTTTCTAAACTGAATAGTTTGCAGGAGGGACGCTTACAAAGTGGAAAAATGTGTGTCCTCCTCGTAACTTCTAAAATAAGGGAATGATAAATGTAAAAATAATATAATGTGGTACATTACCACGCAAACTTCCACTTAAAATTGGTTTGAACAAGATCTAATAATTAGTTTTTTTTAATACGTAATAAATCGTTAACCGCATTTTACCTTTCATTCAATCAACTCCAATATGATAAAAAATTAAGAAAACATTTATTTAGATGTATAGTGGTACGGAACCCTTGCGCGAGTCCGACTCGCACTTGGCCGGTTTTCACTTATTGTAGCTAGTTGTTTGAGCCCTGCCTATATGGTTATCAAATTCAATTCAGATAGGTACTTATATAATTCAATACATTATTGTTTTTCGAACAAGTCTTTTGTATTATTAGACCCATTGATAGCAACGTCGTGTAAGAACTGTTGAATTTAATTTATACTATAATCAATTATCTCTCTCTCAAAGACACGAATAAATAATAAAATATAAATATCGCACAACTTACTCACAACGTCATCTAGTCCCAAACTAAGCAGAGCTTGTACTATGGATACTAGAATAACTTCTTCTTCTTCTTCTTCGTCGTGTCGATGGCTGAGTCAAATTTTTTTTGACTTGCCATCGTGGTGAAAGGATTAGCCAATTCGCTTTGAAGAACTCGCGAATTGCCCAGGGTGCGCCGGACGTAGGGAATCGTTGTGTACGTCACTCGGGGAGGCTCCTTTCATGCACCCCAATAACTTATACTAATACATATATACCTAGAATATACCTAGAATAACTTATACTAATACATATATACTTTTCTTTTGCAAATACATACATAGAAAACCCAGACTAAGACAAACCCTCATGTTCATGCCCACAAAGATTTGTCTGAAGCGGGAATCGAACCCGCGACTTTGGTGTCGCAGGTACTACCCACTCCACCATCCAATAAAGCTCAATTCATAAGTAAAGATTCATAATATCAAATGCCTAATGTTTTTTGGTACAATCAGGCAGACTGCATGCACTTTTTGCTAAATACGTCAAATATAAAACATATTCTGCTTAAAATTTTACGCCAGCCAAGATAAAACTAGCCCACGCAATTTGAACTAATCGCAAATTAAGAGGGCAAACTCATTACTGCGATTTCAATATAAAAAAATACGCCATAAATCTTAGTCAGTCTATAATCAGTTAATAATATTTGACATTAAGACAATTTTGAAATTAAAATTTCACAATGACATAGATCAACATAGAAACGTCAATTAATTTTGTCTGATGACGTTTATGTTGAACAACTATGATTTAGTCGAATCTAACTAGTGTCAAGAGTGACAAACAGTGCTGAAGAGATAATAGATTACCTGAAGAGATAACCAGCAGTAAAACAATAACTTTATTTAAAAAACGTCGGGAAGAACACATTAAGAAACAGTTTAAAGCCACAGTCATGTTATAAAATATTTTTAAGAGTACCTATTACTGAAAAATTGTTTGTTTTTCTGTGTTAAGTGAACTATGTAGTTCTTTTGAGAAAATAAATATCTTTGAACCGAAGAGGCAGATCTATACTAAACGACAGCGGTCAATCTCAACATATATATTAACCAACTACGTAGCAGATATTATCGGGTCCTACGTGGACTAGTGCAAGTGCAAAAACACAATTTTGTGGTGAACCAAGACATCCTCCATGTAAGTATTGGTTTGGGTGTGTCAGTCCCTCCTGTAGAAGCGTCTGAGGCATCCAAACATAATATTAATCATGTTTTAATTGTATCATCTATTATTCTATTGTAACCGCGTCCCTTATCACGTTTAGTTGTTAGAGCTTTTTGATCTTTTCAATATTAATTTTGCTGTATATAATATGTGTTCATCCAGATCTGAACTGTATATCATCTACTTTAAATGTTACTATTATTGTAATATTGTGTTGTTTGTGCGCCTAATAAATCAATAAATAAACCGCTTTGGGGTAAATTTTACTGGCCTGAGTTCAACGTTGAACCCGGTTTTTGATCTCTCTGTCCCGTTCAAACATTAAATTGGAAATAGAAACAAAAACTCAGTAAGTGCAAAAACTCAATTGAGATTTATTGCTCTTGCACTAGTCTACGTAGGACCTGTCGATATTTAAGTGCATAAACGCCTGCGCGAAACAAATGCACTCACTTTTCTTTGAATCCGATGGGAAGACGATTTGACGCGACCGGAGAATGAACACGCATGGCCAACGACTTTACGAGCCAGGCTGAATAATAAACATGCGAAAAAAGTGTGAAGCGCATTAACGAGAATACCCCCTTTAAATTTAAACCGGATTACATTACAATGATACCAAAATTGCTTAAATAATACTGGGTTTCGTCTAAAAGTGGACATATCGTGATGTGTAATATCTAAACTGAAACTATTTATATTTATTTGTTACTCTTCAAAAATGCTACTGAGTAAGTTTAAATAATTACAATCTTTTATTACATTAAAATTAACTATTGCATGATCAGTGATACTGATTTTTTTAATCGGTTAAAAACTAGGTATGCCAAGACTACCTTAAGCAAAATGACCTTTTGTACCAAAAGTTGCAGTAGCAAACACGCTAAAATTATGGGAGTGATTATTTCATCGAAAAATATAATTCTCTAGTTTATTAAAAATAAAATATAGTTAAAACGTGAAAAATAATTAGTATTAAATGTAATATCTATGAATGTTAGTGTCAAATAATGCGCAACTAAAGAGAAGACGTATAAAAACAGTATTTTTGACTCGTTGATGTTATTTTTATTTATTGTTATCACCATTAAAGTAACTAGACGTCATGGTTTGGCAAATAACATGAATAGGTTCTATTTATCATAATTATCAGTTAATAAAAATGAAAAATTATGAAATATTCTTGGAATGTATTTCTCTTTTATTATAATAATAATAATAATAAATATTCTTTATTGTACACCAAAATACAAAAGAAAGATACATAAAACAAACACTTAAAACTAGTTGTACAAGCGGCGGTGTTATTGCTTAAAGCAATTTCTTCCACACAACCTAGTCATCCTTATTGTCACATCTTTTCATTTTCAAGCACATTTTCTTTATTTATAAGTTTAGATTTTACCTGAATCCCGAAATCGAGGGCTATGAGGTTCAGGGTGTATTTTCTTTCTCTTAATAAACTACAATTAAAAGTTCTGTTTTTCATCCACACTTACATAAAATTATTTTTTGCAGATATCTTCATATTGGCATCTGTTTCCACGTTGTCTTCAGCATCAGCATATCCTTGTGAATCATTTAGCAATGGATCGCAATGTGATTTTGTCGTCAAATGTAATGAATTTGTTGAACCACATTTTGAACCAACCTGCCATGGGTATCCGAATATAACTATCATATTATCTAATGCATATGAAGATAACTTTCAGCAAAGTTTCTTTGGTAAACTTAAGTTTAAATTTACGAACCATGTTCAAGAGATAAAAGTTATAAATAGTACTTTGTCTTTTGTTTACACTGGCGCCTTTGATTATTTTCATAATTGTCTTCGTATTGATCTATCTCAAAATAATATACGTGCAGTAACGGTGTCATTTGGGTCATTGTATAAATTGAATTTTTTAAACTTATCATGTAATCATTTAGAATCCATTAAAGAAAAATTATTCAACGACGGATATTATAATGAAAATATGTTGCAAGAGTTAGATTTGTCAAACAATAAAATAATCGACGTGGGCAGGAATCTCAATCAATTAGTTAATTTGAGAAAGTTATATTTACAAAATAATCGGTTAATGAGTATAGATGGTTTAGAATTTTGGGGTCTAGTTCATTTAACTCATCTCTTTATGCAACATAATTTGCTGATAACAGTACCACCATTTTTGGCACTCATACATAAACTAGAAACATTGGATTTATCAAGTAATAATTTGACGTTAATAGATTTCACTGATTTCTTTAGGTGTAATGAATTAGAGATATTATTGATTGATAACAATAGTATAGATACTTTATTAATTGATGAAAATGTTCAGAATCTGAAAAAATTTAAAAAGCTAAGTTTGAAAGGTAATCCACTTGTTTGTAAAGAAATCGAACCAGAGTTCGAAAACAGTACAGACATTGAAAAACATATTGAAGTGATTACGGATGAAATATTTTATGTCGATAAAATTGATAGAATTAAGTGTGAGAGCAGCTCATTTGCTATATCAACAACGACAAAAACTCCTCAGTTAATTGAAGCAATTCCAGCAACTAGCAGATTAACAACACTTGACCAAGATGAATTGACATTACCTGATTCTCCATCAAGAGAATTTAATATTACAATTGAAGACTTGCAAGAAACTATCCTTGAATTAAATAAAATTAAAACAGCCCAGGCTGGATTTGAGTCAGAAATGGAAAAACTAAAGCTCAAAATGGCTACAATTATGAGTAGAATAGAGACTAAAAAGTCAAATACTACAACAACTGATTTAACAGAGTCAACGTCTATGAAAAGTAAATCTGAAGAATCACCGAAGTTTGATTCAGAGAAGAAGCTCGATAATGTAATACTAGAACAAGAAAAAATGCGCTCAGAATTAGAAGCAATTAAACGTGGCATTTCTGATCATAATATCGTTATGTTACAACATGATAAACCAGGATCTAGTGATGATATAGATGATAATATTGTGATAACTAAACTTCCTGAAAGTGATGAGAAAGAAGGTGTCAATTTGGTTTTATCTCTGGCCACAAAGCTTGGAATCCAGTTGAAACATGTTGGTACCGTGTCCGATAAACAAAAGCCTTAAGAGTACACCATTTTATAGCATATTTTCCTTATAAACGTAATCGGTTTGTAACTTTATTATTATTAAGTCTTTATATAATATATAAAGTGAATGTTTTTTTGTGCCCATTTTCTCAACATTATTTAAAATTTTCAGTTTGTATGTAAATCAAGTAACTTTAAAACAATTTTGACAAAATGGGCACGAACAAACATGTCTTTTAGTGTTTTGGATACGATATAACATGTCTTTCAAAATTGATTAAAGCTTAATAATAATAAAAATTAAAAACAGATTACGTTTGTACTCTCAATCCGAAAAAGCAGGCATTTGTTGTAAAAACTGCTATCGCACGTTTTATGGACCATTTCTATTACCGATGCCGATTCATTTAAATTAGATATAATTTTAACTGTTTATTGTGCTTAGCAATTTGTATTATATAATTATTACGATTTGTATTATACCTATAATCTGCTTTGTCTAGTAGTAAGCGTATGCCCCTCCAACCGAGAGGTCACGGGTTCGATGCCCGGGTCGGGCAAAGTGTTATTTCTGAAATTTACGTCAGGAAAATCACAATAGTAGCACGGAGTTGCAATTCTGCCGTGGTATAACTAAAATGCCGTTATCTGCTCAAACCATTTTTTTGGATACCAAATAAAAACCGCGGAAAAAATTTAAACCGATGGACCTTTTTGATGACAAAACTTGTTTTATTTATGTTTTGGTATCTTTGAATCTCAAATAAGTTTTGTCATCGAAAAGTACGTAAGTATCGAAAATGGTTTAAAATTTTGCCGCGGTTTTTATTTGGTATCCAAAAAAATGGTTTGAGCAGATAACGGCATTTTAGTTATACCACGGCAGAATTGTGCCCGGTGGATGGCGGGCAGGACCTTAACAAAAATATGGGTGCTGTACACCTCTGCCACACCCTTCTGGGTAATATAGGCGTTGTTATGTTATGTTAATGTGTTTATTATACCTATGCTTATTTTTCATGGCACATTTACTGAGTTTTATTTATCAAATCGGATGTCTGGTAGTTCCTGTAGTGTCGCAATTAAAGATAGCTTATCCCAAACCTTGAGTCATGTCAGCTTAGTCATGTGATTACTGGCCATACAGCTGTTGATTTTTTTTTTTATAATTTCGTACATTTCAATGCGCCCTTCCCAAACACATAAATGTTTTTGGGACAATTATTATTTCGACGGGTCTAACTCGTACGCTCTCTAGTCTCAGAATTATCATTGAATCATTGGTAAGCGGTTTCGGTTTCTCATACGCTGATACAATGGTAACCCTTGTATCATGTAGGTATTCTGTGCCTTTCTTGGAGTTTACAAAGGACACTCATTTGGCCTTCAGTATACGAATACGTAAGTAATAGTCCCGCATAATTGCTCCCAGTTTGTTCGACGTAAATCTGTGCGTAATACATTGCGGCATTTCTAGACAAAATTACTCTCCAAGGAATAAAACTTAAAAGTAGAGCCGCAATATAGTGGCGACAAATTTTCTCTTGTGTTTCGGTAAACCCTATGGTTACTTGTTTACATAGATATTTAGAAGGGCAGTCATTTTATATCGTGCACACGCAGCTACATACCAAATTTTACATATCCAATACAAGCTGGTCTCTTTTACTGGACCATCATAGTTATACTGTTATATATACTACTCCACAGCGAACGAACGTGTAGTCCACCTGATGGTAAGTGGAGAGCAGCCCATGGACATCAACAATCCACAAAAGCAGATTATAGATTCGTCGCTGCAACTGAGACTACGGTGTTATGCCTCATGTGCCAGTAATTTCAGGGCCTGATCTCACCACCAAACCGGAACACAGTAATGGAAGCACTACTATTTGGCGGCAGGTTAAAGGTGAGACGGTGGTGCTGCCGCCCTCGAGGACATTCACAAGAGCTAAAAACACACAACAATACATTTCCAAAACAAGCTGGTCTCTTTTACTGGACCATCATAATTATACTGAAACTGGATCGCTTGTCGTGGTATTCCTGTGTACGTCGTTAAAACTTATATACAGTTAGGATTTCAGTAATTATTCAAAAAATATGAAATTTTTTTGAGTGAAAAACTGATTATGTATTAAATATAAATATATTAAACTGATGGTAAATTTAAGTGTCAGTTCCGTGTGTCAATGATGCTTATTAAGAAGAACTTGCAAAAAACGTTTAGGCTCGACTCTATAAAAGCTTTGTTTCCGTGAATTGGACTAGAAGACCTAAGATATTTAAACTGCGAAGAAGCGTTTATTTACCATTGTCTAGTCTAAATACCATCTGCAACGGTTAGTCAATCCACTTAATACTATCAATCGCTATAACAAGGAACTGACACGTACAAAAGGTATCAAACTCATACAAAATTCACTAAACAACCTTGCTTTCATTTCCTTCGGGAATCAAAGTCTGTTCATGATACACTAAGATCCCAAGAGACATTTAGCAAGTTTTTGCAGACGCTACCTACGAACAGTCCGGTGCGGCGCAAACTGGTTAGAAACAAGAATACCCGAACTTGCCCGAACTCGTCCGAAGTTCTATGAACCCGAACTTTTGTGCCGTTTGGCTTCGTTAAGCCGGCCATACACGCTACTGCATGTATACACGGTTATAACCTTATAATAATGCAACATCGTTTATATGCAAAATAGCGAATAATAATATCTTTCTGCAAGCTTTATAGATTATGATGAGTGCTCAGTTGGCTAGCGGTTAAAGCGATCGCCTCGCTTTTAACTACGCTGGTGTTAATGGGTTCGATCCACACAGAATAAATCCTTGTGTGATTCGGAAAGATTTGTTCTGGCTCTGGGTGTGCTTTGTGTGTGTAAAATGTATGTTTGTGAACACCCCCGCGACACAGGAGTTATTCAAAGTGCAGGCGTCGTTTTTTTTTTTTAATAAAAATAATGAAGCACGTGAATTAAATATTTGAAATCCGGTCACATTTTTGAAAGGCATAGAGGATTATGCCACATACACGCCTACCACCAAAGGCATGAATATCAAGAAAGCGTAGTCAAATTTTGCATATATGAATGCCAAAATTCACCTAATAATGTAAAATATGCATCAATTATAGTCAAAAATGCATAAATCATTTCTGTATTTATGTGGGTGGATGGAGACACGCTGATTTTTCAAATAAAATATACTACTGAGCAGTTCTATCCACTTCTACTTTCATCTGCCAACCACTGTGACTCATATGTCTCCGGGATTAACAGAGGTAATCAGCACTAAGTACTTTAACCCCTGCAACATTAATCAGAAGTAGACACTCGTAGTTGGAGTTAGAAAGTAAGTCAAGAGCCCGATTATGCAAATAGTAAATCTCGTCTTCTCAATCGAACATTCTTGGCAGAATGGTAATAGTTATAGTTTATGTCAGCGTCATTAGTGGTTGCAGCGATATTTTAGCGATACCTCTTTAGCGATATTTTCTCCACTTAGTTCGGTGAACAGCATTACAAGAGCATGTGACCAAGGATGTTTGGGTCTCTGATTTTATAAGATCCGTCCATCTGGCAGATGATTGTCCTCTGAATCTTCCACCTGGCCTGTAAAAGCATGTATTTGCTCTATGGAGCGTTATGCGTTATGCCTTCAAGTGTATCTCAGTATAGAGTCGGCCAACGAGTTTGCTGGGCAGGGCACACGACTATATAAGCTTGTATAAGTAACGTACACTACACGCATACATACTTTACCTATTACTAATTTCTACACTCACACAATTGTATACTTGTCCTAAACATGCATTATTTGTACTGCAATTGAAAAACTAAGTATATTTTATAATTTAGCTATCAGCATAATTAGTGCAGTCGTTAAAGAGGAGGTATCAACATAACATGAATGATTTGAAGACAGTTCCGTAGCGTGTATGTCCGGCTTTAGTTTTCGCACGGAATACTTTCTAGCAATGTTTGTTCAGCCAGAGATTTTGTTCCTTAATCAGATTGTGTATGAAGATAGTTTCGAAGTGACCAGTAGATAAAAATAATTCATTTGGGCACTGCAGCACACATGTTGGTTGCCGAGCAAGGTACTCTTGCCTTAGCTAGTAAGTAAGTACCATGCAATATTATAGACAATATTTCGTGGATTGACAGGTTTTTGTGATGCTTTTAATAGCCATAGCTGATAATATTCTCAATACTATTGCGTTTGTGCGGGTAGCCATAAGGCAAAAGACTTATCTATATTATGTTACCAGGACACTGAGATAGTAAGTAGCTTAGATACCACCGGGGTCCCAAGCCTAGTGGTATTCAAATTTCTATACAATCACCGTCGTAATTTGGTTTGAATTGAAAATATGCAAGGTGTTAGGCATGGGTATTCCATAAATGGAATCACACCATAATTGGATTTCTGTCAATCCAATATCGGCCATATTTATATGAAGGTAAGGACGCATTAAATGAGCGCTACCAACAGTTTTACGTCACCAGTCACCCTAAAAGAATTACATCACCAGTTTACGACGTCATGGAATCGGTTAACAGAGTAGATTATGACAGTTATCAGAAAAGTATTATAAATGTAAGGTTTTTTTTTTACTTATAGAAAGTGTTTTTAAAATGCTTATAATATATATATTTATCATATTTCTTGTTAAAATGTAATTTTTACTCGGCTCTAAATCGGATTATTCACAAAATCCATAAGTGAAAACAACTCACATTCTTTTCACCCAAACGATAATACCTGATTTGTTTCAATAGTAACTACATTAAACATAGTTTGCGTCTTTCACTGTGCAAATAACAAACACTGTACTGTTTACTTAGGATTAGTACGAAAACTATGCGATAATGTGGCTCAGTTCGACTGTTTACGTCACATATTATAGTATAACTAACCATGATATAGTTATTCAAACTTTATTTACTTACTACCTGAAATGTAAAAAGTCTCGCCATATTTTCCACTTGTAATAGTTACAAAAATACAGTATTCTTATTTACTAAGTAACCATTCGCTGTAAGAAGTTCCCAGCAAGGCAACTCCAGCATTCAACAAGAGATTTTTTTGGCAATTGTCAAGATAGAAATGTGATACAGAAACAGGTTTTAAACAACTCTAAACTGTAGGTATAAGCTTTTAATTATCCTATTTGCAAAGCATTTTGCTCGCAAGTACTGTGTAACGTGTGGCCATTATATTAGCGAGTTAATGGGTTTTTTGTGTACAATATTATGTTTTTTAGAAAGGTATTCACAGTTTTAATAGGTCAAAATCCCGTTTTTATACTTTGAATTAAGGAAATTGCGATGTTACAGTAAAAAAGCAATGATACAGTGAATCAACAATAAGAAAAAGATAACAATAAAACAAAATCGAATGAAATATAAATAAATAAGCCAATTTCTTTTGTGACAGATCACCTTAAACAAATAAAAATTAAAGGAAATCTCAGCATTTTACTTATAAAATATTAGTCAATCTAATTAAAAAAGTTTTGGACATTTGATGAAGCGCTTAGGCTTAATTCGTTCTGAAAGATTTATTTAGTTTAAGGTAATTGAATATTTACTTTCAGACTTTTTTACTTACTAATAATAAAGATTAAAATAATATTAGAGTGAAAACAGAATAAAATCCGCATCAAGTTTCGTCGTACTTTCAGAGCTTAGCTGGAAAAATAAATTCTTAATTAATTTAATTCGAATTCTACGAAGCTACGTAGCTAAGAAAAATGAAGCAAATTTTTATGCTTTTTCTGAGGTGAAAAGGTTAATAAATGTTTGTAAAAAATGAGCTGTGGCAATCTAAATTTATTATCATATAAATTATCGCTCGCTAACGGTGAAGGAAAACATCGTGAGGTAACCTGCATGCCTGAGAGTGCCTCTAAGTACTCGAGGGTGTGTGAAGTCTATCAATCCGCACTTGGCCAACATGGTAGACTATGGCCTAACCCTTCTTATCATGAGAAGAGGCCCGTGCCCAGCAGTGGGACACGTATTAGATACAGAGCTGCTAATTATTTGTAATTAAATTTTATTATGTACGTGTAAACTCAGGAACGCGAAATATGGCAATTTTTTTTTTTTTGTTAAATTGCTGTGATAACGTAACAAAAACAAAACTTTAACCTTTTTTTCTGAGATGTAAACTTGTAGGAAATCGAGACTAACAGTTTCATGGTAAACATTTTTTACTTTCTTCTATAAAATTAAGCTTAATTTGCATTTTGTTGCCAAATTATTTTATAATCAGACTGAAGTATAACTGATAGTCGAAGCGAAAGAATCTGCTTGAACAAGTTAATTTCTCGTAAGACACGTGGGATTTATATCAATTTCGTATTAGTATATAAAAATGCAAAGTTTCAAAACACTCTTTTAATAATTTCTTTCTCTTTCTATAGTCTAGTTGTAGAATAAAAGCCGGGAACACGATTATGGAACTAAATTTAATAAAATTGAATCTCAGCCTTCGTTAGAATTCAATTATTCAAGCTCGAGCCACAATTTGATTTCTTCTTGTTCTTTGTAGTTAACATTTCTTGACATAATTTAGGAAGAATTTATATTTGAGATTTAGTGGCAATTTCACAAACGTGTTAAACTTAACTTAAACACTATGCTACGTGATTTGAATAACGTACAGTAAAAAGCTTTTGAAGGAGCGAGCAAAATGTTTACCTATATTTATTTGGCACGGAAGGATAAATTATAATTTCGTGATTGTAATTAATAACAAATAACCATAAGAGTCGTAGTTGACAGGAAGCGGAACGTACTAAAGTACAGCATGACAGCATATTTATATACAAAAAAACTGGCCCCGTGCATGTCGGGCCACGCGCAATATTGTTCCGTAGATAGTCGTGCCAACGTATTTAGACGTAAAAGTGAATGAAATTACTGGCACATGAGGCATAACACCGTAATCCTCAGCTGCAGCGACGCATCTATAATCTGCCTTTGTGGATTGTTGATGTCAATGGGTTGTACTCCACTTACGTTATTTGCTGGCTGGACACGTTCGTTCGCTGTGGGCATAAAATATTTAAAAAAAAAATAGCTTACATGATCAGACTAAAATATCGTTCTAAAAATATTATATTTTAGTATACCTAAAGTATAATATTTTTGAAACAGACCCTTGAAGTAAGCTATTATTCGCATTTTTCATGGCCCCGAGCTAAGGATTATTCGGGCGCGGACTTGTTCACGGTAAATTCGTTTATTGCTTCTTTTTCTCTCCAAACTTAATCCCAGTAATATCGTGGGGTGTAGGCTGTACCTACTTAACGCCCGTCGTAATGCCTGCCGCGTCGCCTGCAAAATTAATTTTAATGACTCCAACTTAGGGGCTTAAGGAGAGCCCAGTGTATAAAAACTTTGTATTTGTGTTTCATTTTAGACTTAATGTACACAGCTTGGCTTAATTTTAAGTACACACGTACAAATTATTTTTACATAGCAGCATGAAATTTTATTTCTTTTTGTTTGGAAATTTATTTTTAGTACCAGGATTTAGTGAGCAAAAATGTTTCATAACATAACAACAACAACAGTCAGTATTGAAATACATATATTTTTTGATGTTGTATTATTATACTTTGAGCAGAAGCAAATAGTTTACTATTTATTGCAATAAACAATAGTTTTTTCTATACGATCTATGTAGCGATTAGATACAGCATCAGATTAAAGATGCGTCACTTTATTTGAGTACTATGGCCTCATGTGCCAGTAATTTCAGGCACTGATCTCACCACCAAACCGGAACACAGTAGTGCAAGCACTATATATTATATATTAGGCGGCAGGTTAAAGGTGAGACGGTGGTGCTGCCACCCTCAAACTCGTTCACTACGGCTCTACCATCATCAGCAGGATTTGCAGCACTTTTGTTTTACAACACGCATAACTTTAAATTGAAGGAGCTAAATTAACTCAGGATGATTTTTTTTAATTGTATAAATCTCCCTGAAGCCTATAAAAGAAATGAAAGAAAAAACATTAAAATTATATAATCCCTTTCTTCATATTTGCATAATTTTACTTATAAAATAACAATTTAAAACAGACAATAAAATACTGCTTTAACTCAGTTATAATTAAAAAGGGTAAGAATCCAGTTCATTTCACTTTTTACATGACACAGATTCCCCTAAATGAGAGGGTATTCAGAGCAAAATCTCAACCCTGCTAACTTATTGTCCCCGGCCGTCAATGTCTTATTTAATAGAATTAATTGCGACGAATAAAATAAACGTAAAACGGAACATTTTCATTACCCCCGCAAAAAAAACTTTATGACTCTGAATAAGAGGCCTTTGCCAAAGTAATAATTCAAAATGTTGAAAAAAGTCCGGATTCTTTTGAGCCGCGTCATTGTCCGGACAAAACGCATTTAAATTAATTTGTTATTTTAAAACCTTTGTATGACTACAAAGGAGTCTTTATATTCATTAAAATAAAAAAATGTAACCTTATTAAATAGAAATGATTTGTTTTTTATTTTAAGCATTTTAATTCTATGGTATTAAAAAGACAGTTTAAAAATATTATAAAGACATAAGAAATTAGTGCTGCAATAATTTGGATTGATTAAGTATTGAGTTGCTAATACATTATTTGTTATGTAATTCAATTAATTTATTTAGATCATTATACTATTATGATTACTTTTTTATTTTTTAAACAATTATATATACGAGTATGTACCGAACGGTCGTATAGTCCACCTGATGGTAAGTGTTAACTACATGGATATCAACTATCCACCAAAGCTCGTCTAGATGCGTTGTTTCATCACCCTGATCTCATCACCAAACCGTAACACAGTAGTGGAAGTACTAGTATTTGGTGGCAGGTTAAAGGTGAGAACGTTCTCAAGAGCTCTCACCACAAAAATGAATAAATAACATACAAATGCATAAGTTTGCTTGTTTGTTAGCATTTTTACCTCAGATTCACTGAACCAATCCTGATAAAAATTTGCATAACAGCATAGTCCTCAGCTGCAGGGACGCATCTACAATCTGCTTTTATGGATTGTTGATATCCATGTAGTTAACAGATTGTTGATATCATAGGCTATACTCAACTTACCATCAGGTGGACTGCACGTTAGTTCGCTGCAGGCGTAGTATAAAAAACGTGATGTGAACGAGGTCACTACCAAAATACAAGAATATTTTTCTACGGAATAGGACCATCGTTAAAAACGCAAGGAATAGCAATAGTTCGTTCGCGTTAAGAATGCAGTAAGTCATCGTTTTTCACCGGCCAACCCTAATCAATGAAATTTTCAAATGACAAGGTCAAGTTTACAGTTTGTTCTCAGTTGAAGACATTGCTTCGAACGTAACGCTTGTGTCCTGTCATTTGTGTTAAATGATTTAAAAACTGTATTCACTGGATTCGCAAACGAACAGTAATATATTAGCTTAGCATCAAAAGCCCCTTCTGCCCTTATATCGTTTTGAAATCGTTTGGAAGCTCAGTCATGATCCCTCCTTTGTCCATCCTTTGTTGTTCTGCTTTCACAGACATTATATGATGAGATTTTCCCGTTCTTATATTTTCGTGAATTTACAGAGCTCACAAACCGTTTATGTGAGCTTCATTCAATAATCTTGATAAAAGAGCTGTGGAAATTAATAAGGATAAGTATAACATTAATGTATTTTACTAGTCTAGTGGTTAGGGTATGCGCCCCTCACTGCGAGGTCTCGATTCGATGCCCGGGTCGGGCAAAGTGTTATTTATGAACTTTCCGTCAGAGTTGGAATTGTGCCCGGAGAATGGCGATAGGCTCATCCCCTATCTCATGGGACTTAAAAATAATAGGTGAAATGTGGATGCTGTACACCCCTGCCGCACCCTTCTGGGTAATATAGATAATAATATACTAGATATAAATAACTAAATAAGTTTTTTTTTTTAAACTGCCCTTTCTTTTTTTTGCCATGGGTATACCTACCGAAGGGTTCACTAAAAAAAATTGTCATTAAATTGATTATATTCACCAAAACATATGTATGCACTACCTTTAGACTGGTAGAAAATGCCATTGGCATTAAGTCCGCCTTTGACACATATATCGAGAAGTTTAATAAATAAATAAAATAAAATAATTAATTACTCATTAATTTACAACTAACTACAACAACGGGATCGACATAATGTTTTTTACTACCTTGTTCTAATGAAGATTAAACAAAAGCTTTTATATAGACCATAACTCAAGAATACTGCTATAAATTCTAAATTAATTTATACAGTAAATCTACAAACACAACATTAATTTAGCCTCCGCAGTATACTAGAATGGGTACAAATATTGTTTTTCAATTTTACAGAACAGTCACGAACAATCTGCCAATTTCTAAGTAATACACAACTAAGAAGTCAACGGTCTTTCAATTTAGATTTAAATTATAGATATGACATATTTTCAAAGTTTCGTTAAGATTCTATAGGACTGAAAACCATGAATTTAATTTGAAATTCAATGTTCTGATCTTTGGGAAGTAACATAATAATCAGAGTGCCGAAATTGAGTTGCAACTCATTGTATGGACGAGTTTCGATTTTAAAGCTGTCAAATGAAGTAGAAATATTGCGATCAAGAATATATAGTGCGTACTTTCATCAGTTTGAGGTCAATCATTGACATTGATCAAAATTTATCTAGTAAAATGACCTCAGCCGCTGTTGGGAAATGGTATTAAATATATCGACATTGATAGGTATATAGAGAAGATAGACGATCCAGGCAACCTTTGGATGGACAGGAATGAGTTAATATACATATAAGCTGATAGTGTATTTTAAAATTTAGAAAATACTTAATACTAAAATAAATTATGTATAATTATCATACATGTACACAGAACGATAAATATAAACAATCCTAATATAAATACATACATACAAAATGTAAATCTTATGCAGAAATTTGACAGAAGTAATTTGATAGTATTCCTCTTGCCTTTCTTCCGTTAGTCCAGTAAAAAATCGGCTCGTATTGATCCAACTATCACTTTATTATGCCTAAAGTAGTTTTAAAAATTAGTTAAGTTAAAAATAATATTTAATTGTGCCCTTAAAATATTTACACGAACAAGTTAAAAAGGTTCAGTAAGTAATCTTTACATTCTCGGTTTATTACTATCATAAAATAATCTCTTATTAAAAACGATCACCTTTCAAACCTTGCACATAACTGCTCAGTTTCTAAACCGAGTAAATTTTAAATGAATTACTCCATTCTCCTACACGAAATACAATACGTATTTTATTTTCCTGCCACCAGAAGCCACAGAGCTTTTAAAATGCGAATTTAAAAAGAAACTTTTACCGCATCTCAGTGTGTAGGCAACCCTTTGCAGGCCACCCTCCGCATTAAATAAATAATTTAGACACACGGAGGGTAGAACCCAAAATAAGCTTCAAAATTAAAGGTCCCGAAGCGCACGGTTCATGTATATGCCCCTGGAAACTGCCTCTTGCCAACGATTTAGTGTAAGAATTTTGTCTTTTATAGCTAAACAGTTTCGCCGTAATTTTTCGCATGACAGATCGCTCGGTTTATTATATTCCCGAAGGGAGTAACTATGAGCGTATCTTATCTTGCGCTGGTGATGACAAAATTATAAAATAAAATGTAGTGCTATTTTATTAAGTATGAAGAAGCAATAAATAGTTGTATAGCAAAGGCTGCTTTCAGGGCGTGACAATCGTCGAGTAACTCTCATATAAATTATAACTCGACCGAATATAAAAGTGTCACAATTCTAACATGAAATCGAACACAGCAGTCACTTCAATTTGTTTGTGTTATTGATTCATCCTACGTTACTTGGCGATTGCCAGATATTATTATATCGCTTGCTTATTGCAAGACCGACTTAACGAAAAAACATCAGTTTTAAACTTTGAATCTATTTCAATAAAAAAACACTGTTTTTGTTCAGAAGTATTTTAATCAGTCTTGTACATTAATTAACTTTCATATTAAGTAGTCACAATGTGTTATCTTAAGCACACTGTTTTCAAAAACCAAATTAAAAAAACAAGTTCCTCACTTATGTCATTGTTGTAGCAAAAAGTTACCTAGAAAAAGTATTACTCGTAATTATGTCATCCTTACAATAAAAACAATAAAGAAAACACAATTTAAATTACTTTATGTTTAATTACAATAGTGACATAACACAAAATAATCCTACATTGTAACAATATTTATTTAAAGAAAGGTACTTAACATTTGCTGCAATATAGTATTATTCCAAAATATGACGTCCTTCACGAGCAAGATGCGTGCGTTGGCCTTGAAAACTTTGGTTTAACTGAGATGGAACGATATTGATATTACAAACGATGCGCGTCGACAGCGCGCAATTTAGACATTTATCGCCATCTGGCGAATTGGTATTGAAGCATGCTGTTGTCTTTATTGCACCAAAAAATAGATCGATAAAGCTTTGTTTTTACATACTTATCTCAAAATATCAAGATTTTGAAATATGTCGTTGTTGCAATAAGCAAGCGATATATGCTTCTAATACTTTTATGTACCTATATTTCCCAACACTATTCTACAAAGTTTTTCATTAATCTTATGTAAACCTTTAATTTGTTTCAGGTAAATACTAACACAAAGTGTCAGGTTCTGGAGTTCAATGGTAATTTAAAAAAAAATATATTTAAAGCTACAACATTGCATAACAGATCCTTTGTAGATTGTGAATGCATCTTGTGGATCTTATTGTGAGTAATATTAAGGTTTAGGTTATAACTGTACGGGTACAAACAACTACCGATCTACCTATAAAAATCCCAGTATACTTTCAACAACGCAATACTTTCTTATACTGGAAATGTAAAGGTTGATCTGTAGCCGTGTGTACAGTGGGCAAAACAATTAAGTGTGCAGGGCAATATCTTCAATGCTATAGTGAAAACTGACTGCAATAGATATGCATGCGTGAATTACATATTTATTAAGTGGTATATATACACTATTTAGATATGTAACTCACTTATCTATAACTGGTGTAGTAAGTCTTTATTATTACTTAAAAGATTTTGCCCAGCATACCTAACTCATTGGCCCACCGTACATCCGTCGTGTAGGATTGATTTTATTTGGAATAAAGCTAATTAATAATTTACAAACTTGGAGCTTCCGTAAAGTGAAATATCCGTTGAAGTACGACGAAGTATAAACAAAAGAATAACCAATACACCAATACCAATAGCTTTAGAACTAATACGATACCAACAACATCCAACTTTAATCCTTCAAATCTTTGACTTAGAACTAACTTTAGAATAACACGGCGTTGGACCAAAATAATCGCCTTGGATTCTACAATGCTCTAACTTTGGTTAAAACGCACTTAAGCAGCCTGACCTAAATAAAGTTCTTTGGGAAACAAAGGGTAATTTTAAAATACTAACGATTTTGAGCTTTCTCATATCGTACTAGATATTATCATAAAAAATATACGATGCCCTCACAAAGAATAACTCCTGTGTCGTGCGAGTGTTAGCAAACATACATGTCAGAACATTTTTTTGCGGATCACAATTTTTTTTGTCCCATGTGGGAATTGAACCCACAACACCAGCAGCAAAGCGCGGCAAAGCGACCGCTTTAACCACTACGCCAACCGTGCACTCAACAACTTCATAGTATTCTTAATATTTTGGACAAAATTATTAGTCTTGCGCGTTCCATGTTATTTGTAACTGTAAACAGTACTGTAACACTACTTTGTAACTTTGTAAACAGTTTTACTCTTCTATTAGTTTATACATAATAAGTATGTCATTCATTATTTTTAGAATTTTTAGAATACAGTAGTATACACACATTGTTTTTACTCCTTTATTTTCTGCTTGAAGTGTAAGATATTGCAACCTTATCGATGGTCCCAACTAAGAAAGTCGATAGTTTCATTTTGTCTATTTTCACTTTTTTACATAAATGCATTCGCAAGAATGAGTTCTACAATGTGCATATTAAATTTCATTAAAATTCTTTATTTTGACACATTTTTGAGTATTAAAATTGTCGATAGTGATCGCACGTCCGTACAAGATTGCGCGATGTGGCATATCGCGCAATCTTGTACGAATACATGTGTTGAACAAAAAAACGAAAAGAAATGCCCGGGAATTATGAAAATCCTGGATTACACGCGGGACCTAGTAAGTAGTTTAATAATGTTATTATTCAATTAATGTTCAGTTTTTATACAAAGCAGCCATAAGTTATGTTATGATTTTGAGCAATCATCGTTGTTTTATAAATCAATAAAGACCGTTCCCTTTAAAAATGAAGGTAATGGTAGAACCGACATTTTTAACTGAACTTGAGCATTTCAAAACTGTCGAAAGTGCCGCTTCCTACTTTATTAGACGGAAATTAAGCAGGTCTGTTTGCCAGAAGTGTCAAATTCGACATTATTAAATGTTTGCATAATCTGTTGATTTGTCGGTTGTAACACAAATGACATTTTTAAACGGAACTTATATTAAATAGTTGGTCCCAAGTGGCACTACCGACTTTTTCAAATGGCTACTGGGTGTGTTTTTTTGACGGATGTATCTCTGTTGATCGATTTCGTTTCAATATTTTAGGAATAAACATTGTGTTTAGCCTTTTAAGGTATCAAAATAATTGTTATTTATTTTCAGATCGAGTTTCTTCTCAAATACCGGCCCATTTTGGAAATTAATTAGTTCAGCTGCAATATTTGATTAGCGACGTTTTTAGTGACTCGCATTCATCTAAACACCTTTTGGTGAACGTCTTATCACTACTGCTGAGGTTGAAGCGACTGTCAATGCACCGAAAATCCCTAGAAATATCGAAATTACTGAAACGATGGCTTATTCACTATCTACTTTGGAAAAGGCAGATTTTTCTTTAAGATGTTCCGTTTATATAAATTAATGGTGTGGATGGTATCCCGGTAAATAAACAAACAAGGCAAATAAACGCCAGTACCGTGACATCTTGGAGGCAAATTTAAATATTTCCTTTCATTTACCGAAAAAAGATCGCTGTGATATTTGTCATGGTGTTTGATAATATTGAGTTTGCGAATCAAGAAGAAAAGCAACGATTCCAGGAACATCAGGAGGACAAGAAAAAGCTCGTGCTCTGAAAAATGTTGACAAAGTTGATGGAAGTAAGAATGATAATCTTGTAGTTGCAACGTTTGATTTCTAAAAAGTTCTTCAAAACACACATTTTCTATTACAAGAGGAATAAAATATTGAAATAAATGCTTTGAATTTCAATATTTACGATGTTAATAAATAAGCTGCAACTAGCGTTATGTGGAATGAGGTTATTGCAAATAAGAGAGCGAATGAAGTTTCAAGCTGCTTGTACGCTTTTATAAAAGAGAATGCTGAAAAAGGGGTTGACAAATTCAGGTTTTGGTCGGACAACTGCGCAGGGCAGAATAGAAATCGCATCGTGTTTGCTTTATATATTATTGCATAGAGTATAATTATGATATGGGTGAGGAACCTAAGATTTTAGTTGTTCTAAGGACAGGGAAAATAAATAACCAGCGCATAAAGCATTTTGAACTCAATCAAGCCTATAACGACGAATGCATCTCCATTCTGTACGAAAAGTATAAATACTTACTACTTACTCTATGTGTAAGTCTCTAGCAATCCCAAAAAAATATCATTCCTTCTATAAAGACTTGCCGCATGCACCCCCCAAAACAAGACAAGTTAGTTGATAGCGATATTGACTAATAATTAAGCTGTTAAAGTTTTAAAATGTTATTTCTTTGTTTTTTATTTTTACAACCTTTTTTCATACTGTTTAATTTTAACGAATGTAGAAAGATTTGATTTTACTTTATTATTCGTAATTAGGTTAGTTTTGAAACGTGATTTTGCTTTATAAGTAGCTATTACGTACTGTTCCAAGATAAAAATGCAAGTCTGTTTTAAAAAATAGTTCCTACGTAACGTTCGTGTAGTGAGATTTGATATTACTTTATTTTGTTAGTTTTGAAACGTGATTTTGTTGTCTGTTAAGTAGCTATTAAGTACTCGTTCTAAGATGAAACTGCAAGGCTGATTCTTAAAAAGTAGTTCCTATATTATGATAGATTCTAAGGTTGCTTAGGTATGGTGTTTAACACTTTCAAAAAATCAAGTGCCATTTTAATTTTCTGGTTTTTACACTTTATATAATAATATAATAGTTTTTATACAGTTGTAACGGAATGTCCCTTATTTTAATGTGATACTGTCCAATAATACTTTTTTGATTGTTTTTATAGTATTTTAGCCAAGTCAAAGTCTAAATATCATTATAAGTAATAAATAATAATATTAACTAATATTGTTCGTTTCATTATTTAATTTCTCCTTACATTCACCGGCATTCCCAACCCATTTTGGACATTTTTTATTCACGACTTAACATTTAAAAATGTTGCATATTCCACTTCCAACCAAGTTCATCAATAAAAACCCAATTAAAAATGTCGAAAGTGCCACAACCGACAGTCTGTCAGTATTTTCTTCCGTGTCAAAATGTCGTATGTACATTTTCTCGTAAAATACAAGTGCTTATGTAATTTTAAATATAACATAATATAAATATACGTATGTTTAAGATATATTCCAAGTTTAAGGTTACTACGATTTGTATTTTCTTTTTGGGCGTAAAAAGAAACTTCAAACTGCTCTACTGAAAAGTGCTCATTTTGAAGATACGACTTTCTTGATTGGGACCATCGTTATATACTATGGATTTATTTATAAGTATTAATTTAATTGCATTTCTATATTTAAGTTTATTTTCTCTTTATAACCGTCTTTAGCTATAATGTTGTTTTGGTTGCTATAACTTACACATAGAATTATTGTCAAAAAACAAACAAATATTGTATGAATTATTTGAAAAGATGGTGCACATGAGTTTCTCACCAGCTCTTCTCATGATGCAATACCCATCGGAACTGGTACTTGTATTGATTTTAATTCAAATCTTTAAGTTGAATTTAAGTCAATCTAAGCTCCGGTGTCAAATCATTTTACTACAATAAGTATTATAATTTAGTTAGCTAAGTTTTATTTTAATTTTATATTTTTTGTGTTTTGATGTTTGTTTTGACGTGTTCAAGCGCCCCTTGGGGCCCATGGAAATAAATGATTTGATTTGATTTGAATACCTACTCAATTCAAAATATAAAAACATGTATTTCAGAAAAGTCGTACCGCAATATTTTTTTTAGAATAACACATTAAATAAAATGTAAGCCGTAAGAAGACATTAATTTTTTCATAAAATTACCCTTAATAAAAGTGCTTTAACATCCCCCGATCAGCGTTCAAATCTCAGCATCCCGGAAATAAGTCCCGGATCCCGGGATTACCTTGCCACTGGATTTTATTGTTCTTTTCCACAATTAAGTATGAGCTTAGCCATCTTAAGATAAAGCAGTATTTTTAATCATGCTGGAATAAGTAAGCGGCAATATAATTGCCACTTTTTAAAAATAAATATTAGAGCAGCGAATCAAAGGCTATTTTAAGAACAATCATAGTACTGTGTCCGTTGCTAAAAGAAGATGTAAATAGTTTCACTGTTCCATATGTCGCTAATAGTAAAATTATTATTATTTAAAGCTTATGACGTCGCACTGCAGAGCAAAGGTGTCTCTCTCTTTCCATTTTTCTCTGTCCAGCTGGCTTAGCATACGAACATGACATAAGTCATGCATGAGAGATGGCTGAGAGTTTTTATCTCACGTTTAACTCATGCGCACAACGACCGTCACGTTTTCTATCTCACTTGTTATAACGTCAAAAGTAGAGACAACAAGTGCACTCCGACCTTCATCGAACCCATTTACCGAATTTTGACAAATAATATCGAGTTAATATGAGATATTACTCGTCGTCACTATTGTGCGACGAGATGATATGAGATAATTATCGAAGTAAATATTTTATTAAAAGCGATGTAAAACATTTATTTTGTAAATTGTGCGATCAAAAAACGTTCGTTCAGCGTTAAAGTTTCTTTATTAACTCACTAAATTTGATTTGTATAACCTCATTTCATGTTATTTCAAATATTGTTAAGTAAAGGCAATCTGTGTGTATATTTTTTAATTTTTATATTTTTGTAGTATAAATAGTTTTTGTTATTAGTATATAAATATTTGTTCTGTTCTGAAACCCTTATATATACAGTAGTATACACACATTGTTTTTACTCCTTTATTTTCTGCTTGAAGTGTAAGATATTGCAACCTTATATACTATAGATTTATTTATAATAATTTAATTGCATTTCTATATTTAAGTTTATTTTCTCTTTATAACCATATTTAGCTATAATGTTGTTTTGGTTGCTATAACTTACACATAGAATTATTGTCAAAAAACAAACAAATATTGTATGAATTATTTGAAAAGATGGTGCACATGAGTTTCTCACAAGCTCTTCTCATGATGCAATACCCATCGGAGCTGGTACTTGGATTGATTTTAATTCAATTCTCTAAGTTGAATTAAAGTCAATCTAAGCTCCGGTGTCAAATCATTTTATTACAATAAGTATTATAATTTAGTTAGCTAAGTTTTATTTTAATTTTATATTTTTTGTGTTTTGATGTTTGTTTTGACGTGTTCAAGCGCCCCTTGGGCCCATGGAAATAAATGATTTGATTTGATTTGATTTGAAAGGATAATAGGTTATTGAACTTATTCTAATCGACATAAATAACACGCCGTCTGCACGCTCAATCTAAATTATTCAATCACTTTGTCCTAAAATATTATTATTTTGACTTCAAGCATGTTTGGGCGGTATATTCACAATTTTGCCTGCTACACGCTCAATCTAACTTGCTACTTGCTAACAATGTAAATTAAAAAAATACGAAAGTAAAAGTTTTATTTTATTATTGTGAATTATGAAAATAAATCATGATCATTAAATATAAAATAAAATAAGTATTTTCGTCATCTTAAGTGTGTTATTGCCACAGCGGACGGAGCGAACCCGTATGTTGTTGGCGTTCGTAGTGCAAACCTTTCTGCGAGGCGTTGATAGTAAATAAATAAATACTAGTCTTGCCTATGCATGCATAATGTGTTTACGCACATCCAGGCCGAGCCCGCTATCTCAATAGAGAATTTATATTCGATTTAAATATTACTTGCACTGTATTTTTTTAGAATGAATGCTTTAAAATGATTTCTATATAATTGATTTTAGCTTGTAACGTACTTTTCATTAAATAAACTGTGGCGGCGCGCGGCGCGAGGACGCGGGCGCGGTGAGCCTGTCGCGCCCGCGCGAGCACCACGTTCGTAAATGATCGGCTAGCTTCGGCGAAGTTCGATTTTCCTGCGCACACGACGGCAGTCTATTGTTCGCCACCGTGCCGAGCACCCTCGCGTCGCTTTACTTGATGCGCTCTAATCAGCTGTTACAATTATCGTAATATTACTATTGTATTTTATTTAAATTGCAATAGACAGTTGTATTAACTTCGTTTCATTGTTACTGGCCCATACACCTCTACATAACAATAACTAATAGGTACGTAAAATGAGCCGAAAGTTGAACACGTATCACGTATATGTATGAAAAAATACAAGAAAATTTCATTTAAATGAAGTATCTCAAATCAGTAAATCTTACAACGACCGCCTGCATTTATAATTTTGTTTTCAAAACGTCAACATTTAATGAGATAAAATGAGTGAATTTACCGTTACATATAAGTTTGTTCTAAGTAAGGTAATTTGTTGTCACATGCCTATAAAATTTGAATATTATTTTCTTTTATGTTTTAAATTATTTAATGGTAAGTGTTACTTTTTCTAATAAATTAGCGTAAACCATCATTTGAATTATGACGGATAAAAATATATCGTGCGCAAATACAGTTTTATTTTTGAAACAGGAGTATAAACATGCTACAGTACTTTTGAATTATTTTATCACTTTAAGTCAAAAAGGTTTACATTTTATGTTATTCGTAACAACCTGTGCAAATTATACTTTTGAACGATACCGATAACCGTACCGGTTGGCAAAATAATATTCTGCTAAGGTCCGAATTGCTTACAATATCGCAATTAGTGCTTCTCACACGGCAGCTATAATGCATATTAATGTATGTCAAAATACGAAGATTAAACATATACATTTTAGCTGTAAACTTCTACGTAAAGATGTAATGAAATGTATAGAGATTCAAATATACATTTATACATCATAGCTAGACCACATTAAGCACAATGTAGAGATAAACGCGGGTATCATGATATCTCTTTCATGTTATGAGAGATACATGATAAAACCGCGACAAAACCCATCTCACGCTCGTATGCTAAGCCAGCAGGGCTTGGTTAGCCCATCTCCGTCTAGGTCAGCCACGGGGCCGTCTACCTTGTTGTGGGACCGTCTACATTCGTTGCATACTTTGGCTTAAAGTTCGCTAGGCCTTCGCCATACATACTGTAAAATGGTTAAATATTATAATAAGTGTCTATTATAATAATAATAATAATAATAGTAGCTCTGTATCTAATACATGTCCCAAGGCTCGGGCCTCTTCTCATTTCAGAATCAGCTCAGCAACATGAGATGCCGACTATAAGATACAAATATTTGAGTACCTTTAGGTAATATACGAAAACCAATGTAAAAGTCTTTGAAATTGGATGGTTGCCCTAGGTTTCTCTAGGATCCCATCATCAGATTGTGACCTGATGAAAATGGGACCACATGACAAGGATATCTACTCTTTCAGAGAAAAAAAAATTCAAATCGGTCCAGGCGTCGTTAAGTAATAAAGGCGAACAAAAAAAGACAATCCAATTAAGAACCTCCTCCTTTTTTTGAAGTCTTTTAAAAATGTCGTCTGCAATATTTTAAAGTCACACTTCATCGGAAATCGTTTTTTCAAGGCGATGCTCAGTTTTTCTTTAATAACGATTCCTGTGTAAAAGTTTTCGACATCCCAATCTGCACAGTGCTCAACTTTCAAACGAAGTCGTTTCAAAGTTCTGAACTATCTATTTTATCGAGTGATGCCTCAGTTCGTATCAAAACTAATATAATTTTCATGCTGAAAAGCTACGTGTATTACATACTCGAAGCGACTATTCGAATACGAATAGCAAGTAGGTATTTCTCGTTCTACGGTGTTTGATTCTGTACAAAGAGTACTTAACCAATGTTAAGAGAACGTGAAAGCGAATACCTAACAATGATAGTAAAGAAAGAAAGAAAGAAAATAACTTAATTCCAGCACAAATCTTAAAACTAAACACATAAAAAAATACTAATAATTACACTTCCTACCACTGGGCTTGCAACACTACAAAATAGCAAGGGAAGTGGACTATGCCTCAAAGATACTTGTTACAAATGATCAGTCTTTCTGGTTTGAAATGTCTAAGGTATGGTATGTCAAATTCGTAAAATGACCGGCTTAAGATCAGTAGGTATTATGTGGAAGTTCTAAAATGTAGGGGCTATTTTGTAATATTCACAGAGTGTTATCTACACTTAGTCTAAGGCTTCGCGCATGAGACCTAGTAAGTCACTTAGCGAAAACAAACGCTTTAAAAATGTTATGCACCAGTCGCACTACGTGGTTGACGTCTATGTAACAATGGAAGCCACTAGGTTTTATCCGCAAAGCAAATCCTTTTAAATGTGATACATATACCATTGACACGAAGAAGAGGAAGCTATAAAAACATAGTTGAAACTCCCAGTGGACACTAGTAGTTATAAAATATGAGAAAAACAAAGTTATTTCGTGTCTATATTCTTCAGGGAGAAATCAAATACTTGATTTACTGTCGTCACTGTTACTACAGTCTTAGCCTATAAGGCTTTGAGTATAGAAGCAGAGTTTTAGCGGGGCATCTAGATTATCTACATAAATTTGTAATGTGAGACAGGACATATACGTTTTAGCTACTGCATTTTCCAATCACTGCAGTGAAGTCAAGAACTACTGCATTTTATAAAACAAAAGGGTACAACACGCAAATTTCTCCTGTTATGTTTAGGTCCCATGGGATAGGGGGTAAGCCTATTGCCATCTGCCGGGCACACTTTCAACTTCGTGCTGCTATAGTGAATTTCCTAACGGAAAGTTCACAAATCTTACTTTATAGGTAATGCAAAATAAATTAATTAAAACATACAACATTTTGTAACATATACTTAATCTTTCATTAAGGATGTGTTGCACGAACGCTTCGTTATAGTTTCGTTTAAAATTAACATTATTTTACAGTGCTTGCGCAATGTAGGTAGATAGTAGGTTCTTTATATACCGCTCAACGCTCTGTCTATCAAAGTCACACCCTTACCAACACCATTCGAAATCCAAAGAATTTACATAGTTTTTTCTATGTTATATGTCTTCTTTGCTAATAATTTAATATTCTTATTTCTCCTCCAGTAAATTAAATGTAAAACGATTGTGTTTTTTTACTATCTATTTACTGTCACGAATTGTTATATTTATTTTATTTTGGCAGCTTTTTTATTTGAACTGCTTTAAATCAAGGCGTGCCTTGATGCAACGATCTTGATGAGTGCGCGCGGACTGTACGTAGGGTAGTTAGAATCTTCATATGCCGCTCAACGCTCCGCCTATCAAAATCACACCCTTACCACCATACGAAATCCAACCACATCGTAAACCCAGTGCCATATAAAAACGCAGTAAAACTTTAACAATCGGCCCGACGACGCTCTCGTTAACTGCTCGTTTTAACTGTCTATTACGTCAAACTATTCTAACTGATTAGTCACTTGACTTCGTTTTATGGGGCTGTTGGAGATATACCAAAGTGTTGAGTCACGATATGTTGGACTTGATGGGTTTATCCAAACAGTTTGATTTATTTATAGTTGTCTTGTTATGTGTTTTTGGTAGGAAAGTTTCATTTGAGAATCATGAGGCCATGATTTGGGTACGCATTGCGTCACCAACTGAAAATTAAACACTAACAACTATAAAATTAGGTTAAGTTGAGAAATTTAGGGTCCTAGCAAGAGGCGGCCGTAACTGGTTGGTTTAAGCGACTGCCCGGTGTGCAGAAGGTTGCAGGTTCAAATCCTGTCGGTCCCATATCTTTTTCAACTGTTTCTTAGTATAGAAATATGTTATTTCTTCCTTTTTAAATTAGCCTCCTATTGATGTAGTTTATATTACCTCTGTCCCGGCTAAAATAACGAATAATACATATTTATTTATAAAATGTTGATTAAATTAAAAGCTTAGGGGCTACGGAAAGGCATAGGTGCGTAAATACAAATATGTTTTTACATAGATTGTATTCTCTTTCAGATTTAGTCTTCTTCTTCGTCGTGTCGATGGCTGAGTCAAATTTTATTTTGACTTGCCATCGTGGTGAAAGGATTAGCCAATTCGCTTTGGAGATCTTGCGAATTGCCCAGGGTGCGCCGGACGTAGGGAATCGTTGTGTACGTCACTCGAGGAGGCTCCTTTCATGCACCCATTCAGATTTAGTGGTTAGTACTGATAGCCACCTAGGCCTTTTAAGAGTGACACCTATGACAAAAGGGGGTCGGTATCGATAGCCACTACGAAAGAGTTCAAATAATTATAAATAAATACCTATGCTCGACGTTTCGAAATCATTCGTGGTCAAGAGTCGGTTCGTGACCACGAATGATGCAAGTCATTTCGAAATTTCAAGCATACGTATTTATTTACCTTTATAATAATTACGCGATTTAGACCCGTTGTCTAATTTTTGAAAAATATTCTCAAATCGCGGAAATTTAAAAACATAATATATTCAAATAATTACTTTTTTAGTTTCGCCGAAGTCAAGAAAATAACAGCATATTCTTACATGGATCATCCAAATTCATATTACCAAAATAGCGTCGTAAGTTATTCGATTTTTAAAGGAAAATATCGTGTGGCGTCATTATCAAGATCGTCGCATCAAGGCACGTCTTGATTTAAAGCGGTTGAAATAAAAAAGCTGCCAAAAGCAAATTGCAATGGCTGAAACAATGTTCCGTACGTACAATTTGTGACAATAAATAGATCGTAGAAAAAACATAATCGTTTTACATTTATTTTGTTGTAGTTAAAAGCAGGTCTTGCAATGTGATAATGCTCTGGGGGAGAAATTAAAATATAATATTACTAGCAAAGAAGAAATAACATAGCAGATACTTTGTGTTAATTGTTAACTTAAGTTTAATTATGGTGTTATAACTCTAGTGAACGAGTTCAAGGACGGCAGCACCGCCGTCTTACCTTCAACCTGCCACACATTGTAGTGCACTACTGTGTTCCGGTTTGGTGAGATCAGCACATGAAGAATAACACTATATTCCTCCGATGAAGCGATCTTCAATCTGCTTTTGTAGAATGTTGATGAATGGGCTATAGATACCACTTACCATCAGGTGGACTATACATCTGTTCGCTGTAAAATCACCTTTCTGGCGCAACTGGACCGCGTGGTCAAATTAACCTAATGGTCATTTGACGTATGGGCAAATTTATCTTTCGTCTAACCAAATCCCAAAACGGCATTTCAATAGCCCTTTTGATAATTTCTGTCAAAAACCGAGTACCTATATCAAACGAGCAAAAAACGTGTCAAGCCTACGTGTTCCATTGTCACATTTAAGGAACCCTAAAAAAGATATAACATCAACTCGGTAACGTCCGAATATGACATTTTTGTAATCTAACTTTTTGCGTAATCAATCATCTAGTAAAAAGTTGTGCCGTAATGGCGCGGGGATTATTAAAAATACCTCGGACATATCTGGAATTTGCGTTAGGTTACGATGTTGATGTTAATGTTTCAGCCATTGCATGGGATTCGTTTTTGTTGCTTAGTACTAAACATGCTTTTTTTTACATAACAACACATCTATTTTAATTACTGTGTCATAGCAGAGGAGTATAACACCCATACTTCACCTTTTATGATTTTACAGCTGTTATAGAGAATTTTCTGACGGAAATACTGAAATAATACTTTTCTTTTTTTTTATACTACGCCCACAGCGATCGAACGTGTAGTCCACCTGATGGTAAGTGGAGTACAGCCCATTAACATCAACAATCCACAAAAGCAGATTGTAGATGCGTCGCTGCAGCTGAGGACTACGGTGTTATGCCATGCGCCAGTAATTTCAGGGCCTGATCTCACCACCAAACCGGAACACAGTAATGGAAGCACTACTATTTGGTGGCAGGTTAAAGGTGAGACGGTGGTGCTGTCGCCCTCGAGCTTATTCACAAGAGCTCTACCACCAGTATAAGTAGTGTGCCCAATTATGTATGCAATGACAAAAAAAATACTCATTATTTTTTCGGTTATATAGTTCTAGACGTTCTAATCTACTTTAGTCCACTAAGAATAAGAAATAGAGACAGCCACCTTATTTACTCATTTCCATTTTTTACTATGAAAACCATCAAAATTGGATTCCGTGGCTTAAGAAAGTGTTTTGACTGAGACACAGGGCAAGACAGAACAATAAAAAATATTCTGAGTTTGAATTTTAGTTATAGTTATATTATATTGAATAAGAAGATTAAGGAAAACCTCTTTACTGAAGCAATAACTGAATCTTCGACGTAAGAGAATAAAAACACTTTTATGGTCATATCTGTACTTCAATTTTCCTTTGCAAAAACCAATAAAAGATAATAAAATCCTAAAGGATGCATCAATCATCGGAAGCCGTGATTCTGATTCAATAAACGCTCCCTAACTTTTAGGGGGAATCTCTAATATTATATTTGGTTTTACTGACTGATATCATACTAAGGTACAGTTCCCGGGCTAAATAAAACGTGCGTCAAAGTAACTTGTCCGAAAATATTATCCTCGCCTACAAAAAGCGGTATTATACTCGTAACTTGAAGAAAGTTTTATGATTTGATAAAACATACTTACAAAGTATACGAAGTTCGTGTTATGTATTGATAAAGTTTCTGAATTCATTTGATACTTGATAACGAAATACGACAGAAAAGTATAATGTCCAAGGCCTGCTCGCTGAGGCGGAACATTCGGAGATTTTTACTTTTTCTTTTTCGTAAATCTTTTTTTCTTAATCACGTCACGGACGACGTTTATCTTTGAATTTTTAACGAGTTGCTTTGGACTGCTTACTTTTATAGGATACAGAAGGACCTGCGTCGTAAATTCCAAAATAATTGGGTAGGTTTTAGTACTTTCTTGTTAGTTGAAAGACTACTCCTGTATTTAAAGTTAGTATTTATAGACTGGACTTACATGCGGCGATTTCCTTTTAAGCTGCTATAATTTGGAACACAAAAGAAACTTGTTTAATAACACCTAAGTGTCTGATGTACACAGTACCGTACAGATTTGTTTTCAATTAGTAAGTAAAATATGTTAACTACTTACCTATAAGATGGACTGTACGCTTGTATGATTACTTTAATTAAATATAAAATTATCAGCAACTAAACGTATTCCGAAGCATTTAAAATAGATGATTAATAATTCAATATTTTAATTTTTTTACAGTAGATAGATTTGAAGCAATAACACTATCGAATGGTCTCAATGACAAGGCCAAATACACAGATTCATTCACTCACAGAAGCACACCCAGTCTCAGAACAAATCTTTGAGAATCACACAAAGATTTGTCCCATGTTGGGATCGAACCCACAACACCAGTGCACTGCAGAGCAGCGAGACGACCGCTTCAACCACAACTCTACACGTGCAAACTTTATAATAACATTTTCTTTTTTACTAGAATTAATGATTTTATTAAATAGATTGCGTCTGAATCATTACGACCCGCTGCTGAAAAACCTAACCCCATCCAGTTTTTTCCACAAGATATTCTAATAAACCAACAGCAATATTTGACATTATTGTGGTGTTTGGTTGACATCGGAGGTTCCGGGGTTATATTGATGATCCAATTCGATTGAAGGTCAGTCGAGGGATCTGTTGAAGAACTGAGATTTTGTGGAGTTTTTATTACTGCCTCACTTTTATTGCACCCATAATTTTTTGTTGCCCTCTTATAGTTGGTTTCTTGGGTGTGATTCCGATTTAGATTGGATGAAAATTAAGTACCAATGTTACTGATCAAGCTTAACATTTCCAGTATACTTAACTTCATTTAAATTCACTTTCACATTCAAAATATTGTGATGATTGATGAAAGTGAGTTTAAGCTACGCCAATTTAAGGTAGAATTATTTTTGTATGACAATTTTAAGTGCATTGTGAAGTATAAAGAACAAAGATATTTTCATTTAATATTATATAAGATGGTATCGCGTTGTATAAGCTTCCCGTGTAATATGAGATGAGTCCAGTTAATACTAGAAATGTAAAGGATGATCAGTAGCGATAGTCTGTACGGTACATATAAAAATATGTACCGTACAGACTATCGCAACCGATTGCAATTGAAAAGCACGTTAACTGTTAGGCAACTCCACTGTCAAGTGTAAAAGTGTTTTAATGTTATTTTTTTTTTTTTTATTTATTTAAACTTTTTGCACATATTTAGGTACAGAGGTGAACTTAATGCCAACTCTAACAGTCAACCTAGGGTGGTGCAGAGAAAAGCAAGGGTAGGTGCAATAATGTGAGAAAAGAACTGAAGTGTTGATGTGAATATAATATATATTTGGGAGAATCGAGTACAAATCAATATATAAAATACATACAAGAGTTACATAGATAAGTTTAAGTTTAAGCACAATGGTGTTAAGAATAAACGTAGGCATAACATTTAAGATAACACTACAAACATTTTGTATTAATAGTTGAAGAGTGTCTAAGAGGTTTTTAATGCCAATCTAATTAGTATGAATGATATTTTCAAGCTACAGGGGTTTTTAAATTCATTGCAGTATTTATTCTACTGTTTTTTTTTACAACGTTTATCTTTAAACTTGTAAAACCTTACTAAGACACGTTTGAAAAAATTACGGGATCTGGATTTGAACTTGCAACCTCTGCCTACCGGGCAGCCGCTTTAACCACTAAGCTGCGGTCGCTATTGCCAGGACCCAAAATTTGTCAACTGTATATTACATCATTACGTGACGTGATTTAACGGCTTGCTTACTTTTATAGGATATATACAGTAGAAATAGTTGTTATTTTTATTGAGAATACGGGTTACTCACGTTACTTTAGCCGGGATATGCCGACTAGTTACTACTGAGACACAGTGATAGACGTCACGCGGAGGCGACGACACGCGAATAATAGCCCAGTTGATGAATCTATGTACTAGATTCGAAACTAGTCGGCATATCCCGGCTAAAGTAACGTGAGTAACCCGTATTCTTAATAATAATGTCTTCACCTCACGTCGGTTTTAATAATATAGTTGTTATTCCTAGCTGTTTCTGAAATAACATTATATTCAACAAGAATACGAACGTTTTATGATTTGTATGAAATAACTTTGCATATGAAGGACAAAGCCTTGAATATTCTGGCATGCGATTATTAAGAAAGAAAATGACTTTTTAGATCAAAGGCTCGGCGGGCTTGGAATATTTTAGGAGAAAATTTAAGACGCACATTGTTTCGTGATTATTGGTTTTATTTCGTTTTATTGGAGAGAACAAGGTCTTTAAGGTTATATTGAATTATGTTCTGTATTATGTATGATCACTACAAACTCGCTTCACGCTGTCAGTCTGTCTGTCTGTCTATGTATGCTTAGATCTTTAAAACTACGTAACGGATTTTGATAAGTTATTTTTCATATATATTCAAGAGTAAAGTTTTTATGTTAAATAAATACTCTAGAACTACACGGGACCCTAAGTGAGGCGAGGTTCCTAGTATATAATATCTTGATATATAATTGTCTAGAATGTGAACGGGCTGGTAGTGCCTCAACTCTCAGTAGAGGCACTACCGTCTAACTAATAACTTTCCATCAAGTTGTACTGCTTATACTAGTGGAGTCAGGTTTGATGGTGATGTCTCCAAGATACTGTCACAAGGGGCATTGTATAACCTAATTCGCAATAATTATAATAATAATAAATCGTTTATTTCAGGTGTTTTAATTCATTTTTAGGGTTCCGTAGTACCTACAAGGAACCCTTATAGTTTCGCCATGTCCGTCTGTCTGTCCACGGCATAGCGACGAAACCGTTGGTGCTAGAAAACTGAAATTTTGCATGAACATGTATGTTAACTAAACAAAGAAAGTCGTAGAATAAAATTTGGTAAAATATTTTTTTTTAGGTAGCTCCCCTACATGTAAAGTAGGGATGTTTTTTTTTTTGTCGCCTACCCCATAGTGTGGGGTATTGTTAGATAGGCCTTTTAAAAACGTTTAGGGGTTGCTAAGACAGTTTTTTGATTTAGAGATTTGTTTGCGAGATAATTAACTTTAAAGAGCAAATTTTTGTTCGAGTAGGGCGTCCCCCCCCCCTCTAAAAGCTAAACTACTGGATCCCAAAATCTGAAAAAAATTGTGTCGGTAGTACATTTAATGAACTTTAAAGGAAAACTATAGCGGATAAGTTCACTTCATTAGTTCAAGAGGAATAGGGGTCCGAAATGTCAGATGCAGTTACTCAGAATATTTCGTTCAAAATTCTTGAAACATAAATAAACATACATAATACATATATAAAATCACGTCTTTATCCCACGGGGGTAGGCAGAGACGATGGAACGCCATGTGCTTCGCTCCTTACATACTTCTTTCGCTTCCTCAACATTCATACATCTCGTCATACGTGCTAGCTGGTTTCGTGTACTACAAACATTTCCTTTCTGAAGGACGCCATTTAGTTAAAAAGTAAAATTAAAAATATTTTTCTACGGAACCCTACTGCGCGTGGCCCGACACGCACTTGGCCGGTTTTTATTTGTTAGAATAAGCAATTAATAATAGAAATCTGATTAAAAGAAATATAAAATTATTTACGAATAAATTAAATTATATAAAAAATACATAAAAAAACAAAATCAAAATAAAATCAGGAAAAAACCAAAACACATTAATAAAAAACATTACAATTTTAATTAAAAAATACCATACACACAAGCGCTAGCATGAAGCTACAACCATCGTCTTGAAAATTTTATCATTTTAAAACGCACGTGATTGTCTGAACTAAAGTCACCTTCTACCATCAGGTCTTTTCGTAAAATACATGTCGCTTTATAAGGTTTTCTTATAAATACATTTGTAAAATTTTCTGCAGCGTTTAATAATAAATCAGAATCAAAGTTGGACGCATTTAACATCTGTAGTGTCCCGTGATTGCGTGTAGAAACTTGGTCAAGTTATAACTTAAGCGAGAAATTCTAAACTTTTCAAGTTCCTAGTCATAACTTGTTGAGTTTTCTCCTCGTGTAGGAACCATAAAGTAAAGTGTATAAAAGGTTTGAGTTTATGTCGCTAGCTTTGAACGCTGCGGGTTGTGGTCACTTTAACTTTAAAAACTATTTAAACATGTGTATTTTAAAGTTGATATTTACTTTAATTAATGTATTTGAATGAGGTTATTTACATTTTGGTACTTGATGTTTCGATAAGGTTGTCACGTCGTTACTTACTGGACGGGCATAATATGAATACTTCGTACATTAAAACTACAACAAAAGAAGAAGTAATTAAAATGATTAATCGCATTTATGTAAGTGATAAAAATGTATACATATAATTATTATAAATAAATATGCATGGTTATATTGTACGCCAAATATGGCATGTTACACATGGAGACTTAATTTCTAGTACATAAGAACTGTAAACTTACCACCTGTAACAAACAATTAATAATTAATAATTTGAATTTGAAAAAAATAATGATAATGATAAATAAATGAATAATAAATAGCCCACCACTTACACACAACGCCATCCAGTGCCAAACTAAGCAGATCTTGTAATATGAGTACTAGAATAACTGATAGTAGATACATATATACTTTTCTTTTGTAAATAAATACTTATTATACATAGAAACAACCAAACTAAGATAAACCTCCATGTTCATGCCGTGCATAGGAATCGAAACCCGCAACCTCGACGTCGCAGGCAGGTACACTAACCACTCCGCCATCTAGTCGTCATAAAACGAATTCAATTCAATTTCAAAAGATCTTTATTTATAAAATGACATATTACAATTTTTTGTACAATACTAGTGTTAGTTTAGATCCTAGAATTACAAACATCGTAGTGTAGGTTATTCTTCAAGCCCAAAAAGACTCATATAGAACTTTTATCGTGTATTTAATCCGTTGAGAATAATATTATAAAAGCATGATAATTGATCGAAACAAAGAAAACATGTGGATACTAAAGGTAAGTTATGCAAGTTTTAGAGTAACATTACATTTATGATTTATAGGTATGATTCATAAAACGAATACATCATTATCTAATAATAAGTGTTTATTCACACTCACATTTTACACTAATAAATAATTGCTTAATACTATAATTTATCGCTATAATTTATCATTACACACAATAACCAATGCAACTTTATCTCAGTAGTATTTTTTTTATAAATAAATCATATTTCAACCAAGCTTACTAAATAAAATACTGAAAACACAACCAGTGTAATCCGTGCAAATTAAAAATACCCCTCTAAATCTAAATGGGTATATAAAAGTGTATTTACGGGGAATTCACGAGTCGCCTCTGAGATTACGTTAGACTTCCATAATATTAGTCGGATAATCTGCATTTTGAGAAGGCTTTGCTCCATCGCTGGAATAAACCCGGGCGGGCCTTTTACAAGAGCTACTAAGTAAAGGAAATGTGCATCGTAGCTTTAATAGCTTTCAAAGAGACCGTTTCGATACAACCAAAGACGATGGACCTGATAGGAAATTACATTTTGAAATTATTATACAGAGATTAACATTAAGCAGTAAATGCTGGTTTTACTGGTGGTAGAGCTCTTGTGAATGAGCTCAAGGGCGACAGCACCACCGTCTCACCTTCAACCTGCCGCTAAATAGTAGTGCTTCCATTACTGTGTTCCGGTTTGGTGGTGAAATCAGGCCCTTAAATTACTGGCACATGAGGCATAACACCGTGTAGTCCTCAGCTGCAGCGACGCATCTATAATCTGCTTTTGTGGATTGTTGATGTCCATGGGCTGTACTCCACTTACCATCAGGTGGACTACACGTTCGTTTGCTGTGGGTGCAGTATAAAAAAAAATTACTACAGGTCTTTAAATGCCGATATAACACTTATATTTCAACAATTCGAACAATGTCAGGTTACTATTAAACACTTTCTTTTGTGATATAGTTCCAGCTCTTCTTTTAGCTTGTGTGCATATTCAGACTAATTCGAACACATTTTTGATGGGAAACGGCATTTGAAATTGTTTGTTACAGAGTTTGATTTACAATGTTAATGTTTCTAATTGATTTTTATATAGCAATAAACCGCAGCATTGTAAGGCCGCGGGTTCAAGCCCCGCTTTAAGTCCAAAAATGATTTGACTGTTTCTTAATAATGTTAGAAAGAAAGAAAGAAAGAAAGAAATGTTTATTGGCACAAAACATAAAATAAACAATACAGGAAATACGATCAAATACAGTAATACAGTCAGTACCAAAAGGCCAGCAGCTCAGCATAATGCTAAGTGACTGCAATGAACTACAGTCACCTAACGCTGATTTTCAGCTCAAAACTACTAAAAATAAATTTAATTATAATAAATGTCCGTTGAATTTAAAAGGGAAAAGAAAGGATACACCATATATAAATAAATAAAAAACAAAACTGTTTACAAATTTAAAAAAATACAAAATTAATTTAACAAAAAAATAATAATAATATATGTTTAAATCAAATAAGTAAGTAATAATTAATTAATGTTATTTAACATTTCCATCAGAAAAGAATTTACTCTTTTACATCATCTCTGCCTACCTCCTTGCGATAAAGGCGTGATTGTATGTATGTATGTATAGAATTAACTTATATAGAAATTTCTAATTGATTATTTTTAAAGCACTTAGCTATGCTTAGCAAATTATACTAAGAAACAGTTGAAAAAGATATGGGACAGGCAGAATTTGAACCTGCGACGTTACTGCACACCGGGCAGCCGCTTTAGCTATCCAGCTAAGGTCGCCTCTTACCAGGACCCTAAATTTCTCAACTGTATGATACGTCATTTCGTGACGTGGGCTGCCCCGTGTGGGACAGGCAGAATTTGAACCTGCGACGTTACTGCACACGGGGCAGCCCACGTCACGAAATGACGTATCATACAGTTGAGAAATTTAGGGTCCTGGTAAGAGGCGACCTTAGCTGGATAGCTAAAGCGGCTGCCCGGTGTGCAGTAACGTCGCAGGTTCAAATTCTGCCTGTCCCATATCTTTTTCAACTGTTTCTTAGTATAATTTGCTAAGCATAGCTAAGTGCTTTAAAAATAATCAATTAGAAATTTCTATATAAGTTAATTCTATACATACATACATACAATCACGCCTTTATCGCAAGGAGGTAGGCAGAGATGATGTAAAAGAGTAAATTCTTTTCTGATGGAAATGTTAAATAACATTAATTAATTATTACTTACTTATTTGATTTAAACATATATTATTATTATTTTTTTGTTAAATTAATTTTGTATTTTTTTAAATTTGTAAACAGTTTTGTTTTTTATTTATTTATATATGGTGTATCCTTTCTTTTCCCTTTTAAATTCAACGGACATTTATTATAATTAAATTTATTTTTAGTAGTTTTGAGCTGAAAATCAGCGTTAGGTGACTGTAGTTCATTGCAGTCACTTAGCATTATGCTGAGCTGCTGGCCTTTTGGTACTGACTGTATTACTGTATTTGATCGTATTTCCTGTATTGTTTATTTTATGTTTTGTGCCAATAAACATTTCTTTCTTTCTTTCTTTCTTTCTAACATTATTAAGAAACAGTCAAATCATTTTTGGACTTAAAGCGGGGCTTGAACCCGCGGCCTTACAATGCTGCGGTTTATTGCTATATAAAAATCAATTAGAAACATTAACATTGTAAATCAAACTCTGTAACAAACAATTTCAAATGCCGTTTCCCATCAAAAATGTGTTCGAATTAGTCTGAATATGCACACAAGCTAAAAGAAGAGCTGGAACTATATCACAAAAGAAAGTGTTTAATAGTAACCTGACATTGTTCGAATTGTTGAAATATAAGTGTTATATCGGCATTTAAAGACCTGTAGTAATTTTTTTTTATACTGCACCCACAGCAAACGAACGTGTAGTCCACCTGATGGTAAGTGGAGTACAGCCCATGGACATCAACAATCCACAAAAGCAGATTATAGATGCGTCGCTGCAGCTGAGGACTACACGGTGTTATGCCTCATGTGCCAGTAATTTAAGGGCCTGATTTCACCACCAAACCGGAACACAGTAATGGAAGCACTACTATTTAGCGGCAGGTTGAAGGTGAGACGGTGGTGCTGTCGCCCTTGAGCTCATTCACAAGAGCTCTACCACCAGTAAAACCAGCATTTACTGCTTAATGTTAATCTCTGTATAATAATTTCAAAATGTAATTTCCTATCAGGTCCATCGTCTTTGGTTGTATCGAAACGGTCTCTTTGAAAGCTATTAAAGCTACGATGCACATTTCCTTTACTTAGTAGCTCTTGTAAAAGGCCCGCCCGGGTTTATTCCAGCGATGGAGCAAAGCCTTCTCAAAATGCAGATTATCCGACTAATATTATGGAAGTCTAACGTAATCTCAGAGGCGACTCGTGAATTCCCCGTAAATACACTTTTATATACCCATTTAGATTTAGAGGGGTATTTTTAATTTGCACGGATTACACTGGTTGTGTTTTCAGTATTTTATTTAGTAAGCTTGGTTGAAATATGATTTATTTATAAAAAAAATACTACTGAGATAAAGTTGCATTGGTTATTGTGTGTAATGATAAATTATAGCGATAAATTATAGTATTAAGCAATTATTTATTAGTGTAAAATGTGAGTGTGAATAAACACTTATTATTAGATAATGATGTATTCGTTTTATGAATCATACCTATAAATCATAAATGTAATGTTACTCTAAAACTTGCATAACTTACCTTTAGTATCCACATGTTTTCTTTGTTTCGATCAATTATCATGCTTTTATAATATTATTCTCAACGGATTAAATACACGATAAAAGTTCTATATGAGTCTTTTTGGGCTTGAAGAATAACCTACACTACGATGTTTGTAATTCTAGGATCTAAACTAACACTAGTATTGTACAAAAAATTGTAATATGTCATTTTATAAATAAAGATCTTTTGAAATTGAATTGAATTCGTTTTATGACGACTAGATGGCGGAGTGGTTAGTGTACCTGCCTGCGACGTCGAGGTTGCGGGTTTCGATTCCTATGCACGGCATGAACATGGAGGTTTATCTTAGTTTGGTTGTTTCTATGTATAATAAGTATTTATTTACAAAAGAAAAGTATATATGTATCTACTATCAGTTATTCTAGTACTCATATTACAAGATCTGCTTAGTTTGGCACTGGATGGCGTTGTGTGTAAGTGGTGGGCTATTTATTATTCATTTATTTATCATTATCATTATTTTTTTCAAATTCAAATTATTAATTATTAATTGTTTGTTACAGGTGGTAAGTTTACAGTTCTTATGTACTAGAAATTAAGTCTCCATGTGTAACATGCCATATTTGGCGTACAATATAACCATGCATATTTATTTATAATAATTATATGTATACATTTTTATCACTTACATAAATGCGATTAATCATTTTAATTACTTCTTCTTTTGTTGTAGTTTTAATGTACGAAGTATTCATATTATGCCCGTCCAGTAAGTAACGACGTGACAACCTTATCGAAACATCAAGTACCAAAATGTAAATAACCTCATTCAAATACATTAATTAAAGTAAATATCAACTTTAAAATACACATGTTTAAATAGTTTTTAAAGTTAAAGTGACCACAACCCGCAGCGTTCAAAGCTAGCGACATAAACTCAAACCTTTTATACACTTTACTTTATGGTTCCTACACGAGGAGAAAACTCAACAAGTTATGACTAGGAACTTGAAAAGTTTAGAATTTCTCGCTTAAGTTATAACTTGACCAAGTTTCTACACGCAATCACGGGACACTACAGATGTTAAATGCGTCCAACTTTGATTCTGATTTATTATTAAACGCTGCAGAAAATTTTACAAATGTATTTATAAGAAAACCTTATAAAGCGACATGTATTTTACGAAAAGACCTGATGGTAGAAGGTGACTTTAGTTCAGACAATCACGTGCGTTTTAAAATGATAAAATTTTCAAGACGATGGTTGTAGCTTCATGCTAGCGCTTGTGTGTATGGTATTTTTTAATTAAAATTGTAATGTTTTTTATTAATGTGTTTTGGTTTTTTCCTGATTTTATTTTGATTTTGTTTTTTTATGTATTTTTTATATAATTTAATTTATTCGTAAATAATTTTATATTTCTTTTAATCAGATTTCTATTATTAATTGCTTATTCTAACAAATAAAAACCGGCCAAGTGCGTGTCGGGCCACGCGCAGTAGGGTTCCGTAGAAAAATATTTTTAATTTTACTTTTTAACTAAATGGCGTCCTTCAGAAAGGAAATGTTTGTAGTACACGAAACCAGCTAGCACGTATGACGAGATGTATGAATGTTGAGGAAGCGAAAGAAGTATGTAAGGAGCGAAGCACATGGCGTTCCATCGTCTCTGCCTACCCCCGTGGGATAAAGACGACCTTGAGTACTTTGTAACCGACTTCTAAAAAAGGAGGAGGTTCTCAATTCGATTCGTATATATGTTGCTTTTTTTTTTTTTTAATATTGTTCACGGATATCTCCGTCGTTTATGAACTGATTTTGATGATTCTTTTTTTGTTGGACAGGAGATGATTCCAAAGGGGTCCCATTGTCAGCATGTCGTGATCTGATGATGGGATCTTAGAGAAATCGAGGGCAACCCTCGAATTTTATAGGCACATGTAATGTTTTTAGTGTGTTTTTCAAAGCTACACCAGTATTTACGTATTTTTATGTAGATGAGCTGATGATGGAAGGTCAACTCCTCAATGGTTAGGAGTTAAAGGATAATTCTTTTACTACTGTAAACATATTCAGACTGCTAGTTATGATGTCAAGTGAGCTGTTGGAACGGAGATATTTCAAAGGTGGTCCCATTGTCAGCATGTCATGATCTGATGATGGGATCCCAGAGAAATCGGGGGCAACCCTCATATTTTATTAATCGAGGCCAGGATTTACGCTTGGTCGCAATAATTTTATGTGGTTGAACTGATGATGTAAGGTCAACTCCTCAATAGTTAGGAGTTAAAGGATAATTCTTTCACTTCTGTACGCATATTAATTCCTACTGCTAGTTATTGTGTCAAATGAGCTGATGATGGAAGGTCGTGACCCTCAATAGTCAGGAGAAAGGATTAAATTGTTGTTTATTATTAATAAGTTTTCCGTTTTAAGTAACCGTCTTCTCCTCATTCGAGAAACATTCTCGCTCGGTCTACCCATCACTTAAAATCGTAAAATAAAATAATTTTTAACAAAAAAAAAACCGACTTCAATAAGTAGGTAAACTAAAAAGCAAAAAATAAATTTACTTCGCACAAAATAATACGTTTTTTCATTTAGTTAAATAGAAATTATTAAATAATTATTTTATAATTCTGAAGTCGGTGCCAAGTAAACAATTAATAACTCTGTATAGATAATATCAATCGTTCTAACAACTGTTTTCTGACTGAATATTAGTTATATTTCTGTGGTAAGTACCAATACTGGGCGACCGCGCACTAGCACAACTACGCCTCCCTTTTTGTGTATTTATCATATAAATTATCGCTTGCTAACGGTGAAGGAAAACATCGTGAGGAAACCTACATGCCTGAGAGTGCCTAATAGGTGCTCGAGGGTGTGTGAAGTCTACCAATCCGCACTTGGCCAGCGTGGTGGACTATGGCCTAAGCCTTCTCATCATGAGAAGAGGCCCGAGCCCAGCAGTGGGATATGTATTAAATACAGGGCTGCTATTAAATGAAAAAACGTATTATTTTGTGCGAAGTAAATTTATTTTTTGCTTTTTAGTTTACCTACTTTTTGAAGTCGGTTTTTTTTTTGTTATTAGGCACTCTTATGCAAGCAGGTCTCCTCACGATGTTTTCCTTCACCATTAGCGAGCCATAATTTATATGATAAATACACATATCTTCGAAAAGACGAATCTTAACTGTTTATTGACGTGTGGGCCGTAGGTTCGAAGCAGGAACCCTTGACTTCGCAGTCCTACGGTATCCCACTCGGCTACTGCTGCTACCTGCTGCTACTGATTGTTGACTTCGTTCAATTAAGATCGAAAATATTATGCAACACATTCAAATAAGTAAATATGAAAATACATTGATTGAAGCCCAATGCTTCTATTTGGTTGCTCTACAGTAGTTCACTCCTCAGCCTCCACTGCGAAATGTCTCAATGTTATATCAACTGTATGTTCGTATTGACCTATGCAGATTTAGTAACCGAAGACATAGTGCCAGCTTCACTGGGTCCCATACACAAACATTTGTTAGCAGTCGACACAAACGACCAATGTGCCTCCGGGCGTACATACTTGGCCATATATTTGGCCTTGTGTTGGCACATACATTGTATACAGAACGGGTGTGTTTGCTTAGAAACAAATTAGTAGCGTTTCGGATTTTGCGACATATGACGAATCGGTTGTTGCGGCTTATTTGGGTATTTGGGTACAAAGGAATCGATTTGTTATAGTTTGAACTATGTGTTTAGTGGTACAAAACCACTCGCAGGTGTTTGTTGATGTTTTAGAGGCTTTGATGATTTAGAGAAAGTAATTTTTGATTTATTTTATTTTGGGGTCTGAACTATCACTTCGCTACGTATGTATTATTATAATCTTAATTGTCTAGTGGTTAGTATATGCGACCTCTCATGATCGGGTCGGGCGAAGGGGTTATTTGTTTTTTTTACTGCCAGGCAGTTCTAATAGCAGCACGGAATTGTGCCCGGTGAATAGCGATCGGCTCACCCTTTAACCCATGGGTCCTAAACATCTCATTGCACAATTCTCGCAGCCATTACATTACACATAACACTTTACTAACACTCATTATACAAACAACCATACACTCATATACCTCTTCCGAAATGGATTCACACATCAAAATCACAGTAGGTAATTCTGCGCTCAACGTTTAACGTTTAACTTTTAATTATAATAGAAATGTAAGTAGTTTTTCGTTTTTATTATTATTTGTTTTAATTTATTTTATCTTTAGGTACCTACCTAAGGTACCTTTAAATCTGTATCTACTGTATCTTCTCACATCAGATAATACCAGATTTTTAGTTATTGTTTCCTTTTGCTCTCAACAACTGGTGACCTGTAACACAGGTTTTTACTCAAAACCTACATCCAGCAAATAAATGTAATGCTTTACTAAAGCTTGCATGAAATATGTACAATGTTCTCACAATATTTTTATAATGTATGTAATGTGTTATGTTTATGTCTAAAAGTTCGGAAAAAAGCGCACTAGCTTTGTGTAATGTAATCTACTTTATAATTTGTTAACTTCTAGGATTAATTTACACTAGATTTGTTACATTTGATGTTTATTTTTATGCAATAAAGATCTTTAAAAACTAAAACTAAAAAAAACCTACATCAGGCACCAGTCTCTCACATAAGGTAATAATAAACAGATGTCTTCAAACTAACCTAATTATAACACCTTTTGTGAAGAGAGAATAAACAATTTATTATTATTATTATTTATATCAAGGTTAAATGTGGGGCTCATACACCTGTGTCAAATCTTTCTGTATATCACCCATATGCATGATGTAATGTTATGATATGTGATGTTCTGTTTAATAACTACCTCTAGGGTAAAGTGCTGATAACAATAAAACTTATAAAATTTTAACAACATTCTAGGAACCTTAAACAATTTCAATATTTCTATATAATACTAAAAAACAGTTGAAAAAGATATGGGACCGGCAGGATTTCAACCTGCGAAATCCTGGCGGTTGAAATCCTGCCGGTCCCATATCTTTTTCAACTGTTTTTTAGTATTATATAGAAATATTGAAATTGTTTAAGGTTCCTAGAATGTTGTTAAAATTTTATAAGTTTTATTGTTATCAGCACTTTACCCTAGAGGTAGTTATTAAACAGAACATCACATATCATAACATTACATCATGCATATGGGTGATATACAGAAAGATTTGACACAGGTGTATGAGCCCCACATTTAACCTTGATATAAATAATAATAATAATAAATTGTTTATTCTCTCTTCACAAAAGGTGTTATAATTAGGTTAGTTTGAAGACATCTGTTTATTATTACCTTATGTGAGAGACTGGTGCCTGATGTAGGTTTTTTTTAGTTTTAGTTTTTAAAGATCTTTATTGCATAAAAATAAACATCAAATGTAACAAATCTAGTGTAAATTAATCCTAGAAGTTAACAAATTATAAAGTAGATTACATTACACAAAGCTAGTGCGCTTTTTTCCGAACTTTTAGACATAAACATAACACATTACATACATTATAAAAATATTGTGAGAACATTGTACATATTTCATGCAAGCTTTAGTAAAGCATTACATTTATTTGCTGGATGTAGGTTTTGAGTAAAAACCTGTGTTACAGGTCACCAGTTGTTGAGAGCAAAAGGAAACAATAACTAAAAATCTGGTATTATCTGATGTGAGAAGATACAGTAGATACAGATTTAAAGGTACCTTAGGTTGGTACCTAAAGATAAAATAAATTAAAACAAATAATAATAAAAACGAAAAACTACTTACATTTCTATTATAATTAAAAGTTAAACGTTAAACGTTGAGCGCAGAATTACCTACTGTGATTTTGATGTGTGAATCCATTTCGGAAGAGGTATATGAGTGTATGGTTGTTTGTATAATGAGTGTTAGTAAAGTGTTATGTGTAATGTAATGGCTGCGAGAATTGTGCAATGAGATGTTTAGGACCCATGGGTTAAAGGGTGAGCCGATCGCTATTCACCGGGCACAATTCCGTGCTGCTATTAGAACTGCCTGGCAGTAAAAAAAACAAATAACCCCTTCGCCCGACCCGATCATGAGAGGTCGCATATACTAACCACTAGACAATTAAGATTATAATAATACATACGTAGCGAAGTGATAGTTCAGACCCCAAAATAAAATAAATCAAAAATTACTTTCTCTAAATCATCAAAGCCTCTAAAACATCAACAAACACCTGCGAGTGGTTTTGTACCACTAAACACATAGTTCAAACTATAACAAATCGATTCCTTTGTACCCAAATACCCAAATAAGCCGCAACAACCGATTCGTCATATGTCGCAAAATCCGAAACGCTACTAATTTGTTTCTAAGCAAACACACCCGTTCTGTATACAATGTATGTGCCAACACAAGGCCAAATATATGGCCAAGTATGTACGCCCGGAGGCACATTGGTCGTTTGTGTCGACTGCTAACAAATGTTTGTGTATGGGACCCAGTGAAGCTGGCACTATGTCTTCGGTTACTAAATCTGCATAGGTCAATACGAACATACAGTTGATATAACATTGAGACATTTCGCAGTGGAGGCTGAGGAGTGAACTACTGTAGAGCAACCAAATAGAAGCATTGGGCTTCAATCAATGTATTTTCATATTTACTTATTTGAATGTGTTGCATAATATTTTCGATCTTAATTGAACGAAGTCAACAATCAGTAGCAGCAGGTAGCAGCAGTAGCCGAGTGGGATACCGTAGGACTGCGAAGTCAAGGGTTCCTGCTTCGAACCTACGGCCCACACGTCAATAAACAGTTAAGATTCGTCTTTTCGAAGATATGTGTATTTATCATATAAATTATGGCTCGCTAATGGTGAAGGAAAACATCGTGAGGAGACCTGCTTGCATAAGAGTGCCTAATAACAAAAAAAAAACCGACTTCAAAAAGTAGGTAAACTAAAAAGCAAAAAATAAATTTACTTCGCACAAAATAATACGTTTTTTCATTTAGTTAAATAGAAATTATTAAATAATTATTTTATAATTCTGAAGTCGGTGCCAAGTAAAAACAACCTTTCTACAATATCAAATTACAGTTCACACAAAAAGGGAGGCGTAGTTGTGCTAGTGCGCGGTCGCCCAGTATTGGTACTTACCACAGAAATATAACTAATATTCAGTCAGAAAACAGTTGTTAGAACGATTGATATTATCTATACAGAGTTATTAATTGTTTACTTGGCACCGACTTCAGAATTATAAAATAATTATTTAATAATTTCTATTTAACTAAATGAAAAAACGTATTATTTTGTGCGAAGTAAATTTATTTTTTGCTTTTTAGTTTACCTACTTATTGAAGTCGGTTTTTTTTTTGTTAAAAATTATTTTATTTTACGATTTTAAGTGATGGGTAGACCGAGCGAGAATGTTTCTCGAATGAGGAGAAGACGGTTACTTAAAACGGAAAACTTATTAATAATAAACAACAATTTAATCCTTTCTCCTGACTATTGAGGGTCACGACCTTCCATCATCAGCTCATTTGACACAATAACTAGCAGTAGGAATTAATATGCGTACAGAAGTGAAAGAATTATCCTTTAACTCCTAACTATTGAGGAGTTGACCTTACATCATCAGTTCAACCACATAAAATTATTGCGACCAAGCGTAAATCCTGGCCTCGATTAATAAAATATGAGGGTTGCCCCCGATTTCTCTGGGATCCCATCATCAGATCATGACATGCTGACAATGGGACCACCTTTGAAATATCTCCGTTCCAACAGCTCACTTGACATCATAACTAGCAGTCTGAATATGTTTACAGTAGTAAAAGAATTATCCTTTAACTCCTAACCATTGAGGAGTTGACCTTCCATCATCAGCTCATCTACATAAAAATACGTAAATACTGGTGTAGCTTTGAAAAACACACTAAAAACATTACATGTGCCTATAAAATTCGAGGGTTGCCCTCGATTTCTCTAAGATCCCATCATCAGATCACGACATGCTGACAATGGGACCCCTTTGGAATCATCTCCTGTCCAACAAAAAAAGAATCATCAAAATCAGTTCATAAACGACGGAGATATCCGTGAACAATATTAAAAAAAAAAAAAAGCAACATATATACGAATCGAATTGAGAACCTCCTCCTTTTTTAGAAGTCGGTTAAAAAGTACTCAAGGTCGTGTCAAGTCTACCAATTCGCACTTGGCCAGCGTGGTCGACTAGAGCCTAAACCTTCTCATCATGACAAGAGACCTAGCCCAGCAGTGGGACATGTATTAAATACAGGGCTGCTATTATTATTATAACTATCATTAGTATAGCAAGTTATATAGCTACTAGCTGACCCGTGCCCACTTCGTTGGGCATAATGTTCAAAAATATATATCTTTCATAGTTAAGGCAGCGTTCGTAAGAAATAAATTAATATCTACACGAAACAAACTTAATACCTACCTATAACCTAAATTAATATCTACATGAAACTAACTTAATACCTACCTATAACCTAAATTAATATCTACACAAAACTAACTTAATACCTACCTATAACCTAAATTAATATCTACATGAAACTAACTTAATACCTATAACCTAATTTAATATCTAGGTACATGAAACAAACTTAATGCCTATCTATAACCTAAATTAAATAAAAACTATATAAACATAAAAGATTTTTTTTTTAATGTACCGAAAATAAAATTAATGAATGTCGAAAGTGTGTTACGAAAAATTCAATTTTGGGGACGTCCGCTGCGTAAAGAGCCGCGCGTGTACCTACCTCTCAGATGTAAAAGGAAGGTCACGCCTCCTTCTTCCGAAGTGAGCACGAACGCGAACCGAAATAAGCCGAAACCATCGCGCACCGCTGCCGCGCTGCTGTGGCCTTCACGTATAACGATGAGTTTTTCTCCGATTCTCTTTACAAAACGGACTACCACGTAAAAACCTTTTAATTTTTCGGTTTTTTATATAGCCTATGACACTCAGCGATAATGTGGCTTTCTATTAGTGAAAGAATTTTTAAAATCGGTGCAGTAGATTCCGAGATTACCCCTGACAATTTAACAAACACACAAACTTTACCTCTTTATAAAATTAGTATAGATAAGTAGTTCAATTTCATATACAGGATGTAGGGCGACATAGCGATATTCATTGAAACCACAGCCAGTGTTTATTTACATTACATTTCCCGAACTAATTAAATATTGAGGTCATTCCCAGGAAACGATGAGCATGAAAAAAAAACCGCCAGGCTGGAAATAAAGACTAAATACATCTAGAATCTTTGGTTTCAATAAATGTCACAATGACGCATCCATTTTGTAGGTATTGCATGTATATAGGAATTTTTATCTTTGTAATACTTCAAGTTTTATAACAAGAATAAAGGAAAATATTTTTGGAAATAGAACTGGTAAACTTCGAAATGTACGAGAAAGGGTCACGATAAAAATGGCAGGGTAACCAGCTTATTACATTTGAAGTATTTGACCAGACCTCAATATTAGACTTATGTCAATTCTTATCCAAATCCACGCTGATTTTTTTAGACCTTATATGACGTATATATATTATATATTAATTATAATTTTTTACCTTTCAACCCGACTACGGCGAAGCCAAAAAGGGTATTTATTTTTGGCAGTCTATGTATGTCTGTTTGTATGTTTCTCCGTTGCGCCAAAACTACTGAACGATTTTTAATGATTGAGGTGTCTTTAGATTCGTGAAAATAGGCAGAGTGACAGAGGCTATATAAATTTTATATAACACCATTTAAACGTCAATTATATCAACCATAAAATAAAAAATCTAAAGTGTAAAAGCGGTCGACAGTTCTCACAGATTAATTACAATATTAATACATAGTTGGATTATAGTTTTAGCGTAATTCTTATTAGTTTGTTATCGTTAGACCTCGTTTTCTCGCGGGCCGTCGCGTCGGGCGGTGCGTCAAGCGTTTGGTGCACATCGAGGCATTTATTTTGTGTATCATCAATGTTAAACAAACGCTTGCCGCACTGCTAGACGTGTGAAATCGAGGCCTTACTTATAAGTATACTGAATATTTAGCGATAATAAAAGAAAACTGAGATTCTAGGCGTGGTCAGTGTTCATTGCCAATGGTTAAATAAATACGAAAATGAAATAAACACGTTTATTACATACATATATATATATGCATAAATTAGTTTTATTTTTACCTGACTGCCTCAGAAGTAGGGTTATGTTTTCAAGCGTGTGTATGTACTACGTCCATTACTTTGGCAAGCCCTAGAGCCCAAACGCGGATAAATTTTGACGACGAATCAAAATAGTGGTAGTGACATAGGCTATATAAATTTTCAAAATGGCGCCCGCAAATATAAAAGGGGGAGAGAATGATTGCATTTTTTCTTACCTCAATAATATGGTATCAAATGAAAAGTAATATAAATACCATTTCAAAAGTATAAATATTCTATCACATTTATATTGCTGATTAAACTCAAATTGTAAAAAAAGAAATAAAATAGTATGAAATAAAATTATTATTATAAAACTAAAACATGACAGCTTAAAAATAATTAACTGAAAGGATAAAAATAAGTAGCCTTTAACTCAGCACATGTATAATTATAATATGTAGACACGTGTCATAAACAGCACATGCCGCAGGCAAACGTAGTTATAAAGTATTGTTTTTATGATAATAATTTATTTTAATTTATATTTTAAAAAGCGTTGACTAAAAAGATAAAACTACTTAACTTATATTTAAAATATTCACAACAGATTTGTGTTGCATGTACAAAATAAAAATGTAGAAATATTGAACATACTCGTAAAATGCATACTAAATAAAAAATGATTTTAATCCGGTAGCTGTGTATCTGAAAGATATCACAAACTCACGCAACAAAATATCCAGTCAAAATAAATCGTACGCCAACGATCCTAAATAAACAGAAAAAAATATTTGGCTAAACTATCATCCAATTATGTTACAAAGTGTCCCGCGGGGATAGTGGCTAGCGTGTGGGATCTCACACTGCGAGATGTCGAGTTTAATTCCCGGGTCGCGCAAACTCTATTCTTCTTCTTCTTCGTCGTGTCGATGGCTGAGTCAAATTCTACTAAATTTTTTTAATAACTCGCGAATTGCCTAAGGTGCGCCGGACGTAGGGAATTGTTGTGTACGTCACTCGGGGAGGCTCCTTTAATGCACCCCAAACTCTATTTAGTAGCACGGAGTTGAAATTTTGCCTGGTTACGGCGATAGGCGCGTGCCATAACAGGCACAGGTCCCAGATAGGGAGTGATCCCTATCTGGGACCTAAACAGAACAGGTGATGTGTGGCCGTGTGGGTGCTGTACACCATACAAATGCCTTTAAGGTAATCGTCAAGTCGTCGTGCTTGTTAAATATAAAATGCAAATAATTTCTTATAATCTAAGCAAAAACTACCGCTTTATATTCTCTTTCCAAAATGTCCATCCTAACGTTGCCTACATTTTTCTGTTATTTTTATTTTTGTTAAGGGTAGACTCTGCACACATATAAAGGTATTGCTGTCTCTATCGGTCTTATATATAAATGTGTGAGTGAAAATACATGTTAATGTTCAGTTGTTACTCAACGGTTCAATACCCAGGATTTGTTGTTTGATAAGTCTGCCGATTTTCAACAAAATTTTGTTGCTATGGTAACAATGGCGAGATTTGTATGTGGAACAAGGATGTGTATTGTTCCACAGTCAGATGTATTATGCACTAGTCGACCAACTAGTCGACTAAAAATCTACTAAATGAAGATATTCTATACCTAATTCAGACTAAGAACTTACGACGCTGTTTTAACAGGCGGGCAGGCAACTAAAAGAGATAAAAGATTTCACGTCGCGTTTTACGCCATCGGTTTTTTTTACATAATAATATTTATATTTATACATATCTTCATTATGTGGGCCTGCTGGAAATATATTAAAGATTAGCCCAGCAATTTAAAATAATCATGATTTTAATGAACTTAAAAAGCTGATTTTGTTTATGTTGTTGCTTTTCAGGTTCATTTGCATTTATCTATACAATTTGTCTACATCTATCTTGGGCTAAATAGGCCATATAAACTGGACGCAACGCGACGACACGCAGTGCTTCTGTGTCTACGTCACAGATTACAGATAAATATGAAGCTAGCTATAGGTTGACCGCTTAACTGAGACTTCGCCTGCGGGGTACAGGGGCGCGGGGGTATGGCGACAAAGGGGAATGAAACAGCTGCGGGCGGTGGGCAAATTTTTGTGATTGTTCATTACGTTCGCTACATGGGTAGCGATCGCATGTGTTAACTGTTGCAGACACCTTGTGAGAGGTACACATGTAATGATAATCTCAAGATAAATCGAAAAATCTTCAGACATAAAGTAAACAGTCAGTGCAAGCAAATGGCTTTTAACGTATACATAAATTTTAGAAAAAAGAAACTGGACCCAAAAAAGTTTTGACTTTCTTACGATTTAATTATATGTTTAGATAAAAAATAGTATAATAGTTTATTCTCAATTATTTTATTTACGTACATAAGTTTATTAAAATTTTGTATCTTCTTAACTATTTTTCATTTGATAAATCACTATTTCTTTTTTCCTATGATGTCACATATCTTAGGAAATATCTTGGTACATTTCATCTCCTGTATGTTTCATTAAGTGCCCCCACCGCCCGCAGCTGTTTCAGTCCCCGTTGTCGCCATACCCCCGCGCCCCTGTACCCCGTAGGCGAAGTCTCAGTTAAGCGGTCAGCCTATAGTCGATGTGAGTTGAGCCTAAGGATATAGCGCGTCCTTATTCTGTAACATGATTTAATTTTGGCGTCCGTATTCAGTTTGATTTTGATGATGATGTACAGTCGAGTTCAAAATTTCCATGAGGTTTACAGCAAGGGTAATTATTGTCGCTTTCGCAATACGTCCAATTTGAGTTCGCGTCAAGGCGTCAAGGCGTCAAGGCGTCAAGCCTTGCCCTTGCATAAAAATAGAGCCTATAGACACAAATTTGATATCAATTAAACTTTGCGTGTTTACTTATTTTTATTTATTTTTTTAAGCTTACTAGCAATTTGCAAATACAAATTACTAGTATTCTTGTTAACCTCCTCCAGCTAAGCTTAATTCGCTTGTGATAAGAGGAAGTTTTACGTCCGTGGTGTAATGGCCAGGATTCGAACCCACGACCTCTCGATCGTAAGACCGATGCCTTATCCATTGCGCCACGGCCACTTAATTAAGCGGGCTTTGTCAACAAACAAAACATTAACACTCATCAAGATCGATTAAACGATTTTATTTTGCAGGAACAACAGACCGACAGACCTTCAAAGTTACTTTGGGATTTATAATATCACTAGTTTCTTCTGCGACTGCACCCACGTAGTATGTCGATAGTATGTAATTGCATCAAAACATTAGTACTATAATATAATAGTGATAGTACCGTTTAACTCTTGATTCTGAGTATTTTCTTTATTTAAATAATAAAACAAAGTTTTAGAAATGATACTGTATTATTTAGGGTATATAATAATAATATTTAATAATATTGCGCTAATATTTAGCACATTGCGTTTCTTTTGAGACAGTGATAAAAGAATTGCATTATTCTGCAACATGGCATTCGTTATGTATCTAATAATAATTACTTTCTTCAGCTCTATTTTACGTTTAACCTTATTCATTTTTCGCTCTCGTGAAGTATAAGCTGACAAATGGGCCAAGTCTCCTCTTTTCTCTTCTGCGGTTCACTAAAAATACAGAAATGTAAATAATTTACCTCAGCACAAACTCAAATGACAAAAGTATTTATGACCATTTAGTGTGTTTATATGCTGCAAATATATCTTTCAACATATTTTTGTCTAAATTTGCTGAAACGGTTGTCTTTGATTGTACTATATTATTATGAAAGTACAAAAATGACATGCACGATATAATGACATTACAATTCAAGTATTCGTAGATATTATGATATATTTACTAGGTAAATAATTAACAATACACAATTTAAAGATTGTTTACCCATATTTAAGTCCAGAGAAACTATTTAAATATTATAATCAACATTATAAAATACAAGTGTGACATATGACACATCGAATTGCAATGAATGACACTGTCAATTAGGCCGAGAGCTATGCATTTTGAATGAATATTATATCTGCATAGTTATTATTATGCATGTAGAAGGTTTTGGGTTCGAAAGCATTGAACGATTATTATTATTACCCCAACTCAATGATAAATTAATAAGACAATTAAACGTTGTCTTTTCGAAGATAATGTGACATGTTTCTATAGATACTAATACTCGGCTTGGCATATATAGCCGATTATTAATTTATAACAGCTCTTGAAAGTATGGGATGATTAGGTACATGATGAAAATCAAAAACAGATTATCAGCCTCACCATTTGAACATTATAACAGTCAATCGTTTTAACATTTACACTTTGTCACAATAGTACAATTTAATACTAGTTCCTTTTTAGACTTAGACTTTGGTACTTTTAACTTATATACCATGTATACAGCTTAGTCCCTAAACGATTATTTACCTGCAAAATATAATTCAATTATATTTATTAAGAACGAAAAGATTCTGCAGCTAGATCTCGGACTATAACTTGTTGCAGTCGTGAATGTCAAAAAAGGTTCGATGGAGTTCAATGCATACTCTCTGGTCGGTAGACTATGGTATGTCATATCTCGGCTTGGTTCGGTATCTCACTGGCACCCCCCCCCACACTTCCGAGTAGCTAACGAATGGTTGCCTCACTCACTTCAATGAGTTGAGATAGATATTCTAATTTTATTTAATTTGTAATATGGTATTTGATGAATTAAAATGAGGTACTTCGATGAAAATTATTGATAAAATAGAAAGTACATTATATTTACGAGGGTCCTTCGTTTCGAAAACTTGTAATAATCTGTTGTATAATACTAAAAAAGTCGCATTTGTCAGGCCGTTCAAAACTACGGATGTTTGGATGCCTATAATTTTTAAAATAGGCAGACTAAAGATAATTTGAAATCGAAGGAACATAGATAATCATGTTTTAAATTGACTGTGCAAAAATTATAACATTGTGATGAAAAATGTAAAAGATACAACCATACTCATTTTGTATGAGAATTCCATACCGGGAGTTCCCTCTTCATGTAAAATTATGTACAAATTAAGTATTTTCTATCTATCTATCAACGCAGAGATTTATAAATTATATAGAAATACTAAAAAACGCCAAGCTTAACTTAACGCAGTAGAGTTTAAAATAGAATGATAAATATACCTCTGCAATTATAAGCTATCAGGTAAAATCAAAACAACCATGAGGTAGAATAATTTGAATGTATGAACTTTCAGTAGTACATAATTTATTTTATATTTGTCGGGTGTCACACGCAATTGTTTCCGTAAAATATTATTTTAAAAATATTAGTAATATTATTTAGTTGGAAAGTTAAATGGCATAAACATTCCATTTCAAATTGCAGTTAAAAAGGAAAATATAACATCAAAGAGTAATTTTTTCGACGACCGGATGGCGGAGTGGGTAGTGCACCTGCCTGCGACGCCGAGGTCGCGGGTTCGATTCCCGCTTAAGACAAATCTTTGTGTGCATGAACGTGGAGGTTTGTCTTGGTCTGGGTGTTTCTATGTATAATAAGTAGGTATGTATTTACAAAAGAAAAGTATATATGTATTAGTATCAGTTATTCTAGTACCTATAGTACAAGTTCTGCTTAGTTTGGGACTAGATGGCGTTGTGTGTGAGTTGTGTGAAATATTTACATTTTCGTCAAATTTAATTTATTTTTTTACCTCGGCAACAACTGCCTCGTTGGTGTACCGGTGTAATGTAAGTATCGCTCACCGCGAAGTCTGGGGTTCAAAAATTGTATGTTTGGATTTTCAGTTGGAGTATTCAATATAGCAGTACGTAGTAATATAGGCGTGTTGTTATGTTCATTTTATTGCATTTCGGTATCAACATGCAGTTTTATATTAAATAGTAAATTAAATAACATTATTGACCGCAATAGCTGTGTGGGAAAACGTCGAACTGCAAAGTCAAATTTCTTTGATTTAAACCCGCACACATCCCTGTCCATAAATCGTTAGGATTCATCTTTTCAGAAATATATCTTTATTTATCATTTGTTTATCAGGAAAGTAACTGCTTACTAACAGTGAAAGAAAACATCGTAAGGAAACCTGTAGAGAGTGCCTAAGATGCTCGTGGGTATGTAAAGCCTACCAATCTGCATTGGAACCGCGTGGTAGAATAAGGCCTTACCGTAATTTCATCATGAGAAGAGGCACGTGCCTGGCAGTGAGACATGTATAAGTTACTAGTTGCTATTATTATATAACAAAACATTTGTTACTAAGAATTTCAATCTAAAATGAGATGTGGTTATTTTATTGTATACAAAGGAATTCATTAGAATTCCTGTCGTGAATGCCTGACAATACCCGACCGTCCTATAACGTGGATACACAACACCATAATAAAACTGTTGATTGTGATCTCAAACGTCGCTATTCCATTGCCTAAAAGCCTCACAAATCCGTGTTTTCTTCACTTGATTCAACGCACACAGAATGATAAGCAGTTGACACACAATGTTTTTCTCCAAATCACCGCTCAAACACTTAAATGTTCAAAGGCTTTTCAATTTTGTAGATATACCTCAACAGCCTTCAAGGTCCTAATTGTGTTTTCTTTGCGCACCTTTACCTTAATTAGTGTAAACAAAGCGTTTGATCGTTCTCTTTACTTACATTTGTGTAAACACGAAAATTTGTTTTTTATTCTACCCATAAATTATTTATCGGAAGCGCCATGTCCGGCAAAAAAAGGGAAAGTTTTATTTTCTTTTGCCGACAAAAGGGAATGAAAATCAAAGAATGGATCTGGGAGAGATTGCTCTTTACTTACACTAACATTGATAGCTCTCATGTTATAATGTACGAGGAAAAACAATAACGTATTTTAGTTCATTGAACATCAAAACTACGATGGTTATTGGAAGGGTGTACACGTGACCGAATTTCGGCACAGTTTTTTCAATAACCTGTCACGCAATACTAAATGTTTTTCAATAAATTCGAGTCGTAATAATCGGTTTTTATGTTGGAATTAATTAGGGTTTCAAATGCCGTATTTTTATTGTTGCTTTAACTGTTATAATATTTATTAAAATCAATGGTTGATATTTGAAGAATTAAAATCAATCACTCAATGCACACGACTTAAGTTTTATTAGGATGCTGTGAGGTTGGGTAATTATTGTAATTAATTTTTATCTAGCTTAAAAGTAACCTCTATTTTAATACAGGCTATAAGTTATATAAGCAGCAATAGGCGAGTGGTAGGTAGTAGACCTTAGTACTGCGTAGTCAAAGGTCTCAGGTTAGCAACCACGGCTTACACCTTTTTCAATAAATCGTTAAGATTCGTCTATTTGAATAAATGTGTGTATTTATCAGAAAAATTATCGCTCGCTTACGGTGAAGGAAAACATCGTGAATAAATCTGCATGTTTGAGAGTGCCTTAAAAGTGCTCCAGGCTCAGTCTACCAATCCGCACTTGGCCATCATAGTGGACACCAAACCCTTCTCATTGTGAGAATAAGCCCAAGCCCAGCAGTGGCACATGTATAAGATACAGGGCTGCTATTATTCTAATTATAAGTTACATGTTTGTAAAATTTTATCAAATTCGATCCGGTAGTTATTGCGTCAAAGAATTCCTACATCCACTCATCCTACATCCACACACACCGACACACACACACACATACACAAACACATCTTCGCAAACATTCACATTTATAATATTACTCGTAGCAGGATGTGTTTTTTGTAACAACGTATCAATCGATGCATCATCATATATTTATATTTTTTTAAAAATTCCCTAAAATATACTCCGTCTCCCAACTAATATTTACAAAGGCGATAGATAAAAAATAACAAAAATATTTACTTAGCAATATGAACCAAATATTTTATCAATCTCAATTATTCGGCGTAAATGGATGTTTCATGTTTGTTATGACGAATAGGCAACGCCTCGGTGAATCAGCGCTTATGGCGAAAAATACAATTATATTTTATCGCTTTATTTTGGTTGATCTAGTTGGCTAGAACATTATTGTGTTCAGTTGCACTAGACATAAATAGACCTGTTTAATAAGGATAAAATATCGATAATTTTGTTTTAGTTTGAATAAAGAGTAAATAAATTGTCGATTGTTTGTCGGCCAAAAAGTAACAACATAGTCAGATAGTCACGAATGGCATCCTTATGAAATAGAGCACGGCATAAAAAGAAACCCTGTAAGAGTATGAAAATTTATAATCCTTCCTTATGAATAACTCTATGTTTTGGTGAAATCGCATGAGGATTTGTTTAGTAGTTTTTTTATACTTTTTATGTTTATTGCAAACAAATAAAGACTTGGTTTTATATTACTTAACATAGAAACTTTATAAATAGCATAATAATGCGATTTTTATGGTATAGTTCTTTAAACTTCCGATACACTTGAACGTTCCGATTAGGTTGTAAGAAATTGCGGGCACATGAGCTATACATTGGCAAACTTCTGTTTGAGTTAATGTGCTGTAGTTGTCATTTATAAGATGAACGTTTGTGACATAGCTGAGGCAGAGGTGTACAACACCCACACTTCACCTGTTATGTTTAGGTCCCATGTAATAGGGTGTGCCTTTTCTCTGCCACAGCCTTCTGGGTGATATAGGCGTGATGTTTTGTTATATTGTAAAAACCAAATTAAATAAAACGCAAGTAATATAAAATACGTACAGCTTGAGGCTTCGCACCTCATACGTTATAGATAATAAAACCGCCATTGATGGTAAAAAGACGATGTAATACCCGTAATTCCCCCTAGCAACAAAATTAATGGTACATTCGTTCCCACTAAAAGTATAATACGTTAAGTTAATGTCGCAGTAATTTGAGCAATCAGACAATTCTGGGGAATACCGTGGCGGCAGGCCGTGGCCTCGCGGGTGAGTATTGATTACGCTTTTTTCGTCTCTGTACCGACTTGTATATCTTTTTATTTTATAATTTGATCGGTATTACACGTGGTTAACATTTTTGATATCTTAGTAATCTTACCAAGGTTATTACGAGACTGAAAAGTTGATAACGATATGATATTTACACAATAAATATATTTGTAAGTTATTTAATTAATATTATACGTGTAATATATAAAATAAAACAAACACATACAATAAAATTGTAAATTCGCCATGTCTGTACATTAAAAATATTAAAGAATCATTAATACGAGGGTTTGTTGACATTAGTGGAACATCAAACGATTTTTTGTTCGTCTATCTATATGTCTGTTTGTCTGCTCCTACGCGCATAACGCAAAACTACTGCATGTAATTGGATACGGTTTTCGCAGTTGTGTAGCTAAAAGTCTAACATAAAAACTGGTACAGTGGGCCAAGCAATTAGGTATGCAGGGCAAAAACTTCTATGCCATAGTGCAAATTGATTGCAATAGATATGCATGTGTGAATTACATATTTAATAAGTGTTATATACCCACTATTTTTATATATGTAACTTACTTATCCATAACTGGTGTAGTAAGCCTTTACTTTGACTTAGAAGTTTTTGTCCTGCATAGCTAACTCGTTGGCCCACTGTACATGTTTTATTTTTGTATTTGTGCCTAAAGGGATAAATTAGGGGTGTAACTTTTTATAGTAGTTTCGTCAATTTTAAAGAAAAATGCATGCAATTCAGGTTTAAGTTCACCATTTAGGTTCCTTAAATGACGAAGATAAAATGTCAGATAGATTTTATTGCAATTTCCTTCACTGTTATGCGAGCGATAATTTATATGATACACACATTTCTTCGAAAAGACAAGTTTAAACGATTTATTGACAGAGGTGTGTGCCTAGGGATCGAGCTCGAGACCTTTGACTTCGCAGTCCTATGGACTCCCATTCGGTTATCGCTACTTACGGTCGAATGTCGTTCACGAAAAGAAAATACTTTAGAAAAGCGAATAATATCGTGCAGTAACAAGGGTTTATCACGGTCTCACTCGGGCAGGAAACAGTACCTCTTTCCACCTTGCGCGATATCCTTTTACCTTGCATATTTATCAAGGAAACCTCCGAGCGAGATTTCAGCTTTCTAGGAGAAAAATTTAGATTTCGACTGGAGAGAAGGTGAATATGTGAGTTAGAACTTTTTTTATATATATTTTTGTAACTGCCTCGATAGTCTAGGAGTTAGTGTATCCGCCTCTCACCGCCATCTTGGGTTCGATTCCCGGCTCGGGCAAAGGGTTATATGGAAACTTGCCGACAAGAAATTCACAATGCACGGAGTTGGAATTGTGCCAGGTGAGTGGTGATAGGCTTCTCAGGCAATCTTGGTAAGATTACCAAGATATCAAAAATTGTAACCATATACATATGCAATACCGATCAACTTCTAAAAATAAAAAAATATATAAGTCGGTATAGAACAAGCGTAATTAATACTCACCCTCGAGGCCACGGCCTACCGCCACGGAATTGTCTGATTGCCCAAATTACTGCGACATTAACTTAACGTATTATACTTTTAGTGGGAACGAATGTACCATTAATTTTGTTGCTAGGGGGAATTACGGGTATTACATCGTCTTTTTACCATCGATGGCGGTTTTATTATCTATAACGTATGAGGTGCGAAGTCTATTTTATATTATTTCGTTTTATTTAATTTAGTTTTTACTACAAACAAAACAAATCATAATAATAACATCGTCCTAATTAATGAACAATGAATATCAGTAGATGGCGAAGCGTTTATTTATGTTGCATTCGCTGTAGTTTTTTAATGTGTCTTTGTAATGTTTTTTATAAATAAATAAATAAATAACATAACATAACGCCACGCCAATATTACCCAGAAGAGTGAGGCAGAGGTGTACAACACCCACCTTTCACTAGTTATGTTTAGGTCCCATGGCCTGGATCCATAGATTAAGCCTATTGGCAATTACAATTTAACGACTGAAAAAGGTTAAAACGAAATATTTAAATTTCCATACCGTTACCCATGCGTTCAAAGAATATGAATCAGTTACAAAGAAACTACGTCAGTCCCTCTCTTTATTTTTATAATGTTTAAAAGCTTTTATTTTACCAGCACAACAAATTGACTTATTACGTCACGAATTTACTGAAAAAACATTTCATATTACGTAGCAGGTTATTGAAAAACTGTGCAGAAATTCGGTCACGTTTACAATCGTACAACCTTTCACCAACCATCGAATTTTGATGTTCAATGAACTAAAATACGTTATTGTTTTTCCTCGTACATTATAACATGAGAGCTATCAATGTTAGTGTAAGTAAAGAGCAATCTCTCCCAGATCCGTTCTTTGATTTTCATCCCCTTTTGTCGGCAGAAGAAAATAAAAACTTCCCTTTTTTTGCCGGACATGGCGCTTCCGATAGAAAATTTACGGGTAGAATAAAGAACAAATTTTCGTGTTTACACAAATGTAAGTAAAGAGAACGATCAAACGCTTTGTTTACACTAATTAAGGTAAAGGTGCGCAAAGAAAACACAATTAGGACCTTGAAGGCCGTTAAGGTATTTCTACACAATTGAAAAGCCTTTGAACATTTAAGTGTTTGAGCGGTGATTTGCAGAAAAACATTTTATGTCAACTGCTTATCATTCTGTGTGCGTTGAATCAAGTGAAGAAAACACGGATTTGTGAGGCTTTTAGGCAATGGAATAGCGACGTTTGAGATCACAATCAACAGTTTTATTATGGTGTTGTGTATCCACGTTATAGGATGGTCGGGTATTGTCAGGAATTCACGGCGGAAATCACAATGTTATTTTGCTGCCCCAGCGTGTAATGAAACAACCACATTAAATTATCTTCATATTGAAATTTTGACATTTACTTTACAAACAATGAAGAATAAATTAATAGTGTTTTAAGGTTATTTATTAATGCATTGTGTTTAATAATTTGAACAATACGAGATATTTTATGTTATTAATTTGTATCATGAAACCGTACATCAAATAGGTGAGAAAACTAAAATAACATAAAATTCAGGTATCAGAAAAGTAATCCATCTTTGAGAAATCAATATAAATCTTACGCCAATGTCTTCTCCAATCGCTTATAAGTAGCTCACACAACTGTATTTTGTACAGATGTGAAATTTTAAAGAGATATTTTTAACTTTGCCTTGAAAAAGCGCAAAAAATTACTACTGTAAATTACAATACACATAACTATTTGCTTTTTTGGGGATTGAATTTTGAAAAATCACTTATCTGTGCAGTTGCCGCACCTAGAGATGAAGATAAAGATGAGTTTATTATTTTATAAATGTGTATAGAAAAGCTTTGCTGGGCATTGCTAGGTTTCATTTCCAGTGCCACAAAGAAGTAACTATTTATTTTCTCTTAGCATTACAGAAATCTAGAGTACAGAATATTTACTACATGTTTCAGAAAGCTTACAATCGCTTCACTCGTAATCAGCAACAGAAGTAGCACACAATCATAAATAAAATTTTCACAAACATATTTTTCTCAAAATTGAAATTATTTCGTAGTTGTATGGAAGACCTAAAATTTCAAAGTTTTCAGTGACTTTTGTCGCTACTTTACGTCTTAAGGCTATAGCACACACACATTTATTATTTTTTTTGTACGACTTCGCTCAAAAACTAATAGGCCCAAGTCAAAAAATCCTTCACCAATAGAATATTAGTCTTCTTCTTGTCGTGTCAATGACTATAATAAAAATGTTTTTCTTCTATCTATATGGTTTTAGACCAATAGGATGCGACAGTGACGCCTTTTTGGTTGACTTGCATAAGGTCTTTTATGGTACAAAGGGTGGGAAGATGTGGGCAGGACAACAAATGGGTCATATTTTGGGTGGGCGATCCACATTTGCAACTAGATATTAGAGTATGCCTCAGTAACAAAGACTATATTTTATCGAGGTATACAAGAGTGAAGCCGTCCGCGTTACCTAGTTTTACATAAATCAGAAAGCGCAAAAATAAATGGTAATTAATAATATATTCATAACAATCTGCTATGGCTGCACTGGACAGATTAATTGTATTACCGTGACATTCAATCTGATATATTTTGGTATGAAATAAAATAGATTAAAACCATTTAATTTTCAATGAGGTATTGTTATTTAAAACAAAATTATGTAGAATGTTTTCAACATAACCTAGATTTATTGTATTTAAAAGCAATTTACGAGGTTAATACTCAATTATTTAATAATAATGTATTCAGGAATGAAATTGGTTTCGTATTTCTTAAGCTTTAATCAGTTTTTAAGCTTGAAATTTTAATTAACTTATTTGTTCACGATGGGTGTATTATAAATGTTAAAATTTATATAATTTATCGGATATTTGCATCTAGCAGTCAGCATTATTTTTATGTTGCTAAGCTGATGCTGGAAGGAATAACTCCTAAACGGTTAGGAGTACAGGGCTAACTCTTATATTTTTTCTTTTTAAAAATCCATTGCGCCACGGCCGTACCATAGGGCCGTTTACTGTATTCTTTCAAGTCATACACAGAATGAGGCGAGACGTTGAATACTACTCAAGTATTTCTTACTTTTCAGTACATTTTTTATATTAAAGTCGGTTTTTTTTTTAACCGACTTCAAAAAAAGGAGGAGGTTCTTAATTCGGTTGTATGTTTTTTTTTTTATGTTTGTTCACCGATTATTTGAAGATGCCTGGACCGATTTGAGAAATTCTTTTTTATTTGAAAGGATATACTTGTCATGTGGTCCCATTTTTTCCAGTCACGTTCTGATGATGGGATCTTAGAGAAATCGAGGGCAACCCTCAAATTTGAAAGGCTTCTATATTGTTTTTTGTATATTATCTAAAGTTACTCGGATATTTGCATCTAGTAGTCAGCATTTTATGTTGCTGAGCTGATGCTGGAAGGTACAACTTCTCAACGGTTAGGAGTACGGGGATAATTCTTTAAATATAGGCTTTTTGAGGCCGTTTACTGTATTCTTTCAAGTTATACACAGATGAGGTGAGACGTTGAATATTACTTATGTATATTCATACTATGAGGTCATGATGTGATGATGGGATCCTAGAGAAATCATGGGTAACCCTCAAATTTCAAAGGTTTCTATATTGTATTTCGTATATTACCTAAAACTACTTGGATATTTGCATTTTAAGTTGCTGAGCTGATGCTGGAAGGTACAACTCCTCAACGGTTAGGAGTACGGGGATTATTATTAATAAGTTTCCCGTCTCAAGTAACCGTCGTCTCCTCATTCGAGAAACATTCTTGCTCGGTCTACCCATCACTTAAAATCGTAAAATAAAATAATTTTTAACAAAAAAAAAAACGACTTCAAAAAGTAGGTAAACTAAAAAGCAAAAATAAATTTACTTCGCACAAAATAATATGTTTTTTCATTTAGTTAAATAGAAATTATTAAATAATTATTTTATTATTCTGAAGTCGGTGCCAAGTAAACAATAACTGTATAGATAATATCAATCTTTCTAACAACTATTTTCTGACTGAATATTAGTTCTTAATTGTCCGATTTACTTGGCACCGACTTCAGAATTATAAAATAATTATTTAATAATTTCTATTTAACTAAATGAAAAAACGTATTATTTTGTGCGAAGTAAATTTATTTTTGCTTTTTAGTTTACCTTCTTCTTGAAGGCGGTTTTTTAGGGTTCCGTAGTACCTACAAGGAACCCTTATAGTTTCGCCATGTCCGTCTGTCTGTCCGCGGCATAACGACGAAACCGTTGGTGCTAGAAAACTGAAATTTTGCATAAACATGTATGTTAACTAAACAAAGAAAGTCGTAGAGTAAAATTTGGAAAAATATTTTTTTTTCAGCCTACATGTAAAATAGGGATGTTTTTTTTTTTGTCGCCTACCCCATAGTGTGGGGTATTGTTAGATAGGACTTTTAAAAACGTTTAGGAGTTGCTAAGACAGTTTTTTGATTTAGGGATCCGGTTGCGAGATAATTAACTTTAAAGAGCAAATTTTTGTTCGAGTAGGGCGTCCCCCCCCCCCCCCCTCTAAAAGCTGAACTTCAAGAGGAATAGGGGTCCGAAATGTCAGATGCAGTTACTCAGAATATTTCGTTCAAAATTCTTGAAACATAAATAAACATACATAATACATATATAAAATCACGCCTTTATCCCACGGGGGTAGGCAGAGACGATGGAACGCCATGTGCTTCGCTCCTTACATACTTCTTTCCTTAACATTCATACATCTCGTCATACGTGCTAGCTGGTTTCATGTACTACAAACATTTCCTATCTGAAGGACGCTATTTATCTGGTTACTTTAACTTAATTAGTTCTAGAGTAATTGGGGTCCAAAGTGTAAAATGCAGTTACTTAGAATAATTCGTGCAAATTACAAAAACCTTTGAAAGTAATGACTTGTATGAAGATGTTACTTGTTTAATACAGATAGTAAATCCCTTTTAAGTCGAAATATGTTGTTACGACTAGCTACGGAACCCTACTGCGCGTGGCCCGACACGCACTTGGCCGGTTTTTTTTGTTAAAAATTATTTGTAAAATTATTTAAACGCAATGACAAACATTATTACCTCAAATATGGAACATTCTTATTTCGATCCCTCTATGGTTCAATGAAGCGTCTTTACTTTTTAAATCAACCAACGCCACTAGCGTAAAAAAACCATCAAATACTAAACCAACACGTCCGACACATAAAGTATATCATAAACCTAACAAAGCTGACCGTGTGATTTGATTATCTCTATATATTTTTATCGTAAATAACACGGAGTACGTATTTACTCGAAGATATATATATTTATTAACTTCAATCAGTGGACATCGCTCGGGGATAACGAATGTGGTATTGGTTTAATATACAAAAGAGAGCGGCGAGATTAGCGATCCAGCGATATTTGAAAAGTTCTACAACAATTTTTTTTTTGAACTTTATATATGATTAACTTTATATATCTTAAAAGAAAAGTTTACAAGAAAATAAAAAAAATACTAAAAAAGAGACTTGATAATAGTTTTAAGGTGAATTGCAACACAATGAAAAACGCAACTCTCTTGTGTTTGAACCACACTCCATTCTAACCCAATATTTCTTCATAAAATATTAAGAGGCCTATCTCTGCTTCTCCGTGTAATCTTTGCCTCACAATCATATTATAAGATATGAGGGGGAAGAACTTGGCGTACAAATTTAAAATACGTATGAATACAATAGATTTTGCTATTAAATTCGGTCATGCGTATAACTTTTATTAGGTACATGAAAGATTTTCGGATAAGATTGTTCGTAGTGGATCATTATGGAAATTTAATAGTCAAATTACATACTGCCTCGTTGATTTAGTGGTTAGTGCCTCTATTCGCGAGGTCTCAGGTTTAATTCCCGGATTAGACAAAGTGTTATTTATGAACTTTCCGGCAGAAAATTCTCAGTTGCAGCATGGAGTGGTAATTGTGCCCGGTGTATGTCAATAGGCTCACCTCCTTATCCCATGGGACCTAAACATAAAAGGCGATTGGGTGTTGTGCACCTATGCCACACCTCTCTGGGTAATATAGGCGTAATGATGTTATACTAATAGTCAAAGTAAAGCTATGCTAGAAGTAAAATAACTTATTTACAGTCGTCACAAGTTATATAACTTATAATATCTCTTTTACGCTATGGTATAAAATGATTAAAATAACAGGCAACTCAAAAACAATACCTCAAAGTTAAGCTATAATATAATATAATTACTACAAAAGGTAGTTTATCCAACCTATTTTCTAACAAAATATTGTCAGAGCCTCTAGTCACATTACATAATAAAGGACCCATAACATTACCAACCAAACAGAATTTATGGCAAACAGAAGTTGTTTTACGAGGGGTCAATAAAATAAAAACCAGTGTAGAATGAATGACAACAGAATCAAATGAAAATTAACCATATAATGAATGCTATAAAGTTTATTTCAGGATATTTTATTGTACCGTAGCAACTTTATTTAGGTCTAACGTCAGGCATAATGGAGTCGTAAATCTTTGAGGATATATTGCCTCTGAACGATTTCAGTAATGTCCTAGATAGAGCTACGATACAATATTAGCTGAGTTGACGATCTAGGACAATCAGGATTTTATGTCTGAGGAAATCTATTGTGAGGTCGTTCTAAAAAAATCGAGATTAAAAGAACTGATTTATTTTACTAAATAGTGTCATTTATCTTACTTTATAGTGTCGTATGTTTATCTTGTCCTCCTAAATCATTCTTTCTTTTAGCGAAAATCACATGATAATATGGACAGTCGTTTTTTTAAGTTTATCGCAAACAGATATACGCACGTACATGAAGATAATTAGGTTTTAGTAAGTAAGTAAGATTTTACTTTATAATAATATACAACCCACGTCGTATGCCGAAGCTTGAAAAAATAAACACGTAAATATATATTGTAGACGGGTCTTAATCGCGTTAATATTTTTAAAGGCATAAATACTCTTTTGCTTGACATTTTCGATCGAATGACATCGATCGTGGTCACGAAACGACTGGTGAAGGCTCAGCATCCGAGACGCGAGGGTTTTGTCCACTACCCTCACTTGGTTGTCACAATTTTTATTTTTATTGTTGTCGATATTGTCGGTATTTTTACACACAACGACGTCTTCACACTGATGCGTATCATTACGGCGTCGATTGCACTTGTCGATGACAGGATTCTCATGAACCATTCTACCTTTTGGTGAAAACTGCATGTTAATTCATTCAGTATGAATTTGACGCGGTGGAGGAGTTGCTTTATTAAAAGTATGTCAGGATAATCAGTTCTTCTAACAGATATGTAATTCTAAAGATACATAATCTATACGTAGCTACATACAGCATTACAAATTAATGTGATTGAGTGTGTATATTACAGATATTTCGTCGTATTAATTAGCCATCATTACGAAGATCCGACTGCTATATTATGTATGGCCTATTGGCATTTCAGACATCGTGCTTAAGTTATTTGATTAAGTACCGACTAAGCCTGAATACAATAATCAGTGTTGTCATGATTGTGTGGAGAATTTAGGGTTTAATTAGGACAAATACAGGGCTTTGTATCTATCTTAAGCTCGTATGTTTCTGTTAAGGGTAGACTCCCGAGTGCCGTTTTTTCATACTAACATAATAAGGGTTTATCTTTATTATTATTAGGGTTTACTTTATTACTATTTTTATAGAAAAATCGTATCAGAACACTAAAATACATAAATATTCGTGGTCATTTTGTTAAAATTGTTTTAATCATTAAGATTAAAACAATATTGACAAAATGACCATAAACAAACATACGAGATACATACCATTTAAAAATTTAAAGTATGATTTAAAGAAATGGGCGCTAAAAAACATGCATTTTAACTTTTTAAATATGGTTTGTCCATAAAAATAGATAGAAACCTAATAATATTAAAGTTAAACCCATATAACTTTTGTAAAGAAAGCAGCTAAGCAATTGTTCCACCTCAAATATGAATAGACTTACAACGTCAAATATTAGGTATTTTATATGTCTAATTTTTGCCATACATAATTGTCAACTCCATAAACCTCGTCATGCGCTACCAAGCAAAACTGAAATCTCCCATTCAAATTATGCACGCGCATTGAAAACACATATTGTAAAATGTTAGCCAAGTCAATAACACTGAAACGGTCCCGCTTCGGGGCACATCCAAAAAGTTAAATTGCACATTAAAACGCTCTAAAGTTTAATGTTACACCAAAAACCGTTAGAACCTCCACTCATTTCCGATAAATTCCGGCTTTTGGGAGACTTCATTAAGATCATAAACGATTCGCTTAATTTCTGTGGAATTGGTTTTGTGAGTGTTCTTGCCAATATCTATTCTTATATAATAATACCAACCAAGTGAGTGTCAGGCTACGCGTGATAGGGTTCCGTAGCTATTCGTGCCAACATATTTAAACTTAAAAGGGGTTTTCTATATATTAAACAACTTCATACGTTTTTCTATTATGTACGAACTATTACAAGTAATTGCATTTTATAATTAGGTTCCTACAACTCTTGAACTAATAAAGTTAACGTAGTCGCTATAGTTTTTCTTGAAATGTTATTTTATTTATTACATATACTTACCACCCAAGATATTTTGCCGATTTTTAAGCTTTTACTCGAGTTTAAAGCCCATTTTACATGCAGGGAAAAATATTATTATTTTTTTATATATCACTTTTTGATATAATTAACATTATATATAATATTATAATATTATATTATAATATCCAATCAAAATTTCAGATTTCTAGCACCAACGGTTTTGACGCTATGCCTCGGGCTATGTATTCCTTGTTTTGTACTACGGAACCCTAAAAACTATGTCTGTTTGTATGCGTTAATTTTAAAAACTACTGGTCGGGTTTGAAATATTCTTCTTTAAAAAAGGTTCTAAGATTTTGAATATCTCGCTATAACGTACGAGAGCGGAGAAGTTACGTTTAACAAACCAAAACCGCGAGAAACATCTAGTAAATATTAGAATGCCGATATTAACCGTGTTTTTGATCACAATATTAATAATCATTATTCCTTATCCATTTAAGTAAATAGGTCTTCAGTTTACCTATCTGCGGGACAATAATGGGCCATTGTAGTTGTTCCCGCGGTGGGGACATATTGTTAATTGTTTTCTTAGGGTTAATGGCCTCGCTGTGCGTATGTTGAAATTGTTTTACTAAAGTGTTTGTTGCCGATTAATAGAAATAGAATACTTGTCATATTTCTAAAGCAAATTATAGCTTTGCTATGTCTTTTTGTATTTTATACAATATTATGGTTGAAAAATTTAGAATCCAGCAGGATTTGCACTCAGAGAAATAAGCCAATCGGAGGTGTTGACAGGCGTACCCTGCTGCGATATATGGAAGACTGCCACTCTTGCGCACCATACAAAGCTAGTTGTCAAATCCTATGATTTGACACTAGCGCGGAACAATCTACCCTCCCGTTCCCCGCGAGTTTTGGTAAAAATATTTGCATAGATTGGCGTTCATAGCGTGTCCATGTTGGTTTTTTAGTCTAAGCTTGAAAAGCATGCAAAATCGTTCACGTTATGCCTTTTTTCTCCTCAGTATATATATTACTACTACTGAGATTAATCGTAATCGTTGCAAAATTATCCATCTAAATCCTCCCATTTCAATATAGGTAAAATATGAGCACGTAAAATTATATTACAGAAAAATATCCAGGGAATAAATAAACAGTAAAGCCCTGTATACATTACTACCGAAATCACGCCATTGCATTGTCCAAAATAATTAAGATTAATGTTGAAATATTCCGCATGCCGCCAAATCCTGACGAATGGTACTCTTGATGTGTAACTAGCTTATTCTACAAACGTTGTTTATGGCCCAAGCCATAAACAACGTTTGTAGAATGATGCCAGTGTACAAAGAATACAGAAAAATCAGATTTATTAAGAAGAATGGCATTTTTGGTAAATTATTCCCAGTAGTCCCCTCTAGAATTGGTTCTTGCGTTTTAGGAATACAGTTCTACTGGCTGTTGTTTTCACTTGTACACACTGTTTCACTGTATGGACCATATGGACAACGCAATAGTAAGCGTACTCAACGGAAAGCGTCAAAATGGGGTGAGTCTTCTTTTGTTTCAAATGTGTCTCACACACACTAAGACACGTGTACGAATTCAAGATAATACAAGTTTAGTACAGCTGATCTGCTCGCGTGAAATGCAACAACTATAAAAACATGTCTTAAGAAAAATATAGCTACAACACCTTTATAATTATCATGTGGTTCGCTGACTCCACATTACGCTTGTGGGCGCGCTGGCATCATACACGTCAGCAGCAGTAACACGCGACGCCGTGTGACGTGTGTGCAGCCAGCGTGGCCACACGCCCAACGATCGCGCATGCCTAATGTGGGAGACGCTTAAGTAACTTTTTTAATATCTTTTTGAATACTGACCTCTCCTATAATTGTATTTCCACGAATAAATCTCAGGATAGCCTCTCGTAATAAAACATTAAATTTGTTGATCCAAAAAAGATACACCACTTTTTGTTGATATATTTTCTCATCTCAGGTCAGAAGAACCAACAATCTAAAGTTACTTCCAAGTATGAGTACCATTCAAGTTTAAGTTACTTGCCAAGTTGGATTACTGCTACAGCCCTCGCCTCGTGGCAGCGGCACGATTTGATCAATGCGCAAATCAACAGAATGTTTGTGCTAGCAAATTGCTTTTAAACGTCACCACGGCCAGCTGTGGGTAGAACAAAGCCCTAACTGCAGTTACGACATAGGCCTTAGTGATTCAAATCACAGTACAGTAACAAGCGGCCGACCTGTAGATAGGATTAATCTAAAACGTTATACGAGTATATGGAAGTATTATAGATATTTGTGGTACTAAAGGAAAATGAACATTGTGGACCCAAAACAAAAAAGGTAGATTTATAACTCAACTAAAAGTAGTAATTAAATATATAATTTTAATTTCTGGCATCAAGGCCTATATATATATAAATAGCTTAGACTAACATACATTTTATCTTATATACTATTTCACACGTAGAGTCGGCAATGTGTGATCGCAGTGTCAGGCTGCCACGAAATCTCCGTAACCCAACACTCTTCAGCCAAAATTCTTCATTTGTGAAAGTCGACAGATTTTCAGTCAGTACTTGAATGAAGTTTACGTTGTGGCGTGACTCATACGACGGGAACTTAGCTATGATTCTAATATATATACTCCACAATTTCTTCATTTTTTGTAGAATGCAGTCAGGATACATACAGCAGCGTTGTTGGTTCAGCAAGACGCAGCAGATGGTTCGGTCCGATCAGTACAGTACTATGCTGGTTTTAAAAGCGAGCTTCGTCTTCTTCTTCACGACCTTGATGAAGCCCTCCTCGTCCACCTAAGGAACTAATGATATTATATTTATAAATCTCTTATATTCGCTCAAATATTGCTAAGGTTCTTCATATTTCCAAAATATTACCTACCTAATGAAGTCATATTTAAACTTAGCACATTTTTGGACCCGACATTATAATGAAAACGAAACAGTCTCCTTTGGATTGGTTGTTTGAGAGTTTTACCCTGAAATTACGTAAAAGATTCAATTTGAAAATGATTTTTCAATAAAAAAGTTTTCGTTAAACCTACAATCGATTTTACGGGCAGTTAACTACACAAAAGCATCTTTGTAGGTAAAGCCTAACAAAAGGTATGGAGGCGTTCAAATGGTACTATAATTAAATTTTTATTGCCTCTCGAAAGGGTATTTATTACTTTAATAAAAAAGGGATGTGTTACAGATCGAGTACCCAAGAGGTCAAATGAAGCGTAATATATTTTTTGTTGGAATTGTATTATTTTCCTTTTTATTTAACTTGAACAGCGATAGGCAAGTAGGACAAACCGAAAGGTCGAGTATCGATTTGAAGTTAAGTGCGTTTTAATTAGTTTAAGTTGTTAAGTATTAAGAAAGTTCATATAAGTTTTTTCAAGGAAGTATAGTCCATCCTCACGTTTGGCTAACCCTTCTTTCTTTTCTTCTATTTTAATAAAGGGTTTATTAACTAACTATCCTGTGCTCGTGGCTCCACCTGGGTGGTATGAAAATAAATAGTAGCATATATGTTAATCCATGCTGTAAGCTACATATTGTGTGCAAAATATCACCAAAATCGTTTAGATAGTTTTTGAGTGACAGAGTAACAAACTTCCATACATACATACTCTCAAACTTTCGCATATATAATATTAGTAAGGATTTATTGCGTAAAGGTCCAACAGCTTATCTATCTAAAAAAACAATATTATAGAAATAGTAAGCGAATTATTGTTTACCACGTTCATTGATAAAATTATTTGGGGTAAATGCATATAAACTTAAAAGCAATCAACATAGTGTGTGCTTTCGGCAAATAAATAAATATAATAATGATCTATCTTCTCATGCTTTTAAATAACAGGCAGTTATGTGTTTCTGTAAATAAATAAAAGAAACATCATTAAATAGAAAATATTATTATTTAACCATTTTATAAATAATGAAGATAAAATGATCATCTCTGCTGCAACTAATTATGCAAACTGCCGATATAATTACTAACTCCCTCAGCTAAATAGGCTTATGTTGATCTCATCAATAGCGCTTTATATGGGATTCTAACCTAAGACCTTTCAATCACCCACTTACCCCTGTCATTCCATCCATTGCGCAGCGTCCAGCTAAAACCCAGTACTTTATACTACAAATTATCGTAACTAATATCTAGTAAACCTACAAGATCCAATCAACCAGCCTCCAAACCACATCCTCGCTTATTTATCGCCACTCATTTATCGCCGTTCATTTATCGCCGCTCATTTACCGCCGTACATTTTTAAATCTCGCCCGCGGTAATCACGTCACGTTGTCGCCGGCGTCGGTTTAGCGTCGATACGTGAATCGAATTAATACTGTCCCTGAATCAGTCAGCCAAGTCTTGGGATAAATAAGTTCAGGGTTTAGTGGTCCTGATAACGAAATGAGGGTAGGTTAGTGGTCCTATGGATGCTAGGCGATAAAAACGTGAAAGGAATAAGGTTGTAAATTGTGAGTTCTTGGTAACTAGGTTACAAGAATCTGCTTGGTAGTAAATAAGTGAAAAGCCAATATTGTTAGCTTGGTGAATAAATAAATGACTTTTACCAGAGTAAATATATTCTAGCGAGTATTATATCTTTATAGAAACGGTCGGAACGCGTGACAGACGTCTCGGAATAAGGGTTCAAGAACGCTCAGTAAGAAACTAAAGACGGGGTTGCGCCACTGTAACAAACGAATTCAAAGACTAAGAAACAGTTGAAAAAATAATGGGAACGACAGGATTTGACTCGCGACCTTCCGCACACCGGACAGCCGTTTTAACCAACCAGCTACGGTCGCCACTGCCAGGATCTTAAATTTGTATCCTATTTAAAATAGGAACAAATGGTTAGTAAATAGCTGCGGTGGTTGGTGATGACGTATTCGCGGTTCTGGGTGCAAATTTTTGTTTTACTAAAAAAACTCAAAAGTAAAAAATAAAATATTCGCTAAACTTTGCTTATCTTTATATTAATTTGTTTAAAACAATAAACCCAAATAATTATGTAATACCAATTAATTATATTTTTTTGAAGTCGGCGCCAAATCACATAATTGCTGAAAAGTTTACGAATGCATTCGATAGATGGCGTTGTACATCTTTTCTGAATCGCGATATGGTTTCGTTACGAGCTTAAATATAAATACCGTGCTCTTGCTTCCACTTTTAACGTAATATGCAGCGCCTTCTAGAGCATTATAAATATTCAGTAGCATATTATTGTCCTACAAAGCTAGTAATAAAGTTTCATATTGGACGAGTTGGATGTGCTGACCAGACTAGACGATAGTCATTCATTACTCTTACGTGAAAGTTTACTGAACGCAGATTTGATTGGATGAGTTTTACCTCGTTATTTAATCATCTTTAGATCCTGTCAGGTAAATTACTTCCAGCATTTATAATTTTAATTGGTATTTGATTTTGTGATTTTTTCAACAATTATTTCGGTAAATACGGTTTTAATTAGTATTTGATTTTGTGATTTTTTCAACAATTATTTCGGTAAATACGGTTTTAATTGGTATTTGATTTTGTAATTTGGCGCCGACTTCAAAAAAATATAATTAATTGGTATTACATAGTTATTTGGGTTTATTGTTTTAAACAAATTAATATAAAGCAAGAGCAAAGTTTAGCGAATATTTTATTTTTTACTTTTGAGTTTTTGAAGGCGGTTCCTTTTTCTTTGAAAAAAATTAGTACATATTATAATATTTAGAATACGCTCGAGTTAAGAATATTCATTTTTTTTAATTAGTTTTTTTATATTTTATTTTTTTTAATTAGTTTTTTTTTATTTTATTTTTTTATTTCAAGCTTTTTAGTGTCTTAGTTTTTTAGATTTAACGATGGGGTTAGGAAGAAATACTAAGGCATCATTACGCATGAAACACAATAGAAACAATCAAAATATAGCCCAAAGAATACGACGGCGCCTCCAATACTTAAGAGAAAATGCTCGTACATTTGGCCAAAGGTTCTCGTGTCATGTTGAGAAGAAACATCTCTATAACCGATGGTTTGGTAAACGGGGCGATGGGTATCGTAAAAGATTTTCGCTGGCCTGCTTTACGCCTTGCTTTACCAGCTTGAAGCAGGCGAACTCCCAGACTCTGTGATGTTATTGTTTGACGATCCTACAATAGCATCACGGATTAAAGACCATAATGGGTACGTAGCCATCGCTCCCGTTACAGCTACCTACCAAGGGAACCGAGGATACGGTGACATCGAGAGGAGGATGTTGCCAGTTTTACTGAGTTGGGCGGTTACTGTGCACAAACTGCAAGGAACCACTCTCAATGAAGCTGTCATAGACCTCGGTTCTAAAGTGTTTACCTCTAAAGGTGGCCTTCCGAAGGCAGCGTCAGCGAACTTGAGCGTAGCGTCGCAGCATATTTTCATAGAAATAAAAAAAAACTGCGCACGCAGAAGTGACATTGCGCGCGCAGCTTTTTTGTATGATAATATGCTGCGACGCTACGCTCGAGTTCGCTGACGCTGCCTTCGGAAGGCCACCTTTAGAGGTAAACGGGCATTACAAATTACAAATTAAACACAAATTAATCTGTCTCATATACCCGTAATCTGTCCATTTCGGCCAAAGGTTTTCGGTCATGGGGATGGTTAAGTAGTTTGTTAGTGCTCAAGTCTGCAATAGCGATCCCATTCAATGACTTGACTCTGCTCAGTGCCACGTAGCATTGGCCTTTCGCGAACACTTTAGAACCGAGGTCTATGACAGCTTCATTGAGAGTGGTTCCTTGCAGTTTGTGCACAGTAACCGCCTAACTCAGTAAAACTGGCAACATCCTCCTCTCGATGTCACCGTATCCTCGGTTCCCTTGGTAGGTAGCTGTAACGGGAGCGATGGCTACGTACCCATTATGGTCTTTAATCCGTGATGCTATTGTAGGATCGTCAAACAATAACATCACAGAGTCTGGGAGTTCGCCTGCTTCAAGCTGGTCTCTGCGTAAAGCAGGCCAGCGAAAATCTTTTACGATACCCATCGCCCCGTTTACCAAACCATCGGTTATAGAGATGTTTCTTCTCAACATGACACGAGAACCTTTGGCCAAATGTACGAGCATTTTCTCTTAAGTATTGGAGGCGCCGTCGTATTCTTTGGGCTATATTTTGATTGTTTCTATTGTGTTTCATGCGTAATGATGCCTTAGTATTTCTTCCTAACCCCATCGTTAAATCTAAAAAACTAAGACACTAAAAAGCTTGAAATAAAAAAATAAAATAAAAAAAAACTAATTAAAAAAAATAAAATATAAAAAAACTAATTAAAAAAAATGAATATTCTTAACTCGAGCGTATTCTAAATATTATAATATGAACTAATTTTTTATATTATAATATGTAATAATATGCTGCGACGCTACGCTCAGGTTCGCTGACGCTGCCTTCGGAGGGCCACCTTAAAGATCTTTTATCAAATCCTTATATATTATCAAAAAAATTTTTCTGAGATGATGATCATAAGTTTCATGATCATAAGTTATCACTACGATAATAACAAATATGCTGAAACGTAAGCCCCATCCAAACCTTAGCAGAGCTTTCGGTACTTTAAGGGTAGGTAAGTAGGCTGTCTCTGCTTACCTTTCAAAGCATACACAGGCATGACGTTATGTTATGTAGTGGTGAAAACAATACATAGATACACGATTGCACAAAACGTGGTTCATTAGCTATTCGTTTTTGAAGAGTTTCGTTGCCTGTCTCCAAAGATCTTCATCAGATTCTGATAAATTATATTTTTATTTTTATTTTTATTTTATTTTATTTTATTTTATTGGAAGACCACATATAGCTAATTATAGGTCTTCGCTGATAAACAATTGAATATATTAAAATTATATACTAAAACCTTCCTTGAAACACAAGGATTAAAATACCGAAAACTGCATTCAAATCGGATCAGTAGTTTCCGAGAAAATCGCGAACATAAAAAGGTGACATACATACATACATACATACATACGGATCGAATACAGAACCTCTTTTTTTTTGAAGTCGGTTAAAAATATTTCAATACAATACTATCTTACCATCGCCTATTGTTTTCAAATCACTATCCCACAACCCTAACAAGATAAGTGAATATATAGAAATCGGTCAGACCCTTAACTCGGTTCTAAGTAGAAGGAAATAGCCAAACCAATCGATCTCAGGCCTCGCATTTGTTTCAACCCACCATTTTCGGGCATCGTAAAACAATGTGCGTTGTTTTGTAGAAAAATAACCGGACTAATGAGTGGTTACAGTGAAGAATGACCGGATAAAATGAGGTTAGTTAACGATTTGGTAAAAGCTTCCGGGGAACACAATTTAAGGAAATGTATACATACATAGAATCACGCCTTTATCCCATGAGGGTAGGCAGAGACGATGGATCGTCATGTACTACAATCTTACATACCTCGGTTGCTTCTTCAACATTCAAACATGCACCCCGGTTTCTTATACTACGTACTTGTCTTTTCTGAAGGACGTCATTTCTTAGGTCCTTATATATCTTCCAAGGACGATATATTTTAGGGAACCTATGGTGATAGAAAACCTATGGTTGGTTGATTCCTTTTATTCGGTCTCCAGGTTTACCTGTCAATAAATAAAAGTTTAATGTTCATATTTATATAAGCGGCTAGCTGTATACAAAGGTATCAATGATTAAAAAAAATAATTCTCAGTCTGGGCGTATTTTGGCAATTTTTCCATCCATTTAGATAAATTATGTTATAGTTACCAAGCCCGTGACAGACATCGATGGCCAACTTTCTCTCAAGTGATACTTTGCATGGAGCTGTATTATGAGCTTTAGTGAAAGTCAGCTGCAGTTCCGTTGGTGGAATGAGCAGCTAGCCGAGAAATTCAGTAATTTCCAGCCGACTAAAAACTTTAATTCTTTTAATTATATCTCGTTATAAAATGATCATATTTCGAGCCACCATAACTTAGGTTTTTGTTTGTGTTAACCAACCTACTTAGCCATAAAACTGATAATATTTATTACATGTCACAATCTAGTCGAATACTAAATAAAAAAACTAGATTATGAATAAAACTGCTGAATAATTCCACGCAAGTCCTTACCCAGGCTTTTAATATTAGCCCTGAATTTTTTCTGGATTTTTACGATGGCTATATTCCAGATTACTGTATTAAAATTCATAGTTGGGTACAAGAAAAATATTAACGTTATTACAGTATTATCTGTGAATATATATGCGTATTTTATGTTTTAGATTTTTCTAATTTAGACTACAAAATTTGACGTCGTCATTACCTTTAGTGGTATGTTTTTATGAGTAACTTTAATACAGATTCATGTTATAACATTTAACAAAATTTAACAAAACGTTTTTACCTGATTTTAATGCTAACTCAGTTCAATAAGTTTTTATCTTTATTTCTCTCTGTTTCGTTCTATTTTAAAACAAGAGAGTCGGTCAATTAATTTAGTTCGGTGAAAATACCTCTTAATTGTCAAAGTGGCACACTCAAGTCTATTTATCAAATGACAATGTTAGGATAGTAATATCAAACAATCCTTTTTAAAGCCGTAAAGTTTTAAATACCGTTACTTATGAACATCTAAATATTTCAACTTCTTATTAATTATTTCTATAGCATGCTTAGCAAATTATACTAAGAAACAGTTAAAAAATATATGGAACCGGCATGATTTTGAACCTGCGACCTTACTGCATACCAGGTATCCGCTTTAACCAATCGGTTACGTCCCAAAATGACGTAATATACAGTTGATAAATTTATGGTACTGGCAAGAGGCGAACGTGGCTGGTTGGTTAAAGCGGCTGCCCGGTATGCTGAAGGTCGCAGGTTCAAATCATGCCGGTCCCAAAATTTTTTCAACTGTTTCTTAATGTATCTCAATATTTTATTAAGACTGAATTTGATTAATCAATTATCAGAGTCCTCTTCAACAAACCTATATAAACAAAACCGAGAAAGTATAAGTATATAATAGCAAGTTTTTAAATGATATACCTCATCTTTGATAGCAGACAATCTATCATCGAAAAATATATTGTGAGTACAATAACCTTTTTGTACACGTTACTACAGTAACAAGGTACCCAATCGCTTATTATTTCACAAAAAAAAAAAGGAAAAATTGCCAATATCCACTTACAAATGAAACGGGTGACATATTTCACCTTACCTCAGCATATGAAACCAGATACACCACGAATAAAGTCAATAATGAACAGTGGCCACACAGAGTAAAAAGAAAATCAGTAAGACTATTCTAAAATGAACTTGGTTTACTTAAAGATAGTGGGTAAACGGGGGTCTGTATAAAGTGGAGAGGAAATCGCGAACGAAAAACGGCACCTACCTAATATATTTCTACCTCAAAAGAGAACTTTGTCATCAAAATTGAATCTCGAGCGCTCAATACGAGAATCGAAATGGCTCCCAATTGAATTTCAGCGCTTTCGACAAGTTCCCTGTCACAAAGGCTCGTCTCGATTGAGCTTCGGTTTAAATAGCTTGTAGTTACATCACTACATTTTATGTGTATTTGATGGGGAAAAAGAAATATCTGTTTTCAAGTCACCCATTTTAACCGACTTCAAAAAAGGAGTAGGTTCTCAGTTCAATTGTGTTTTTTTTTTGCGTTTTATTTTTTATTGTTATTTTTGTTCCCTGATTACTCAAAGACGCCTGGACCGATTTGAGAAATTATTTTTTTGTCTGAACGAGTATACTTGTCATGTGGTCCCATTTTTATCAGGTCACGATCTGATGATGAGATCCTAGAGAAATTGCAACCCAAAAATTATCAAGACTTTTTTATTGTTTTTCGTATATTACCTAAAGCTACTCGGATAATTGCATCTAGGATGATGATAGAAGGTACAACTCCTCAACGTTACGGAGTGCAGGGATATTTTTTTAATTATAGGCACCTTAAGGTCGTTTGCTGTATTCAACCAAGTAATACACTGATGAGGCGAGACGATGAATATTACTTAAGTATTTTTTACTTCTTAATTCGTTTTCTTTGTTTTTAAATTTTTAGTTTAAACTTTTCATAATTATGTATTATGTAAAATTGCAGCAAAAAGGTTTTTTTTGCGGTACGAAGCCTTAAAACTATATCGAGTGAGAGATTTAAGGTTGAAAGATATAGACGAAAGTAAACAAACTCCTAAATGTTAAGATCCAGTTTACCGAGTTCCCGATAAAGTTTCGGATTGTTAAATGCCGGTAAATTCTATAATTTTATCTGTTAAATAAGTTCCGAATAGGCTGCAATGAACTTATTTGACACACTAATCCTGTCAATTCAGTAAAGTTATCATAGAATCCTTTATATTTCAATGAAATAACATAATTTAAGTGTAAAACATGTGAGCGAAAATACAAGTTGTCGGCTAGATTCCATAGTTACAAGCCGAATATGATCATGACTTCATAACTTATACTTACAAAACATAGAATAACCTGCGGTTATATACCTGCAATATATTATTTCAGGCATCGTATATCATTCTATATCATCGTTCGTCATCAACCAAAATAAATCTCTTCAAAGATAAGGAAAACAAATTGGCAGTTATTTTTCTTCCACATACAGCCTTCCTTTTATGTTTAGGTAATTCTCAGAAATAATGTGAACTGAGGCATAGAATAAAGAGGTAAGAAGGATTATTTAGCAAAAGTATTTAAAGAAATATCGACTTAATGGCTTCAATAATATGGTGCAATTTACCTCATCTCAAAGTGTACAATATTTTTCTTTAGTAACTTACTTACTTCCATGATAGCACTTCTTGTTTTTTAATAGCAACCCTGTGTCTAATACATAATGTCCCACTTCTCGGCTCTGGACTCTTCCTGTGATAAGAAGGGTTAGGCCATAGTCCACCACGCTGGCCAAGTGTGCAGTGCCGGATTAAGCCAGCGCGGGGCCTGTAGCAAAATCTGTCAGGGGGCCCTTCAATAATTTTTATATATTATGGGGCCTTTGGCCTGCTTTAGGTTTTAAAGTTTATAGTATTAAATAAAACATAACTATTAACAATTAATTATAAAACAACTATTTTTGATTTAATGTGGGCAAATTTAGATATAACGTTTTTCATATCTAGTTCTTTAAGCAAATCATGCTCTACAAGCTGGCTCATTTATATCGGTCAGTATGGGCAAGTCTGTATTTACAAAACATACACAAATTTGTTCTTACAAGCAAGATATTTTACGCTACTATTTAAATTTAATTAATTTTACGGTCAGACAGGCATTGGAGCGCGGGGCTCTTCAATTCGCGGGGCCAGTAGCATTTGCTACTCTTGCTATATGGCTAATCCGGCACTGCAAGTGTGGTGGACTATTTATAGTGATCTTCTTCTTCTTCTTCTTCGTCATGTCGATGGCTGAGTCAAATTTTAGTGGCCCAATAAGTGGCCACTGTTATGGCGCTCTCGTCGGCGTTCATAAGCGCCTCTCTTGTGCAGGTGTTAGGGCATTTTGGACAGTCAGTAAGGTGGTCAAGGTTTTGACTTGCCATTGTGGTGAAAGGATTAGCCAATTCGCTTTTAAGAACTCGCGAATTGCCCAGGGTGCGCCGGACGTAGGGAATTGTTGTGTACGTCACTCGGGGAGGCTCCTTTCATGCACCCCTTTATAGTGATGATATATATTATATACTATGACTCACCATTAATTTTATTATTATTTCTCTTAATTACTATTCAAAATACTTTTAACCTAATCAGTGAGCATTGAACGTGTCGTCATAGGATCATCAAGCGACAAGAAGATACTAACGCCATCTAGCGTACCGCACTTGCGTTTACTCGTTTGCGGCAGCGCGCGGCCAATCGTAGCACCGCAATACGAATAGTCGGTTAAAACAGTGCGTAAACATGCTTTCGTTGCCTACTCGGGGAGTGAGACAGGCCTGACAAAGGTTCAAGTTTAGATGTTTAATATTGTTTTGACCGGTCCTAGGTATACTTATTAGTGCAAAAACACATTTTTAAGTATAATGTTATTAAGGCCAATTTTACCAGCCCGAGTTTAATGTTTCCAGTTTGCCGATCTGTATCTATTTTCCAACGTTTGAACGGAGGAGTGTGTTTTAAGGTGAATTTTACCATCCCCGAGTTTAATGTTGAACCAGTTTTTCAGTCTCTATCTCTCTTTCAACGTTTGACAGAAAGATCAAAAGCCAGGTTAAAGTCAAACTCCTAAAGTGCTCGCCTGCGGATTAAGCCTACCGCCACCCATCGGGCACAATTCTAACTCTGGCTGTTTTGAAAAAAAAGCCCAATAAATCGAATCCGAGACCTTGCAGTGAAAGGCCGCATACGCTAACCACTAGACCAACAAAATACCATTTTCCTTTACTCGTAAAATTTCAGCGGCCGGCAATCCTTTTACAATTCAATCAAAAATTAATTAAAAACGAGCTGGTACAATGTACACGCATCGATCGACGCCTGCGGGAGCCCATCTCACTTTGTTATCTCACTCACTTAATCAGTAAAGGGTTTACAGAATACAGAGTAGTACGTACAGAAAAACAATATAAAATCAGTCAATGTAGACTTTTGTAATTCTTAATTCCTTATTGTACAGTCAGCACCAAAAGTCGATAAACAGAATCAACTTTACAAAACACCTGTTCACAATAAAATGCCATAAGTTATAGTCGCAGCTAGGAAACAAAATAGTCTGTACACATTGACGTATAAAGTAAGGACACGGCTAACGCGCGATAAATGAACTGAACCTTTTTGGAGTCAATCAGACTACAAAAAGCGCGTAGTGAAATTGTCTGTGGTTGGCTGCCTCCGTGAGCGGTCAAACACGACAAAATGCCTAATTGTGCACTGAAAAGTTGTACGAACTACCAAATTAAACATAACAAAAAAGATTATGGTATTACATATCACCGGTAAGTCACAAATATCTTATTATATCCACCTCTTTACATTATTTTATCAATTTTATTTGCTAAAATTTTTCGTTCCGACGCCATATTCCTTAATCGTGAATATCCGCGTGACATGACTTTGGAACTGCGCAACTGCGCTTAGTTGAACTATGCCGCGGGCGTTCAAGAGAATATTTTTGGTAATTTAAAAAAGTATTTGTTATGAATTGTCACATGGTAGTTCAATGCAGATGGCGTTACTGATCCTGCTATTCATAATGTCAAATTTGAAGGGCAATTTGTTCGGACAAGCCATTTCTATAGTATATATTTCTATGTCTGTACACCAGAAATTTACAAAAGTCGTTAAACACGATATTTCAAAAGTACCTGTGCACTAGTATTCCTAAAGTCGTTGTACACCATCAATCCAAATGTCGCTGAACATCAAAAGTCACTAAACAGCAGTAAAGACAAAATTAGGTTAACAAAGTATATTTTTAATTATTTCTGTACAAAAAAGGGACACAAAACAATCAAATGTGGTACCATAACATAACACCACGCTTATATTACCCAGAAGGGTGTGGCAGAGGTGTACAACACTCATACTTCACCTGTTATGTTTAGGTCCCATGGGATAGGAGGTTACCGCTATCCACCTACCACAATTCCAACTCCCGCTTTTGTGCATTGCCAGGTGGAAAGTTCACAAAATCACTTTGCCCAACCGGGAATCGAACCTATGCTCTCGTGGTGAGAAGCGCATACTAACCACCAGACCGACGAGGCTGTAATCAAATTTAGTACCATTTGTAAATGAATTTACGGAGACACCAAAAGTGGGTTTTCTTATTATAATTTTTTTATTAGTGTAGCTAACAGCCACATACAAATAGATTTACCAAATACATCAGCTAATGCCAATTATAAGCTTCCAGGTATATATTGGGGTGCATGAAAGGAGCCTCCCCGAATGACGTACACAACAATCCCCTACGACCGGCGCACCCTGGGCAAGTTCTTAAAAGCGAATTGGCTAATCCTTTCACCACGATGGCAAGTCAAAACCTTGACCACCTTACTGACTGTCCAAAATGCCCTACCACCTGCACAAGAGAGGCGCTCATGAACGCCGACGAGAGCGCCATAACAGTGGCCACTCTTTGGACCAATAAAATTTGACTCAGCCATCGACACGACAAAGAAGAAGAAGAAAGTATAGTCAGCAAGATAACGTTATTAATTTACAGCTTTACACAATATCTTTAAAGATAAAGATAAAAGATAAAAGATAAATTATAACTTAATAATAATAAAAAGAACAAGAAATGGTTTCATATGTCTGTAAAAAAAAACTTTTCTACTTTTAACTGTCATTACGTAGTAATATTTAGTGTCATTAAGTTGACGACAAGAAAGCCTAGCTTAATTAATTGCAATAACTAAAAAACACCAGCCAGTGCAAGTCGGACTCGCGCACGTAGGGTTCCGTACCACTATACATCTAAATAAATTGTTTTCCTTATTCTTTATTATATTGGAGTTGATTGAATGAAAGGTAAAATGCGGTTTACGATTTATAACGTATAAAAAAAAAACTAATTATTAGATCTCGTTCAAACCAATTTTCGGTGGCAGTTTGCATGGTAAGTTACGGGAGAGGGACACACACTTTTCCACCTTGGAAGCTTCTCTCGCGCAAACTATTCAGTTTAGAAAAAAAATATATAAGATACCTCAATATAATTTTTGCAGACCTATCCATAGATACACGTATGGGTTTGATGAAAAAGCAAAATTGAGTTTCAGTTCTAAGTATGGGGAACCCCAAAAGTTTTAAGTCGTCTGTTTAACAAGTTTTTAAATGTTTCTTTTTTGTAATTTCTTTATATTATTATAATAATGTCGACGCTACGGTGACATGATTTTAAGAGCCAAGGAGTAGAAAATTTTCATCGGTCATTTTCATGTATAAAAAAATCGCAAAAATATAAGAATGACGTTCCGAAAAAATATTTTCATTGATAATGATTTTGAAAATAACATTTTTAAAATGTTCATCGGAAAATTCATGAATTTTTGGGTGAAATATTTTGCACCTGGGTTGTAGAATGGTAAGCTGATTAATTAACATGATTTAGTATTGTTTGACAGATTTATTGTACGTTAACATTTCTTTTCATTTCAAATTATTTTTTTTACATTTACAATCAACATATTGACATAAAAACTAACAGTATAATCCATATAACGATAATCTTCAGGCCACTCTATTTAATGGTCAAACCCACCGATTAGGTACGCTTTGATCACTCAGATGCGGCGAACTGTGAAAATTATGGACTACCATACACAAATATGTCCCATAACACCCATCTATTATGGGACAGGTAAAACACCATCTTTATTGGGGTCAGCTTATCGATTTCGCTTTCAAGAATCGAGTACTCGTTTTACGAGAATGTTAGACTATATTGAACGTACATATTTGAAATTTAGACCTCGGAATTCGACCTTATTGGTGATTCGCAAAGAGGTTATATGCTGTTACATTGGTTTTTGAATAAGGAATTATTTTGAGCTTCGAATATTTTATTACTTACAGATTCAGAGAAGCTTGAAACTAAACTTTTTGAATTGAATTTCATTATTTATTGAATTCTAACGCTTGCTGCATAATACGGTTAATTCTCGCTCACGTGCTCAGCTTACGAGCGTCATAAACAGTTTATGAAAAACCGGCCAAGTGCGAGTCAAGGTGCTGATCGATAGTAGCCCTCTTTAAAATATTTATTTTATTTTAAGTTATACATTGTCATTATCTGCGTTAGTTTTGAATGTCTAGCTAATAGCTATCACAGATCATGAGTAATAGCCCGGTGTCCAATATATAGCAAAATCGAGCAAAAAACACGATTTTTGTATGGGAGCCCCCTATTCATATTATTAAGATTGTAGTATTTTTTGTTATAGCAGCAACAGTTTTACATTATCTATGAAAAATTCAACTATCTCGGTATATCGGTTCATGAGATACACCCTAGTGATAGATGGATAAACGGACAGACGATCAGCGAAGTCTCAGTAATAGAGTTCCGTTTTTACCCTTTGGTGATAAAACCCTATAAAAGATTGATTATTATACAACTATAAACAAAATAACAGTAGTTTTTAAATAATATTAAAGTTGAAAATATACAAAAAAAAAAAAAAAAAATTACAAAAAGGCATAGCAAAGCTAAAATTTGCTTTAAAATATTACAAGAATAACACTAACAACATCTATTTTTCTGAAAAATCATACAACTCAACACAATACAAATATATTAGTAGTAGAAGTTCATTTTGATGGTGATATTTAGAATTTTTCTTAGAATTACTGTTATCGTAAATTATTTTTCAAATATTCTGTTTTATTATTGTTTTCTTTGTTACTTCTGATTACAATATTTCTTGTGAAGTAGCATAATAGTTTTCTTAACACTGGAAGCTCTAACATCTGTCTTGTTGACAGGTTTTGAAATGCCTGACCTTAAGGGTGCGGATTGATCAATTTTGATATGACATTACAATGACCGTGGGAGGACAGTAGATACATCTGATCAAAGAGATAAAAGTGACCTTTTTATCAATCTTAGAATAATGATAAAATAAATCAGCAAAAGCACTTCGCAAATAATAACGGTAATGTTTAAGCAGTGTTATTTAAATTTGGGACACTTCTTTTTAAAAGAACAGAGTATAATTTAAGTTTATGTAAAGATATTTTTTTAATCTTTGTATTATTAAACTAGAACGAAACATATTATCTTTATGTAAAGCATGAAAAGTATTTTACGTTGCTCGTAAACTAAATTTTTAATGTCCATGAACCGCAATGAAATAAAATAAGTTATATCGTGTATGTTATTAGGATGTAACTAAAATATTTAGATTTACTTTGTTTTACTCATATTTATTTTGATTTCGGATACAAAGTCGTTATCTACGGTATTATTATGTGTACGGGTAGTTTTTTACTAACATAACATAACTCATAACATAACATCATGCCAATATTACCCAAAAGGATGTGGCAGAGGTGTAAAACACCCACATTTCATCCGTTATGTTTAAGTCCCACGGGATAAGGCGGTGAGCCTATCGCCATCCACTGGACACAATTCTAACACCGAGCTCCTAATGTGAATGTTCTCTCCACAAATAACACTTTCCCCAACCTGGCAATCGAACTCGAGACTGTCTTTTTAGGTCAGTTTTACAAAGGTTGCCTGGAAGAAATCACGTTCAGCGATAAGGCCACCATTTGTGCATACGTTGTTATTTAGACATTCGTACAAAATATATATTCTATGTTCTATGCACAAATAAAGTTTTATCTGTCTATCTATCCATCATTATACACTTTAGTTTCCTTTTACAGGCTTACCACCTGAAAGATACACTGTGACTTTAGAAGTACGATTATTTTCAGAGTCACGTGACATCACTCATATGTAAACGCTACCTGCTACTTATAGTAGGGAAAAATAATAAAATATTATTAAAAATACGTAGGGCATTGATGCTATCAATATCTGACGCGCTCGAGGATGTCCATGCAACAATTCTGTTTTACATAATATTTAAAAATCTATAGCCGCTTCCCCCACCGATGAAAAGGTATATATCATATAACATTTTTTTCTTCTTATCATCTAAGCTTTGCAACCCAATAGGTCTCTACGACGCTCGAGTAAATCCCCATTTAGCATCGTGGGCTCCCCTTCTTAATAGTAGTTGTTAATACTCGATCACGTTAATAAACATTAAACTTTAATAGCAACTCGTCAAACCACGGCGGTTATTAGAGCATCAAGAATGTTTAATGCAGGTGAAAATAGGTGTTATAACATAATGTAGCTGTCACTATCAATTTCGTCCATATGTCGCGAAAACATAACTTACCGCAAATATCCACTCTATTATGCCCATCCTAAGGTTGCCTGGAAGAGATCGCGTCAAGTGATAAGGCCGCCCTTTGTACGTTATAGTTTTAAGTGCCTATTTCTTTGTATGTTTGTTACAAATTTGATGTGCAAATAAGGTTTTCTCTATCTATCTATCTATCTATAACATCACGCTATTATTACCCAGAAGGATATTAGGCAGAGGTGCATTAATTTAGCCGTTTCTGCCATACCTATTATAGCAATCAAATTTAGGCCCCATAGTTTTGTCACTGTCCGTGGTGTCTACACTCTTTCCATATAGACACTTTGTCTATATTTGGCATTACTCAGTCTCCCGCTTTGCTTTGGAGGGAAGTAAAGGTACATACTTTCCAAGTGCTTCTTCTGATTAAATTAGTTGCGGGTTCCAAGACAATTTTATCTCTCCCTGGGATTGCCCGTGTGTCATGCACGGTGCCTTTCAGTTGGTTACCGCTGTAGATCCTGGCGTCACAGGAGTCACAGTGGTGGGCGTGTGGGTGGGATTATATCCCGTAAAAAAAAGAGGTGTATTAATGTAATATTTAGGTCCTATGTGATAGGGGTTGAGCCTTTTTTTTTTTTTTTTTTTTTTTCGCGGGGAAATGCTTTTACGCATACCACCCCACCCGTGGGGGGACGGGCAGAGTGGCTATGTGGGACTCCCGTGCCTACGATGTTAAACGGCACAGAATACCCACTAAAACCCCGCGGTGTGCCCTCGTCGCCGAAAGATGGTGGTCGGCGAGCCCCGGATCGATATTATATCCACAGGGCTCGCCGCGGCGACCGTGCCCAGTTCGACCTCTGACCGGGCACCCGACTCTACTCAGTCCTACTCTCGTAGCGACGCCCCGGGCACACCCAGGGCGTCACTCCGTCGCGGAAGGCATCAGCGGGCGGCGGAAAACCCCCTCCACCGCCCGCGGCCTCGCTTAGGGCGGCATTAGGCTCGCGGCGTACGCGCGCCTTCGCCGCCCAGCTCGCCGGCGGCGGAGCGGATCAGCCAGGAGTGAGTCCTCCCTGATCCGCTCCGCCGCCTCCTTCTGCGAGATGACGTCCTCACAGAAGGATGCGACCGCATCCCACGACCTCGCGCTGCTCATTGCCGCGACCACAGCCGGCAGCGAGAGGTCGTTCCCAATGACCGCGGTGAGATCCCGGCGCTGCACCTCCCAAGCAGGACACTGCTCGAGAGTGTGCTGCGCCGAGTCCTCACCGCAGTCGCAGTGGTGGCACATGGGGCTCGCCTCCCTCTTCAGCCTGTGCAGGTACTTCCCGAAGCAACCATGCCCGGTCAGCACCTGCACCAGCCTGAAGGAGAGAGTCCCATGCTGCCGCCCTGCCCACTCCTCGAGAATCGGCCGGAGCGCCTCCACGGTGCGAAAACCAGCACGTGGAGCCTCCAGCCGATTCCCCCACCGGACCATCAGCGTCCGGTGGGCCTCCTCCCGCCACGCACGCAGCTGCTCGGGCATGGGGACAGAACCCTCAGCCCGAGCAGCCGCCCTGCGCCTGTACACTTCAGCGAGCACTTCCGCATCCAAATCCCACGGGGGTGTTCCGGCCAACGCACACGCTGCGTCGGTCGACACCGTGCGGTATCCACGAATGGCCTTGACCGCCAGGACGCGCTGCGGTCTCCACAACCGCGCCCTGTTCCCGGCGGACAAGGCCTCCGCCCACACGGGTGCGCCGTACAGTGCCATTGACCGTACCACCCCCGCGTTAAGCCGTCGGCTGGCGACGCTGGCGCCACCCACGTTCGGCAAAAGCCGACCGAGAGCGGCAGCCACGCCTTCCAGCTTGGGCACCAAAATGCGGAAGTGCTCGTCGAAGCTCCACCGCCTGTCTATCACTAGGCCCAGATATTTAAACTGGGCCTCGATCCGTACGAGGACCGAGCCGACGGTAATCGAGGCGCCAGCAGGTGGCCCGCGACGAGGCCCGTGAAACATCACGGCCTCAGTCTTGGCAGGGGCCACCCTAAGTCCCAGCGCCTCGATGCGCCCGACCACTTGGGACACACCCACTGTGGCCAGGCGTGCCGCCTCCTCGGAGTTCCGACCCCGGGCCGTGACGAGCGTGTCATCCGCATAGCAGATGACGTCTAGGCCCGGGGGGAAAGCCCCACGCAGCACCCAGTCGTAACCGATGTTCCACAGGAGCGGCCCTAGGACCGATCCCTGTGGGAAACCGCACGACATGGGCCTGCGATAGGGGTTGAGCCTATCGCAATCCACAGGGTACAATTTCCGTGCTACTATTGAGATTTCCTAACGAAAAAATCCCAAATATTTTTTTTAATCGGACTGGGCATCGAACCAACCTCGCAGTGAGAGGTGACATACGCTCACCACTAGACAAACGTTGCAGAAAAAGGGGTGTGAAATCATTTGACCTTATAAATTGCTATCAAAATCCTCAATAATTATCAGTTATATAATTATATACATCCAGCCACCATATTAATAAATAATACGAGAGCCCATGTCCAGTCGAATACCAGTAGGTAATTTATATCAATGGTTTTCTATTTTGTACCCTGCTTATTACAAAGATTTATTTTTATTGCGGTTAGAGTGTAATAAGTTATATTTATTGGGTGAAATTGAATCTTTTGGCGGTGTTCTTGTAAGTTAGGTTTGCCTCGATGGTACATGCGCCTCTCGCCGCAAGGAACCCGAGGGTTCGATTCTCGGGTCAGGCAAAGTGTTATTTGTGAAGTTTTTGTCAGGTAATTTACAATAGTAGCGCGGCGTTGGAATTTTGCCGGTGGATGGCGATAAGCTCACCCCCTATCCCATAGGACTTAAACATAATAAGTGAAATGTGGGTGTTGTCTCTGCAACCTAATGAGTAATATAGACGTGATGTTTAAGTTGGGTATTCTTCTTTCCTAGTATAAATGACGTCCTCATTAATTTACAACTTGAATTATACTTTTACGGTTCACGCTTTACGTAAATCGCGGTCTCGCTCTCGCAAGCCGCCTAAAATTTGACGTTTAGTTTACATAGTTTGCATTTGTTATTCTGAAAGTTTATGCTTTGACACTGTAAAAGGTAGTAGCTTCGTTTAGAACAAACAAGTGTGAACAGACACAATTTGTGTCTGTTTAGATAAGGCACCTTTCAAGTATGTTTATGTAAATAAGGCACAAGATAATGTTACGTAATTCTTGTTGAATTAGGAGCGAGATAGAGTAGAGTTAAATATGCCAAAGCGAATGAGAGCCCTTATCCCACGTGGGGAGAATACTTACAATTTACATAATAACGTTTATTTAACTTTGCGGTTCACACACCTTCATGTCATACATAATCACGCCAATATTACCTAAAAGGGTGTAGCAGAGTACAACACCCAAACTTCCATAGGATAGGGGTGAGCCTATCGGCATCCACCGGGCACAATTCCAACTCCGTGGTGTATTGTGCATGAATAACACTTTGTCCGACCCGGGAATCGAACCCAAAACCTCGTGGCGAGAGGCGGAAACGCTAACCACTAGATCGTTGAAACATTAGTCATACATAAAAGCTCAAAATAGTAGTATCGATATAATATCAGTTATTTTTACCTCGGTAGATTTTAAAATAACTGATATATATCGATACATGTCTGATATATGTCTCTACTAAAGTTTGTATTAGTGTGTGTACATGTGTGTTTGAATGCTTGTTAGTCTTTCATGTAAAAAATACGTCGTCGACTATGATGTGCCACACATGTTGCTTATAGCCTGGAGTTAATAAATAGATAGATAAATAGAGAGATAACTCTTTATTTGTACACACATTTTATTTAAAAGCGGCTGCCCGGTGGGCAAAAGGTCGCAGGTTCAAATCCTGCCAGTCCCATATTTTTTTTTACCGTTTCTTAGTATAATTTGTTAAGCATAGCCAAATGCTATAAAAATAATCAATAAGATACTTTTAAATAGCTTTACTCGATAACATTCATAACTTATGAAGGGCATTCCACAACAAAAATGGTTCATAAAAATAGATGAAAAAGCGAAAATACTTGTACATCCTTTGAGAAAATCGATATCTCACAGAAGTAATCAAAGTTGTGATTTGTTGGCGATACCTATGTACAGACGGCTTCCGTTCAACCTGTAAATTTCCAGTAAAAGCTGGTCTCGCATTGTATGGAGAGCCTATACAACACAAGAGCATCTTATACTGGACATGTATAGGTTGATGTGTAGCCGTCGGAACAGGACAGAGACGGTGAGTTGAAAACACGGTTTAAACTTTTACAGTTGGGTTCTTGCTGAAGTACTACATTGGAGACGAAATATACTTGTGATTTGAGAAACGAGAAGATGGTACAACGGCTGTTATGTATACTTACACAGAAACAGATTGCAAGCAATGCACTTATGTGTGTGACCAGAAGTGCCGTTTTTGACGGGACAGTCCCGTTTTTTGGTAAATGTCCCGCGTAGTAAATGTCCCGTTTTGAGAAATCGAAGTAAAGAAATTGGCACCTTCAGCATCTTCTTACTCTAGGCGAAAAGATTTTGATGGCGGTGAAGTATCTTTAGTGCCACATCTTCATTATTGCCTACATTACTTGACCAATGGGAGAGATGAGACCCCATGCCCTCATCTCTCCCGTGCCCACCTCAATGGTCACGTTAATCATACATCGCTTGATTCATCACATTTGCCCCTCTTTTGAAAATAATCTTTCTCTAATACCTTTGACTGCCGAAGTATTATTGTAATATGAAGCAAATTTACGGACGAGAGTTTTTTGCTGTCTAAGAAATATTTACATTATTTGCGAGAAATTGAATGATTCTTTCATTGACCAAAAATAAAACAGAGTTCCTAATAAAAAATATTAAAACAATTACTGAAAACTGTGGTTGTGAAGAACTATCAAGATGGCATAGATGGCATTTTAGGTCCCATGGGATAGAGGGTGAGCATTTCGCCATCCTTCAGGCACAATTCCAACTCCGTGCTTGTCTTTGCCCGACCTGGAAATCGAACTCTCGCGGTGAAAGGCGCATACGCTATGCTATGGCAGCTATTACAAGCTATTCGAAGTATTTTAGGCATAAGGGCAAAAGTGTGATGATCTCGATTCCATATTATTAAATTTTATGTTACAAGAGGTTTGGGTACTTTAAAGGTAATTGGACGATAAAAACGAGGGGCTCGACACTTCGGGGTCAATAAATTGTACAAAGCACCGGTAACCCCTGGCCGACGTCTTTAACGATTGCGAAAATCAGTTCCCATCCATTTATTGGTAGGAAGTAAGAATCAGTTACGATGTACTGGTGAAATTGTGATGGAAATTTTTAAATTGGACCTTTACAAAATAATAGAGTAAAATTGGATGGAATTGTGCCCGGTGGATGGTGATGGGCTAACCTGCTATCCTATGGGACCTAAACATAACTGGTGAAATGTGTGTGTCGTACACCTCTGCCACACCCTTCTGGGTAATATAGGCGTGATGTTATGTATTAAGAGTAAAATGTTACATACAGGATGGGTACGACATTTATTAAAACCACAGCTTCCATACGTGGTCAGTATTTATTACGCATTTACCCTGTATACCTTGTTAAAAATTGCATCCTGTTCTTTTATGGTTTTTTTTCTTTTTTAAATTTTAACATTACACTTTATTTAACAATTATTTACAATAAAATAAAATTTCTAATTAGTATTAAATTAATTAATTATATCTAAGTTAATAAAAATAAAAAAATAACAAATAACTATTTACAAATTTACAGGTCATAGAATTCCTCCGCATCGACCTCGACTGCAGAGAACGTGTTCAGAAGGCTGACAGCATTGCCACATTGAATGGCAATGCTGATTCTTTGAGCCAAGTAAAAGCCAGCCTTCGATCACGTGAAGCGTCGATTAACCGCTTAAAAATATTTTTAAATAAAAAGATTAATCATTAGTTAATTTATATTGCATTTATATGCATGTGTCAATGCATAGAATCATGCCTTAATCCCACGAGAGTAGGCCAGGACGATAGAACACCCTGTGCATTCTTTACGTGCTTATTTCGCTTCCTCAACATTAATACATCTCGTCATACATGCTTGCCGATCTATGTACTACATACTTGTCTTATAAGTAAAAATTTATTAAAAAATAAAAAAATAAAATTTATAAAAAGCAATAAATCGCCTACGTGATAAGTAAATTACTTGAAAAACTATCAGGCGAGTGGACGCGTGCAATATTTAGTTCATACATTATATTCACCGTTTCTAAAATTTCAACCACAATATCGTATCAATTCCAACCCAGTCATCTTGCGTACAAATCAAGTAAAAACAGATACCTTCATTTTATCAAATTACAGACTACTACCTAATCTCGCCGATTCCCGTCAACCACGATTACGTCAGATCCAAACCTAGTCGTAACTCGATTTGACAACAATTCGGTATTTCAGGGCCTTGTTTTTAGTCCAAATTAGAATGTGATTGATCAAGATTCTTCTTTTTAATATATATATATAACAAAATTGTTGGTGATTCATGTCTATTATAGAATTATAACGAGACTGTTAAACAGCAGTGTACTTAACATAATAAAATGCCTGTCTGTATGTTTGCAAGTGCATCACGTAAGAACTATATGCATGGAATTAGATGTAGTTTTCCCAGGTATAACTTTAAAACTGGTTATATTTTACATATTTGTACGTCACGCGTCTCTCAGAAGCTGAGTTAGCTCAACATAAAGAGCATAAACCACAGATATATTTAGAATAGATCCGGTAAGTCCCTTCAACTATATGGAAACCAAGCGCATAAATTTTGACAAAGAAAACATATGAACACAGTGTCACAGAGCCTATATTTTCGTACATAAAAGGTGCATCTGTGCGTATAGCATAAGGCGTGTAAAATGATGCAGGGCGCGTTATTAGTCAGTATTGGTGATATTGACTACTTGCCAAACTACACCAGCTAGTGGCGGAAAATTTCGCAAACACTCTCCTTACCACGCGAGTGGAACCGAGGGCGGAGACGAGTATTTCTGCAAAATTACAAATGACTCAAGCCTAAGTAAAGGACAGATATCTGACAAAGCCTGAATGAGATAGGATTTGTCAACTTATCCGATTGTCGAACAAATGATTGATTAAGTGGTATTTCGAAGTTTTGCCCTTTTCTTGTTTTTGTCGCAACGAAATTGGGTGTCATTGAGCTGAATTTGTTGGATGTCTTGTTAAGGTGAATGTTTAATGTTGTGACAGTGGAAAACGTGACTTTTACTTACTACAGGTACCTAAAGTAATGACTAAAGTACCCACTATACACTGCATCTTATTTGTAGAAACGGTTTGTGCAAATGGTGCTAATTTTAATCTGCACGCGTAAGATTAAGCGTGTAGCCGGAAAAACGACCGTATATTTTTTTTTAACGACCCCCGCACTAGGAATAACTCCTGTGTCTCAAAGGTTTTTACATTACATAAAGCACACCCAGAGTCAGAACAAATCTTTGCGAATCATACAAAGATTGGTCCGGTGTGGGGATCGAACCCACAACACCAGCGTAGTTGAACCTAGTGGTTAAAACGGTCGCCTCGCCGCTGCTCGCCTGTGCTTTGTGTAATGTAAAACGCCAACCGTGCACTCGAAGATGAACCGTGTACCTTAAATGTAATGTAGTAGTGGGCTTTTTCCTTTGGCACAGCGATTCAAAATGTAATATAAAAGCCTTGATTTATTTATTTTAGCTGATTTATATATTTCAAGACGTTAAAAATACTTAAATGCAGCAACACTCTTGAAATTTCCAGTAAAATGAGGATATCAAAGCCGTGTCCGATATTTATAGCCGGAGAGCTTGTACAATATCCAATAGCTCTCCGTCTACAAGGATCTGTCCGTTGATTGGATAGCCATCATAGCTCCAACATTGACAGTTCGTAATCCCAAACAAACAAGGGTTTTTCTCTCTGAAACTGTTTTTGATCGCAGGTATAACATTTAGATGTACCATAAGAATGGAATAAGGATACGTTTCGATTGAAGCGGTGCGGAGCCGCAAGTTCATAACTATATTATTTAATATATTTTATTTGTAAGTCCGCTCGACCCATTCCGCTCGACTTTGCTTCGCCCAGTTCTTTGTGTGATCCACAAAGATTTGTGCTGACTCTGGGTGTGATTTGTGTGTGTAGAATGTATGTTTGTGAACATCCCCGCAAATCCCGTGATTTTCCGATACAGTCCGCTCCGCTTCAATGAAAACGCTGCCTGGCCCAAAGCAAGTTGTTTGATGACTATGCAAATACAGATTGATTACTTATAATATATTTGTCTTTGTAGTAGTACTTGAGAGAACAAGCACAAACTTAAGACTCACTTGAATAACAAAGTAATACAAATTTTTCTTCTTAGAGTACGTTCGGCGATCTACACACATAACTTTATTTCGTTTTTTAGATACTAAGTAACTAAATTCTGATAAGTGGACTATATTAACTAATGCTGCGAGCTATAGTTTCTGCCTGCCCCGATGTGGTTTGCGTATAAGCCTCTTTCCGCGAGGTGTAGGGTTCTATTCTCGGGTCGGGCAAGCTGTTATTTGTGAACTTTCCGTCAGGAATTTAATTAGAAAATTTTTGCTGTTTTCCATTAAAAAGTAATATGCGTTTAACTTCAACATTATTAAGTTTTTATCTATTATTATAGACAAATCATATCTAAAACAATAAAATGCATGTTTGTTGGCACCCATTCTTCAAATTTATTATAAAAATTTCAGTTTGTGAGTGTGTGTATAATGTTTTTGTAATGTATAATGTGTTTGTAATTTATAATTAATATGTGCAGTCCGGACAAACCGCTTTGGTTTTTGATCTGTTACTTAAATGTTTAGTTGTATTTTTATATGAAAATAAATTATTAAAAAAATAATAATAAAAAAAATGATAAAACGGCCACGAACAAACATGCATTTTAGTGTTTTAGATATAATTTTTCTATAAAAATATAATTTAACTATAATCATATAAATATAACATTATTTAGCATTGGAACAACATTCTATAACTTAATATTATTAAAACCGACGTGAGGTGAAGACATTATTATTGAGAAAACGGATTACTCACGTTACTTTAGCCGGGATATGCTGACTAGTTTCGAATCTAGTACGTAGATTCATCAACTGGGCTATTAATCGAGTGTCATCGTTATTAAGGCAGTGCGACAGGCTATTAATAGCCCAGTTGATGAATCTACGTACTAGATTCGAAACTAGTCGGCATATCCCAGCTAAAGTAACGTGAGTAACCCGTTTTCTCAATAATAATTCTATAACTTAATAATGTTATATATATATTATGTTAGAATGAAAACACGGCGCTCACACACTAAAGACTGTTTTCCTTGTTTCAGATGAAATGGCGACTGGCTGGCGGCATGGGCATACAGCTTGCAGCAGCCGTATTCTGCATGCTGCCACTCTTCACGTCTTCCACAGGAGATATACGTAAGTGTACTTTCAATTCTATTTAATCTAAGATCCCCAGACTTTTCCCTATATACCACAGATTTTTGATTTGCGGCAGTTCACACATAACGCCAATTTTGTCGGCTGACTAAGCCAGTAGCCTAAGAGCCAGTGGCCGCCAGACTTACGTTATTTATAAAAGCTGAAGTTGTCCCTGTTTGATTTTAAAACGATCACCTTATATGAAATTTTGATCATGGTGGCAATGACAACTACAAGTGGTTACAACTAGTCAATTAAACAATCTCTTAAAGTCACCACGATTCTAATTCCACATTCATTTTAACATCTATTAGTGGCAAAAATTGGGAAACTTTCAGCTTTTATAAAATAACGTAAATTGGGCGGCCGTTGGCTCTTATTCTGCAGGACTCTAAACGCGGCCACAAATTGTGATTTTAGTCAAATATTTTTGTTTCTCTCATTCGAATCGTGAAATGAATGGTATGAAAATAAGAGATCGCGAGATGAAAATAAAAGAGAAAGACAAAGGCATTATTAACTAAAAATGTTTTTTTTTTTTGTAGGAATAAAAGGGTAAATCTAAAAGGTATTTAGAACCCATTAGTCAAAATAATCTAAAGACATCTCTTTTTACTTAATTTTTCCATAAAAGAAATTTCACTAATCAGTAACAGTCTATAATGATATGACGAGCACCTGCTACCAATTAAATGAACTTATCGAGACAATGTTGATTGATTGGTGATTAAGAGACTGCTAGATGAGGTTATTACCTGGTCAACAGCTCACTAAATCATTTGGATGACAACCTATTATATTAAGATCAGTCAGTTGACGGTTAGTAGAATAATTTTAGCCCATTTAATTTAAAGCTATTAAATTAGCTAATAATTAAACTTATTCTTTAGTGGCGGTTATCTTGATAAGTTTACATAATGATATTTGTATATTCTCATGTAAGTGGCCTTTGTGTCTTCATGAGAATAATACTCATATAATAAATATCTCACAACTTACACACAACGCCATCTAGTCCCAAACTAAGCAGAGCTTGTAATATGGGTACTAGAATAACTGATACTAATACATATACTTTTCTTTTGTAAATACATACTTGTGATACATAGAAACACCCAGACTAAGACAAACCCCCATGTTCATGCACACAAAGATTTGTCTTAAGCGGGCATCGAACCCGCGACCTCGGCGTCGCAGGCAGGTACACTACCCACTCCGCCATCCGGTCGTAGAATAAATGATTTAAACCTATTACATCAATACAAATAAATAAAATTGAAGTATTCATTTTAAATGTCCAAATAAAAATGTTTTTACAAGCTGGTATAGTTGTTTGCACGATACCATTACCTTAAATAGAGTTTACAATTTTTTGTCTGTCTATCTGTCCGTCCGTCCGTCTGTCTGTTTGTCTGGCTCTTTGTATCAAGTAATCTTCTAAACCGCTAGACCAATTTTTATAAAATTTTAGGTGCAAATAACTGACTACAAGGCGCGTAACATATGCTACATTTTATTGATGTACCTACCACGCAGACGAAACTGCGGGCGAAAGTTAGTTTGTTTGTTTGATAGCGCTAATCTCGAGAACTACTGGTCGAATCTTGATAATTATGTTTGTGTTTGATAGTATAATTCTCAATAAAGGTATTTAGATATTCAACATTACGCTTAACTTCACGGGGGCGGAACAGTAAGGTTGAACGCGGGTCAAATCGCAGGAGCAGCTTCTACTAAATAAATATAAAGAATTCCACGCGGACGAAGTCGCGAGTAAAAGCTAGACCTAATTAATATTAGAAATCCGAAACTTTTTCTAACGCTGTCATACCTGAATGGCTATTCAGCTTTGATGAATTTGGTCTAAAGTGCCTCTAATAGATGTTAAAATGAATGGGGAATTTGAATCGTGGTGACTTTAAGAGATTGTTTAATTATTGACAGTTGTAACCACTTGTATTGCCGTTTTAAAATCAAACAGGGACAATTTCAGCTTTTATAAAATAACGTAAGTCTGGCAGCCACTGGCTCTTAGGCTACTGGCTCTGTCAGCCGACAAAATTGGCGTTATATGTTAACTGCCGCACATCAAAAATATGTGGTATATAGGGAAAAGTCAGGGGCTCTTAGATTAGGTAGATTCCTAGGGCAGGACTAAGTCAACTTTTTATCAACATACTACTCTAGCGGGGTTATTTGCAGCTTTCCGATTGGATTTCCGATTCATCAGAAAGCTGGTAATGATTTTTCCAGCAGTCCGATTGAAGGGCGGCCGTGTGCAAAAGCTTATACTTTATATGGCTTTAATTAAAGTGCCTTTTAAGGGCTAATGAAAAGGGTAAATTTTCAGAAGCTGAGAGCAATTTTCTTATCTCATTTGGATTTAATGTTTCATAAAACCGGTACGTTAATTATACCTTTTCAAATCAGATACACTAGTGATAATATGAGATGTTGATACTAACCTACCTTACCTGTGATACCTTGGCCTGTCTGCCAAAGTATAACATCTTAAGTGCACGGTTGGCGGAGTTAAAGCGGTCGCCTCGCCGCTTTTAACTTCGCTGGTGTTGTGGGTTCGATCCCCACTTGGGACCAATCTTTGTGTGATTTGCAAAGATTTGTTCTGACTCTGGGTGGGCTTTGTGTGTGTTAAATCTATGTTTGTGAACACCTCCGCGATACAGGAGCTATTCCTAGTGCGGGCGTCGTTTATTAAAAAGAATAAAAGAATTAAGACTATCTCATTATGTCTCATTTTTTGCCTAAACTGTCCACAAATGAGTGACGGCAGGCACCTGCCATCAATTAAGTAATCTTCTTGAGACATTTTGATTAATTAATATTATTAACTGGTCAAAGACTCACTTAATCATTTGGATGACAGCCAATTGAGTTCAGTCAGATGGACAATTGACAATGGTACATTGCAATAATACTCAAGTTACATTGACCAGTTTTTAATATGGTTTTAAGTTAATTTGATTATATTATCAATTTTACTAGCATGTTGTGCAGTCATTCAATTTGATGATAGATATTAAGAATTAAATGTAGTGTTCATAGAATCCAGATCTTATAAAACTTACTGATTGATTTTTTATAAATGGAAACTTGCCATTGCTTTTATTTCTTCTGATTTGTAGTAAAAACCAATAGTTATGCAAAGTGAAAACATTACAACTTTCATGATTTTAAACTTTCGCGATTTCCCCTTGTATAAATTATATATTGCAGACACTGGTCTTAATCACGTAAGTATTTTTAAAGGAATAAATACCTTTTTTTTGCTCGACAATTTCGATCGAATCACACCGATCGTGGTCACGAGGGGTAAAAAAAAAAAAAAAACCATTTTAAAATTCATTTCACGGGCTTATTTATAAATGCCACTAAATTCTGCCACAGCAAATTAATAATGATAAGGATTTTATCTCTAAATAAGGCAAAGCCAAGAGACTTAATTATAATTATGATAATTCAATTAATTACGCAGTATCTATCAATAAATCGTCCTTAAATACTGATGAGAGATATCTCATTATCATAATATTCTCGTTAATCGTATTGGAGGGAGTCGATAGCGAGCTGTGGAAATTTAATTATTAGTGGTTTGACTGTCAGACTACGTTATATTGAAATTATTTATAGGATTATCTGCCATTGCTATGACGTACCTTATGGGCGTTCAGAGATACGGGTGTGCAAAGTCAGGATCATATTTTATCCATTCAAACTATGGTGTATTACTTTATTTTATTTATTTATTTATTCATAAAAAACATTACAAAGATACATTAAAAACTACAGCGAATGCAACATAAATCCGAGGGATTTTGCCGTACATCCGATAACTGTACTACGATACTGATTTTGGTATGAATACTTGGACCATTTTGCTATCACTAGAGTACAATATACTGCCTCGTTGGTCTAGTGGTTAGCCTATGCGCCACTCAAAGCGAGGTCTCGGGTTCGATTCTGGGTTCGGGCAAAGTGTTATGCGTGATTTTTTCATCAGGAAAATACTCAATAGCAGCACGGAGTTGGAATTGTGAACAGTGGATGAATTGGCTCTAAGGCTCATCCCTATCCCATAGGACCTAAACATAACAGGTGAAGTGTGGGTGTTGTACACCTCTGCCACATCCTGCCGGTAATATAAGCGTGGTGTTATGTAAATCTTCAAATTTTGATAACCAAGTAATACCACGTTGTCTCACTTTTACCTTGCCACTTAGGCATTGGGTAGTTTTTAATTCTGTACTCAAATCATTATGTTGTTACCAGGACATCATGGCACATCAAGGGCGAGAGGTTGGAGAGGAGGAGTGCAGCCAGCTGCTGATGCGACTGCGAACAACACAGTGAGCAACATTACTGCTCAGCTGGGAGGGACGGCGTATCTACACTGTCTAGTGGGACATTTGAGTGAAAGAGGGGTAAGTATACTAAAATTAACGATTACCCATTTCGCCCAAGCCTCTTTTGAGCTTCAATGTGTTCGGTTTTAGTTAATATTAGGTCTTTAGTTAATCTTGTTGTAAATGAAAAACTTTGGTATCGTATAATATAGCAATATGCGACGTGATTGCGTAAAATGCTGTATACGTATCGCGTATTTTTATCAACTTGAGCCCCATTTTGCCATTTTTCAGGTATATATATAAATAGACAATCTATAATATTGATATCAAAATCGACACGGTGGTTTTTGCGTAAAGAGTACAAAACATCCGTATATCATAATATATATTCACATCATATATTTAATATAATTAAAAGAATAATAGATACTTATATGTTATAAATAAGTAGAATCTTACTTAAAGAAACCCATCACGTATTAAAATAACAAAAAATCTTTTGACAAGAATATTAAAGTTTTGGTACTATAAATAACGATTCAGGTGTTTTAAGCGTAATAAGGTTTAAGTTAGCTGAAGTTTTATTGGTTCGAAAGCCATAAATCTTTCTAACAAAGTTTTGATTCGTTTGAATCGGATTTGTAGGCTTATTATGTTAAAAAGAGTATATAATATGATAACATCAGAAAGGTGATTTATAGGTATATAAACAACCACATTTCACTTTTTATGTTTAGATCTCATAAGGAAGTGGCTATCGCTATCTATCGAGCCCTATTCCAGACTCCGTTCTGCTATTAAAATTTCTTGACAAAAAGGCCATCTTTGGCCTGATCTAGATATAGAACCAGGCTTCTCCCGAGCTCAGTAATGGCATACAAAAACCACTCGACCAATCAAAAGCAGTCGTATTCTTTTTATGTATGTAAATAAAAATAAAAGGCAATTCCTATCTCTTTTCCTGACGGAAAACTAATTTTCATTAAGCTCAATGTAATGCGCAAAAGTAAGCTACCTAGATCAAACTTTGTAAAGCTCATATTTTAACAAATTTAACATTGACTAGAGGTCACCTAAAATTTATACTGAACATTATATTTTTACGTGGTGGTTTTGAAACAATATGAAACTTTTGTAATTTTAAACCCACAATAAATATATTTTTTTTAAATGAACATTGTTTCGACTGCAGTCTTTAAAGCAAGTCGGACAAAAGTGTTAATAAATAAATTTCAGGATTGGGCATTTTATGGACTGCCTTCATGTTAAATTTCGCTATCAAATTCAAATTCAAATTCAAATCATTTATTTTCATAGGCCCCAGGAGGCGCTTGAACACGTCAAAACATTACAAAAAAATGATATAAAAGTAAATAATAAATAATACTAAATTATACTAATTACAATGATTTGAATAACCGGGGCTCAGATTAATTTTAATCAAACTGTTTAGAATCGAATTAAAATCAATCTAAGTACCAGCTCCGATGGGTATTGCATTATGAGAAGAGCTGGTGAGAAACTCATGTGCACCATCTTTTAAAATGAAAAATATAACAATATAAAAGTACATAAAAAAATCACATAAGAAGAGCAATTCATTTCCAAATACTATTATCATTTATGTAGTCTGAAATACTATAGTAAGCTTTTTGACATAATTTAGTTTTAACATATTTTTTAAATTTACCTATTGATAATTCTATTGCGTCTAAAGGAAGTTTATTGTAAAAGCGTATACATTGACCTGGAAACGAGTTAGAGATTTTATGGAGCCTAGTAGTGGGCACAGCGAGTTTGTTTTTGTTCCTTAGATTTAATTTATGGAGATCACTATTTTTCTTAAATTTCGTTTGGTTTTTGTGAACGTACATTAAATTTTCGTAAATGTATTGAGAATGTAACGTCATAATATGTATCTCTTTAAATTTATTTCTTATTGTCTCCTTGGGACTCATCATATAGATAGCTCGAATAGCTCGTTTCTGGAGCACAAATATTGAATCTATATCCGCGGCACTACCCCAAAGCAATAAACCATATGACATTATACTGTGAAAATAGCTAAAATAAACTAAACGCGCAGTGTCAACATCGGTCAGTTGACGAATTGTTTTTACGGCGTAAGCTGCTGAGCTGAGTCTACCAGACAACGTTTCTATATGTGGGCCCCATTGTAATTTAGAGTCTAATGTTATACCAAGAAAGACAACCTTATTGACCATTTCCAATTCCTCATTGTCCATCACCACACTAGTTTTGACTTGCTTAACATTTTTTGTAAAAAATCTAATATATTTTGTTTTACTACTATTTAAAAGCAAGTTATTAGCACTAAACCAGTTCACTATCTTTGATAAAGCATTGTTTACATCGTCAATTACTGATTGTTGTCTTTTTACCTTAAAAACTAAAGAAGTGTCATCCGCAAACAATACTATCTCATGATTATCCTTAACAAGATGAGGTAAATCATTAATATACAAGAGAAACAGGAAAGGCCCTAAAATAGAGCCTTGTGGCACCCCCATTGCTACAGCTGATCCATGCGAACGCTTTCCATTGACATCTACTCTCTGAATCCTATCGCTTAGATATGAAGTAAGAAGATCCAGAGCGATGCCTCTTATACCGTAGTGGTGTAACTTCTTGACTAGAGTTTCATGCTGCACACAATCAAAAGCCTTAGATAAGTCACAAAACACCCCATAGGCATCCCGCGACTCTTCCCAAGCCTCAAATATGCATTCCAGTAATTTTACCCCAGCATCACATGTTGACCGTCCGCGAGTGAAACCGAATTGTTTAGTGTGCAACAGATTGTTTTCATTAAAATATTTAAGTAACTGCGCGAGGATTAATTTTTCAAAAATTTTACTAAACGTAGGTAGCACCGATATTGGTCTGAAGTTTGTGGGGTCTAATGTACTACCTGATTTAAACAATGGAATGACTTTACTTAATTTCATTAAGTCAGGAAACACACCACAATCAATACATCTATTAAATATCACGATTAAATCAGGTGCAATAATGTATCTCGTCTAAAATTTGTGAAGATGTTGGATCTCTAAACGTTTGTAACTCATGTGGCAGTATCCGCACATAATAAATGACAAATTACATTGACAACCTCAAGAAATGACACACTCGTCACAAGTGTCAAAAGAGCGCTGAATCGCGATAACGAAGTTTTCTCAGAAAGTGTATATAAATACTACTTCCAAGACGCTATCGTTGGACAGCTGTCCACCAGGCAATACCACCGAGCATAGTCGGAGGATCCTCCCTTTGTGGTGGAGGACCATCACACCCCGTTCCTCTACACTTATTCACACAAAATCTCTTCTTTTATCTGCTGACGCTTACGTTTCGTAAAAAAAAGACAACTAAGTCGTTTTATCTTCTACTTTTCTCTGGATAGGACGGTCACACTGATTATATATACGACTTATAGTAATATTTTTTCGGGAAGTAAATACAGATTACTTTATCAGTAAATTAATAAAAAATCAACTAACTGAGGCATAAACTAAGACCTAATCGCAGCTATAGTGGTAAATCTAATTATAAGTTACTAAGTCACTTTGACATTGATGCCGAAAGTCGCGTCTGCAGTAACTTTGATGAACTATGTGTATAAGTTATTGAATATTAAGTCTCGTGAAATGTATGCTTAGAACGGTAATGTAGTCATTAGATATGACATATTATATTTACTAAGAAGATGAAATTTTGGTTGATATTTATTATAAATTTTAAATTATCAAAATAACCGACGTGTATTAAAGTAACGACTTTTCTTCAATACAGTACGCATTGAAGAAAAGGCTAACCATTTCGAATATTTACTCAAAATACTGATGACTAGCAATTCAGAGTTGGCGTTTTAGGTAATAAAACAAAGAAAACATATTCAATTAAAACAGCATTTAATCATTTTATTTGCAAAGTACAATGAACAATTTCATTTTTTGTTTAGCCAGCCATAATTTATCCTTCCTTTTCTAATCAATAAGTTAAAATAATAATTCTTGTTTAAATTATAACATACTCACACTTTAATGCACAATAATCCCACTTGATCTCTACACAGTCCTTGAACACATTTTGACACCTCAATGTCTCGGAACAGAATGGCGTAACCAGCACTGTATTGAATTCGGGTGCGAATCCATGACAGTTGGAAGTCAATTGAACAACTGTTTAAATAAACGATTGTAGCGACATCTAGTTCTTTCATTAGTAGATATTTAACTGTTTATTAAATTGAGTGACTGTTTAAATGTGAAATTATGTTATATATTTAAATATAGCTAAAACAATAAATTTTATTCATTTTAGATATCATGTTTCTCATTGCAAGATTTACTGCTTATAACCTAAGAAATTCAAAGATATTCAAATAGAAATTATGTTGGATCTATTTTCAATTCTACCGGCTTCTATTCTTGAGCTAAGTACAAGTGTTTTTATAAATCCAAGTATGCAGCTTTTATTTTTACTAAAATCGATGCATGGTTTCTAAGATCAGATTCTTGTATATCTTGTTAATATAGACTTATATATAATTGATCTATATATAATTGAGCCACCCTGTATATTCAACTATCTTGTTATATATACAATGGCGTAACCTTACCATCGGGGGCCCGTGGCAGAAATATTGAATGGGGCCCTAGTAAAAATTGTTACGTTGAAGCCGCTTACCAGAGATTCAGAATCGGAATGTAAACATTTTTCACCTTAGAATTCCAGATTAAAAAAAAATGTCTTTCGCGATTTTCTATGTTACCTTGGGCCCTTGTCTATTCCAATAGTTTAATGGTGGTCGTTTAAATCTATATTTTTTTTATTGTGTTTAGTTACTTTCAAGATTGTGGCATCTTGGGCCCGAAGGCCTCCTAGGGCCGGGGGCCCGTGACATTTGGCCACCCCTGCCACCTTATGGTTACGCCACTATATACCTATATATATATATATCTAATACAATAATGTTTCGTTTCACAGCAAGTGTCATGGATCAGAAAACGAGATTGGCACATCCTGAGCTCCGGAAAATTTACGTACACGAATGACGAGAGGTTTCAGGTAAGATAACACTATTTTATTTTATTTGTTTAATATGAAAATTCTCTGAACAAAATACAGCTTAGAGAAATTCACATTCTTGATTCCTTATAAGAATAGACATCATAAATAATGTTTATTTTTATGTGTAATCAAAATACATCTCGATATTAGAAACATTATTTAAATAATTACATTATTAACACGTAAACTTCCTGAGACAATGCAATTTTATATTCACATTAATATAGACTCGCCAGACAAAAGTTGCTTTAAATTTTGTGGGTAATTTTATGATAATATATTTTTTTTATAATTTCGTATTTTAAACATGGACTCGCCCATCAAACTTTGAATATATGTATAATTGAACTTAAGGACTGTTGTAATTTAATTATTATTGTGGTGAGAAAAATAAATATTTGTCTATTGTCTATTGTCAATGATCATAAAATTTGTAGATTTATAGTATGTAACAAAAAAATCTTGCATGGTTTTTACCATATATAGATCAGTATGCCTATTCCGGTATGTGTGTGAGTGTTTGCTCATAGAAAAGTCACGGACTTTCTGAAGATTTTTACTATATCTATCTGAAAAAAACAGAATGTGTTAGCAGATTAGCTAATTAGTATACAAATTCGTACATCCGAATTATAAATAAAGAATCTGTATTTCTATCTGTGTGCGCCCATCCTTATTGCGTTTTTGTTGCGAGTCTGATTTGTATCGTTTTGACATTTGGCACACAAAAAAACAACAATTCAATTTAAAATCGCAACTGGGTCAGAGAGTTCATGATACGGCAGCAGCGACTTTATTTAGAAGCTAAAATTTGTATTCCACAATATTTTTTTACAACTTACACACAACGCCATCTAGTCCCAAACTAAGCAGAGCTTGTACTTTGGGAGCTAGAATAACTGATACTAATAGGTACATATACTTATATACTTTTCTTTTGTAAATACATACTTATTATACATAAAAACACCCAGATTAAGACAAACCCCCATGTTCATGCACACAAAGATCTATACGTCGCAGGCAGGTACACCATCCACTAGAATTACGAACTAGATGCATAATTATAATAATTATTAAATGATACATCAACCACGTTAGTAATGGAATGGTAAATATTAATGGCTACTACCAATACCTTATAGCAGCGATAGCCGAGTGGGAGACCGTAGGACTGCGAAGTCAACGGTCTCGGGTTCGAACCCACGGCACACACCTCTGTCAATAAATCGTTAAGATTCGTTTTTTTGAAGATATGTGTGTATTTATCATATAAATTATCGCTCGCTAACGGTGAAGGAAAACATCGTGAGGAAACCTGTATGCTTGAGAGCCTATTAAGTACTCGAGATCGTGTGAAGTCTACTACTACTACTCCAAACCGCACCTAGCCATCTTGGTGGCCTAACCCTTCTCATCATGAGAAGAGGCCCGAGCCCAGCAGTGGGATATGTATAAGATACAGGGCTGCTATTATTATTTTACCCAAACCGCAATATGTAGAGTAACATTGTCGAAACAGGATGAATCACAATATTACAATATTGTCACTCACATATTGTTGGAGACAAAACAAGACTACAGTAGATAGGCATTAACAGATATATCAAACACTATAATGACGGAATGGTTAATTAATTACCGCCTAATTGGCTAAAGCAAAACCAGACACGACAAGTTCGTGCCACTAAAGCGCTTTCGGCCCATTGCCTGCTGTCGCTTAGCAATTCTAAAATAATCATACCATCAGCTCCCAAAATTTCAATGATGGACCAATTGTCTGTAATTCGGACACATTTGCGCTTAATTGGGCCTGTGTGTGGTCTAGATCACATATTCGTTAGTATTTGAGGGCGTTAATTTTGCGGCTGACCAATTTCGGCCATTGACAACGGCGTAACCTCAGTAATGCGCCCCGAGTGGCGTATTATCCGTCAATTAGAATTTATATAAAACTAAGCTTTTAATTTGGTCAATGGGGATGACCATTTTACTATAGTATAATAGTTAGATAGCTATCAGTTGTAAGACCTTTATTAGATGTTTATTCTATATTCAGATATTATCTTTGAAATTAATATTGTTGAAATACCTGTTTCGTCTCTCGCCTGATAAAAATAAAAGTATATTTACAGTAAGAAAATAAGGCAAATTATAACATAACATAACATCACGCCTATATTACCTACAAGGGTATGGCAAAATTGTACAACACCCACACTTCACCTGTTATGTTTAGGGCCCATGGGAAAGGGGGTGAGATTATCGTCATCCACCGGGCACAATTCCAACTACGTGCTGTTATTGTGAATTTCCTGACGGAAAGTTCGAACCCAGGACCTCGCGGTGAGAGGCTGACTAGCTGTCACCTGTACCTTCACTCACATTGTACGTAGGTAAATAAAAAGTGGCCTATAATCTATCCGTACGAACGTGATGAAGTAATAAACACACACACTCACGAAGTGTCGCCTTAATAATATTAGTTAGTACCCAGTACATTATTGCATTAAACAGCCAAATATAAACTCATATTTACTTTACAGCACCACAATCCGTCCTCCAAGCTATTGTATTTGTACCCTACAGCAGTTATCTACGGGCACACACGCTCGCAAGAAACTTCCTCGAGCGTGTGCGATGCCCTCGTGTATACTCAAGTGTACTATCGCTCTATACTGATTCTATTGGAGAGTACTGTAATGTTATTGAGTTCAGCACAAGTTTTGTGTCGTGATATTGTTAAAAGACAGTCAGTACGTTAATGAAATATATCTAACATTTTAAAATGAATATTTATGATGTTAAGTAGATCTGTATTTTTGGCATCTTTTATACTATTTATTCAAAATTCAAAATTAATTATTTGTTAAATTTGGATAGCAATTTTGGTTGTATAAAGGTAAATATAACATGGTTTCAAAACCATATCTTGCCTTTTAAAGCCATGCAATTTTTTTGTGATATTATAAAAGTCAAAAGTACAAAGACTTGGTTAAAAGTAAAACTTATAATAATAATATGCAAATTTATAACCAAATATAACAAAGCTCTCTATTTTCTATACACAAAATGGAATGAAAATTGAAATGCAGATTCTTACTAGTCGACGGTTTTTATGACGTCGTATCAAAATACCTTTATATAATAACTTTTTTAACTTCTTATTAATTATTTTATAGCAGTAACCAACAGGCTACGGTCGCCTCTTGCTAGGACCCTAAATTGCTCAACTGTATGTTACGTCATTTCGATTCGTCACTTTCATCCATTTGTTCCTATCTTACCTAAGTAGAATACAAACATATTTTATTTAGAGAAAACGAAGGTACAAAACTATAACCATTATCAAAAGTACAATAATGAGATTTTAACTTAAAGCTAACTTGCTAATATAAAGTAGTATAACGCTCATCTTCCAAATAAAAACATAGTTTTATATAAATTTTAATTGGTGAATTAAAAGCCACTATGGACACATTACTGACGTAAAGCCATTGTCAATGAACACTTAATTGTACCAAAATTGGTCAGCGGCAAAATTAACGCCCTCAAATACTAACGAATATGTGATCCAGACCACACGCCGGCTCAATTTAGGCGCAAATGTGTCCGAATTACAGACAATTGGTCCATCATTGAAATTTTGGGAGCTGATGGCATGATTATTTTAGAATTGCTAAGCGACAGCAGGCAATGGGCCGAAAGCGCTCTATTGGGACGAACTTGTCATGTCTGATTTTGCTTTATCCGATTAGGCGGTGGCCGTTCATTGACCATTCTGTCAATATCGGGTTTCATATATCCTTTTAATCGCTCTATTGTAGGCTTCTATCGTCTAAAATATCTTTGTGTGAGCAGCAATTTTGTGGTATTGCGATTCGTCCTTAATTTACACACACTTCACACTTTAGACACACAGACTTTAATGTAATAAAATGACGCAACCAAATAGTGATTTTGAAGACGTTTCATGAAGCAAGCATTCACATTTATAACACAAAAATTAAACTTTCTATAAATACTTGTAATATTTTAAGGCAAATTTTAGCTTTGCTATGCCTTTTTATATTTTAATATAATATAAAAGTTGAAAAAAATAAGAATCCAGCAAGACTCGAACCTGCACTCACTGGGTATATGTCCCAAGTGCTTTGCCAATTCAGCTATGGATTCGTATGCTGCTAGACTGTTTGTATAAATGCTAATTCAACATAAGACCCATGATGGTGCATGGAAACCTTTTTCCTTTTTGTCAATATTCATTTGTTTTATGTATATACCACAAGCAAGCTTCAAGGAATCTCCGGTTTCAGTGGATAGGCGAATTATGCGAAGATAAAATTTGGTTGTTCTATTATAGTCATTTGATAAAACAACTAAACTGTATACGGGGCAGCGCACAATTTATCTTTTTCCGGAATCGAAGATTCCTCGGAGCTTGCGTGCGATCTATCGTAAGCATTCATTTGTTAAAGGTTATTAACTGTCTCGATGGTCAAGTGGTAAGCGTAGGCGCCTCTCATCGCGTTGTCTCGGGTTCAATGCCCGGGTCGGACAGAGTGTTATTTTTGAACTTTCCGTCAAGAAATTCAGCAGCACAGAGTTGGAATTTTGCCCGGTGAATGGCGATAGGCTCACCCCCTATCCCAAAGGGCTTAAACATAACAAGTGAAATATAGGTGTTGTACACCTCTGCCACACCCTTCTGCGTTGTTGTATTTATGTAAATTATTATTGCATCTGTCATTTAAAAATATATGTTCATTAAATGCTACACATTTTAAATAGTATAACTTACACACTGTTACATAAACCAGCTCCATTTATTACATGTGATAGGAATCAGCTACATGACAACCATTTGGCTAGACGATATTCTCATTTCGCACATGTCCCACGAAATTGCATACGGCGTTTATTACCAAGGGTTCTAAGGCTCTGTGTGCACATATCTAGGTCAGACACGTATATTAATGTAAGACAATGTAATATGCAAAATTCGTAAACATAGTACATAGATCCGTCTTTTCGTAGATATGTGTGTATTTGTCATATAAATTATCGCTCGCTAACCGTAAAGAAAAACATTGTGAGGAAACCTGCATGCCTGAAAGTGCCTAAAAGTATACGAGTCGTGTGAAGTCTACCAATCCGTACTTGGCCAGACTATGACCTAAACCTTCTTATCACGAGAAGAGGCCCTAATAAGAATAGGCCCGAGCCCAGAAGTGGGACATGTATTAGATACAAGACTGCTATTATTATTTATATATAGGTACACTCAATCACAGTTGATAAGATACATTATACAACTTGAGGTAAAGATTATATTTTAGTAATAACAATTATTTCTTTAATTCGGACCATTTACAGTCATAAAATTACAATTAAGGGACATTTTATAGTTAATATTAAAATTATAACAATAAATTAGATGACTCACCGAGCTTTTGCTCAAATACTTATTATTCTTTTATTATCACAGAAAAAAAATCTCTTCAATTTACAGAACGCAGACTTATTTTTTTATTCATCTTAGGTGGTATGATAATGGTAATTATTTAATTGGTTGTTTCCATGCCATATTTTGTACTATATCCGTCTGGAATGTACAAGCCGTCCTCCACTACGCTGGTGTTGTGGGTTCGATTCCCACATGGGACAAATCTTTGTGTGATTCGCAAAGATTTGTTCTGAGACTGGGTTTGCTTGTTCAAGTGAATGTGTGTAATTGGTCTTGTCATTGGGACCATTGGATAGTTTAATTGCTTCTGGCGTTCTGTATAATATAAAAAAAAACAAAAGTTGACGATAGTAATGCAAGTTGTGTCTCAAAACTTTTACCGCATATAATGAAACTAAGTCCTTCGACAAGTATTCTATAACATCCGTGTCCGTCTGAAACTTGCACGTATGACCCAGATATGTGTGGACTGAGCCTAATTCGCCACTGTGGGCTATGTGCCGTCAAAGTCGACAGGCAAGTTGTGCTAACAGTGCGCTGGATATTGTGTGCTTTGTGCGGGGACGATTTTTTAACTGAGTAAAAGTGCTCCACTGTGCTGAGAGAAATACGTTTGGTGGATCGGTGTAAGTGAATATGCGGTATTTGATAGGCATGCATTGCTTGCTTATTATTATACTTTATTAGATCTCAATTATAAAACATAACATAACATATTAACATGCGAAGGGATTCTATGACCTTGTTACCTGTAAATTTGTGAATAGTTATTTGTTATTTTTTATTATCTTATATATAAACTTAAAATACTTTTCTTTCTAAATAATTAAAGAGAGAATCAAACAAAACAATAGATTTAAACACAACGGATAAAAAATACATATTTACATATTTACACCCAGGGGCTGAAGCCATCGCTATCCACCGAGCAAAATTCAATTCACATTTACCCGACAAAAATACCTTTAGCTTAACCCCAGAATGGAATCTGAGACCAGTGAGAGGTTGCATACGCTAAAAAGTAGACCAACTAAGCAATCTGGCGTTTCCATCCAACAAAAAAAATCTTTACCATAATATTACACGTGTCAAAAGCTGACCTGTTTATGGAAATACCTACCCTATCACTGAACCTTATCTACCTTGAACAAGAATGTCGTCACAGAACCCGTTTCACCGAATTTTCCCGATGCTCGGTACAATTCTAGACTGGGATCCAATCGGCTGACGAAACAGAAATAGGAAATGTCGCGCCAATGATGAAAATAGGTCAAAACAACGGTATAGATAGGCAGCTAGAGGCAATTTTCGTGTATTATATATTTTTTTTGCGAGTGTGTGGAATGAACATTTGTTTTTTTTTGCGCCTAAAATAATTGACCGATTTTGATGGCGTATATATAGCCTAGATCGTAGACCTGTATAAAGAGATAGATACAATGGTTGGCCCAAGGCGCTAACTTGCCAAGAACTAATATGTTTGCATGACGTCATGTTGTGCATTTCTTTGGTAGTAATTTTGTGTAAACTTAAAAATGGAACTAGGCGGCATATACCTACGATTCTTTTAATATGTTTAGAGCTCCTCATGAGTAGGCTTATTCAGGTCTCAGGTTGACGTTAAGCTTTTTGGACGCCCGGACGTATACATTTAAGTGGCCCAGATTGACATCGCCTTGTAATAAAGTCCGGGGCAAAAGCTGTTCCGAAATATATTAGCAAACGAAGCAACAATAAAAATTTAACGTCATTCCCCTAAAACATTTTTAACCCGTAAAAAGGCAAATTAAAAGTTGTTGATTTTACATTTTTACCGTTTTTCTCCTCTTTTTAATTGTTATACTCAATTACGTCGTTTGGCTTTCGATGAAGTTGGCCATTTTTTACAACTTTTGGAATCGTTAAAATATCCTCTGAATTTCGGCCTTTGCTCTATTGACAAATCTGTCGTCAGTTTTTCAGGGGTTTTATGTGAAGCAGGCAACTTTTAATTCTGATGAAATGTAAAATAAGTCTGTAGTATTATGTTTTCTGTAACCTAATTAGACTAATTATAAGTTGAAGTTAAAATGTTCCATTAAAATACAGAAAACTTAATATATTAATAGATTTTTGCTTTGGATGTCAGTCCTAAAATTAACTATAGCTTTTCGAATATTTTGATACAACAATGTGTCATAATTTTTTTTACATTATTGCAACACCATATCAGCCAAAAGGTGCTTGATGAAGAAATAGGCGAAGGATCAACGACTTCACGTGCTTGCCAAATCACATGAGTGTATGTAACACGTCTGCCGACTATCAGCAAAGCAAGCAACTACTAAATCTTTACTCATTTAAATCTAATATTCCTTTTGAAGCTAGTAAAGAATAAATTTCGTAGAAACTGGCCTTTCGTAGAACTACCTGGCCTTGAGTATCTTTCATCTTTATGCGTCACCATTCCCTGCTGTTCAGCCAGTTCACCATAACCTTCACACGAGTTGAAAACTTTGACCTTTCTTCAAACACTTACAGCTGTATTTAACAAACTTATACTCATTCTCTTCACATTTTTTGCAGGTGCTGCACGGCGAAGGTTCAGAAGACTGGACGCTACAAATTAAGTTTGTGCAAAAACGAGACAACGGCACGTATGAGTGTCAGGTGAGTTACTGTTATTGTCTTACTTTGTCCTATTATATTTTAGCGTTATATTTCAAGTGAGGAAATAATTTTGCCGGCTTTTAGGCTTAAGAAACTGAAAGTTGTCGTAAGAATTGAAATTGCGCAACCCTTTTTTGGTGAAGAAGATACTGGTTGTTATGAATGTTGTAAAATTGTAATATAAGGTTAAAGTATAAAGAACAAACACAACAATATAATATAATTCATCAAACTGTTACTTCAACATTTTAATATTGGTCATAAAATAATAAGAGTAAAATAAAGGTGGATAGGACGTGACAAATCAAGAAAATTTATGTCGTCATGAGATTTATTAGGAACAAACCACAATTTTTTTTAATAATATATTAAAACAATGGAATTTGTTCATGTTAATTAAATAAAAATTTAAGATTCAAAATTCTAGCACATAATATGACCTAAAATTTGGAAACTTACAAGGTTTAGTTTTAAATTATTTTGTCAGTAAAAGTTACTTTTCAATAACAGTAACTTTTACTGACAAAATATGAAAATCAGTTTGAGTTAGACACTTATTCATTTAACTGTTTTATATTAATAAATATGTGGCAACAGCACATATGAGTGTCAGAGAGATATAAGTTACTGTTATTGTCTAACTTTGGCCGCACCACGACTTATGACCCTGAGCTATATTTGGCACTGTTTGGTCAAACGTTTGGCTATAGGCTTTAATGGCACTAAAACATAAAATCACGCCTGGTGTTTCTCAGAAGGATTAAGCAGAGGATTATGGCACTTACATTTCACCTTTTATGTTTAGGTAACAAGTTATAATGTCGCTATTATATTAGCTTCAAAAACTTGCATGTTTTAAACAAATTTAAAGACAAATATGGCCGTGTAATAAAAACTTTTGTTCCCTTATTCATTTAGCGCTGTATTATAGGAATATGTGACAACATCACATATGATGAGTGTTAGAAAAGAGTAACTGTTATTGTCTAACTTTGGCCGCGCCACGAATGATGACCTTGAGCTATATTTGGCACAGTTTGTTTTGGCAAATGTTTCGCTGTACGGTGTTGGAAATCATCATTTTATTTTTGAATAGCCATTTTAGAGCAAGTTAAACATTACAATTTGTAAGTTTAGAAAGTACAGTTCTTCTAATAATTCTACGCATAAGCCTTTAATTTTTAAATGTTAATATTATTTTTTTATACATGCTTCTGCCCACGAATCCGCTTACGCAGAACGTTGATAAATACTACGTCTTTTTGGTATTTGAACTATCGATAACAAGTTTAATCAAGATTGGTTTAGTGGTTATTCCGTGAAGGAGTAACAGACCGAATTATTTTTGAACTTATAATATTAAACATTATTTGTTTTAAACCAAAACAAGTACTTATTTCAAACTAGCTTTATATAGGTCGCGTCAGGTAAAAAGAACGCTGGAGGAAAGTGGTGAGGGGGGTGTTTGCGCATTGGTACACTCGCGCACGAAAGTTTAAGTTTTATTTTTTTCTACCTTTTGTTTTATTTTTGAACTAGCTTGTCGCTCGCGGCTTCGTATATTGGTTTTCGGTAAGTACATTGCAAAATTTATTAGGGAAAATATCATTAAATAGAATTTAAAACATGTTTAATTGAGTTTAAAATGTTTAATCTAATTACAAAAAAATTAAGTTATATTGATACTCCTTCCATTAAGTCGTCGTTGGTGACGTGAAAACCAGACAAGGACGCGGTCTTCGCAACTTGCCTATGGTAGGCAATTCTTTTTCAGTGACGTGGAAATTGTGGATGATTCTTTTTATAACACCCTGGTCAAAGTGGTCAATGTCTGTTATTGATTTTTGTTTGATTCTTTTATTTTTGCCGGGAGTTCCGAAGACAGTAAGGAACTCTGAATCTTTTGAACCTTTTACAATTCGTCTCACTGTAGACTCAGAACATTTTGTTGCCACTGCGGTCCGTTTTATACATTGTTTTAAATTATCAACTGCATTATTATCAGCCTCTCTCTTCATCAAACAATATACATCATAAATCACTTTTCTGTGTAAAACCATTTCGCAAATAAAAACTTTTGTGCGCGATGGTATTTTGAGAACGAATATAACGTGGACACAGTACGGAAGCCAAAGGTTGACTGATGAAACAATAGCGCACCAACAAGCTTGCGGCGCGGGACCCGCCTGCCCCGCGCCGCATCTCATACCGCCAAACAGTCCGAAAAATCGCCAAATGCGCAGCTTGACCGCCAGCGTTCTTTTTACATGACGCGACCTATACTAAACTAGTAATCATTACAAATTTAAAATTGAAGGGTTTGTTTTTAATGTCAAAATAAGCTGGTGTAGTTGTTTGCACGATACCTTTGCCTAAAATAAGGTTTTTAATTTTTTTCTTTTTTTGTCTGTCTGTTTGTATCGGCTAAACTTGTAAACGGCTAGACAGATTTAATTAAATTTTAGATGCAAGTAACTTACTACAAGGCGCGAACATAAGCTACTTTTTATCGATGTACGTTTCACGCAGATGGAACCGCGGGTAATAGTTATTAAATTTATTTAATTAATAAAAATAAGTTTATTTAATTTGATAACGCGTAATCGAGAACTACTGATCAAATTTTAATAATTAGTTTTGCGTTTGAAAGTTGTACTTTCAATAAAGGTCTAAGATATTTAACACTGCGCTTAATTCCACGGGTGGAGCAGTAAGGTTAAACGCGGGTCATAGCGCAGAAACACCTACTACTTAAAAAAAAACTACTGAGGTGTCAAGGGACACCCGAATGGAACGAAGTTCCTTTCAATTAATTAGTAAAGAAATTTTTATTTTTCTAAGTTATAAAAAAAATCTTAATGTGGTTAATACTCACTCTGTGTATCTGATGATGTAGCACCGTAGCTGTAACGTAGCATGTTTTTACTACGCCGCTACGAGAATTGCTACGAAATGTGTCGTTACACTTTACGTAGCAATTTTTTCCATCTAGCCCCCTTTCGCAACGCGCGATAAGGAACTTCGTTCCAAAACGAATGCCACGCGGACGAAGTCGCGGGCAAGAGCTAGTTAAAAATATACGTAAAGTAAGATTACAATGAAATCATTGCTCTTTCCAAAAATATAAAAAAACTTGGGTAGAGAGGAGTCAAGTGCTTCTCGGCATGAGGGTGGTGACGATCGGCAATCATTTCAATTGAAGTGTAGCAATAGGTACTTAACCTTCTCTTAAGTGACACTTGGAAGCTGTGCGCGTGTCAAAACCGAAGAAATTGAAGAATGGGAAACGTTAGGAATTAATCCATGAAAATAAATAAAATGACATGACATCATGACGATATTATCCAGAAATGTGAGACAGAGATTGAAAAAATGGAATGAAATGAAATTAACTTGCTTGCCAATCCGTCAGCGTCGGAATTTACGTGCTCTCACCACTCTGTACAGTTTCCTTAATTCTCCATCTCCTCCTAGTTACTTAGCTCCTTATTTCCAATTTCTATGCTCCAATCACGAGCGTAATCTTCGCTCGTCAAATAATTTACTCCTTCTTTGTCCATCTCACACTTCTGGGTTTCTAAATTCTACCTTTTTCGTTCAATCTGTTCTTTTGTGGCATACGCTACCTCTCGAAATCAGGATGTCCACTAACCATTTTACATTCAAAATATAAGTTCAGAATCTTCTCCGTGATAAGTTGTCGGAATCGTCACATCATTAGGTTACCACGCTGTGTATGATTTTATATTTATCATCCATATTTCTATTATTTATTATATTTATATATGTTATATGTATTTATATATGTATATATAATAGTTAAGTATGTTTATATAGTATTTGATTTATACTTTAGAAAGTATATTATCATTTTATATTATTTATTTTTATTTGTAAGTTTTGTTAGTTTTGTTTTTTTTTACTATCTTTACAAGTGCATCTACCATGTTAAAGCTCTGCACCACTGTTGACTGGTAGAGAATGCCTTTGGCATTAAGTCCGCCTCTGTACAAATTGTGCATAAAGTTTTAAATAAATAAATAGAATTTAATGAAATGAAAATATCTTTATTCTTTAGACTTCACAAAGCACTATAATCATGATACAAAAATAATTCTACTCTAAATTCACAGTGCTTAAACTCACTTTCATCAATCATCACAATATATTGAATGTGAATGTGAATATAAGTAAATATTATAATATCACCTGTTACGTTTCGGTGCCTTGTAGGAAGTGAGCCAATCTACAATAACAATACGTCAAAACAAGAAGCAAATACGTCGTCGTATTTAAAAACTTATATAAACCTAATTTTGTAACAAAAATGTGAAATAACGTTAAATGATATACATCACTAATATCCTAAGAGAATTAGTACATCCCTTTGTATGTTAAACAAAATATATTTTTCCTTAACCATTTCCTGTAATGGGCCCCATCCTGTGCCATTTGTCATAATAATGGTTTTTGTTATGTGTACGAATCTCGTGTTTTCTTTTAGCTAATAACACACATAATATTAAATTAGGGTTTTAGATCTTTAAGAGCCCGTGTATATAATCATAACATAACATCACGCTTTTATTACTAAGGGTGTGGCAGAGGGGAACAACACCCACACTTCACCTGTTATGTTTAGGTCCCATGTGATAGGGGGTGAGACTATTGCCATCCAACGGGCACAATTCCAACTCTGTGCTGCTATTGTGAATTTGCTGACGGCAAGTTCACAAATAACACTGCCTGACCCGGGAATCAAACCCGAGACCTTCGAGGCAGCTATATAATCTTTGCCAGTATTTTACTTTATAGCAGAAAAAGAATCTTCATTACATCCCTACTTCATTATTCAGAAGACTGCTAGAGGTACATAAAAATCACACTTAAGTTGTTATATTCTTGTTCTATGATAGAGAATTTGCTGGGTTTGATTCCCGAGCTGAGTACATTTTTTTTTTAATTTCTTAAATCTAAGTATGCAGTTTTAGATTTTACTAAAATCGAAGTTATGGTTTGCGTCTTAGAAATAGAAATATAAATGTTTATTTGCCAAAAACATGGTAACATAAAAATGTTACAATTCAATATGAGGACACAACATGTTTCACCGGATAATCGGTATGCAAAATATATAATGTTATATTTATGTACTAACATTATATTAAAGTTAAAACACTAACTTAATTGAAAAAAAAATTGTATATGTAAAAATATAAAATAATAATCTGCCATTGTTGGTTCAATATTTACAGTAACTGTAGACAAGTATAACTGTTATGCTTGTATATCTACTTACTTACTACTTATAATTACAGACTGCCTAATACTGACCGATATAAATGAGCCACCCTTTACACTAGCAATTCCCTACATTAGAGGTACCAAACGACATTACCAAAATTAAATATATCTCCAAAACTTATAACATTCATGGAAATAATACCGCGAATAGTTCTGTGGTGAAATTAAATTTAACAAAAGTACTTTTAGAATTGTAATAACGCACATGGCTACTCCAAGCTAAACATTTCCAATATAAGCTGGTCTCGCATTTCATAGGCTTCTCGACCAATGGGAGACCAGCTTATTCTGGCACTGTATAGGTTGATAAGTATCCTAGTGTACGTGTTCTGAACTAAGGCTGTTAGAGAGCGGATATGGGCGTTGTTGCTTTAATGCTAATTGCGTAATCTAATGCAAATTTAATGGATGAAAGGGTGTTTGGTTAAAGGAGTTTAGGCCTAATGGACCTGATTTAGGAACGTAAGGGAAAGATTGGGTGGGCTGTATAAGTGTATGCTATATACTAAAAAACAGTTGGAAAAATATGAGATCGACAGGATTCAAATCTGCGACCTCTGTACTCCAGGCAACCGCTTTGACCACTAAGCAACGATTTCCTGCTAGGACCCTTAATTTTTTCAGCTGTATGTTACGTATTTTCGTGACGTCACGGTCAACGGCAAGTTATTTTGTGGAACTGTTTTGAGAAAAGTAGCTCTGATGGCAGTAGCTCCTTGTAAAATTCTGCCATTCGAAATTGCGAAAAGCTACAGCAGTTTAAAAATTAAGTACATTTTGAAGCAAACTGCAGACAGTAGTTCCTAAAAGGCCAGCTTAAATATTCAACAAAGTCACCCGGATAGCACTCGGCAAATGTAATAATGCTTACTATGTTTTTTACGAAGAGAACATTAATAAATGGAATTGCAAGTAACAGAAATTTCTGAGAACGACCTACTTTTCCATAATGGCCCGATTACTTAAGAAAAATATTTTTTCAGTTCTTAATTAGAAATTTGAAGGCACAAGCGCAATTAATTGGCTCTAAAACTAAGAACTAAATAGATGGAGAACATTATTTTTTCGTAGCCTCGTAGTGGCTCGTAGCATTACGTAGCAACTTCGTAGATGTCTGTAATGGCTGTTATAATTAATTCATCACAATATTGTATTGTGAATTACGTTGGCCGCCGCCAGAGGGCCTAATGGAAACCAAATTAACTTAAAATAAGTTTTTAATTAAATTAGATAACAATAATAAATAAATAAATATTCCACAACTCACACACAACGCCATCTAGTCCCAAACTAAGCAGAGCTTGTACTATGGGTACTAGAATAACTGATACTATTACATATATACTTTTCTTTTGTAAATACATACTTATTATACATAGAAACACACAGACTAAGACAAACCCTCATGTTCATGCACACAAAGATTTGTCTTAAGTGGGAATCGAACCCACGACCTCGGCATCGCAGGCAGGTACACTACCCACTCCGCTACAAAAAATACAATTAAAACTTAAATGCCTACATTCTAAGGTAGGTGATACGCTCGATGTTAGAAACAAATGTGCACCAATCCGGTAAAAATGGTTGTATGGCGCGACGTCCACCGCTCGTATTGCTGACGCTGCGCCACGACTCATGTAGCTCCAAAGGTATGCCCGACGCATACGTAACATGTGATACAATGTTTATATTATTATTAATTTAAAAATAATTATATTTATCTTAACGTAGTTTCTCTACGAATTTAGCAACCGATAGCTAGAGCCCATAGACATCATCAATTAGATTGTATATGCGTCGCTTCATCTGTTATGCCTCATGTGCCAGTAATTTCATGCAAGCTTTACTATTTGGCGGCAGGTGAGACGGTGGTGCTTCCATTCAGGGTCTGATCTCATCCCCAATTAGAAACGCAGTAATGCAGGCACTACTATTTGGCGCAAGGTTAAAGGTGAGACGGTGGTGCCTTCGAGCTCATTCACAAGAGCTATCACCTCTCTAGTATAATGCACGTATATTTAATCCCTAACTTAGGACAATTTCCAATAGTTTAGTGTATTATGAACCAGTGATATCAGTAAATTAGAGCGTTGCCAGAATTGGCCATTAAATAACCTTTGTAATAGACGCCATATTGATCCTTTGAGTGAACGTGAATGAAATTTCACGAACAATTTGAAATAGAGACTCCATTTGAAATGTATATGTACGTGAAAGTTTATTGAACATGCTTAAAGGGTCGGTTATTTATTCAAAGTTGTTGGGTATTATTACAATTTCGAATGTTAAATAATACTAGCAACCGCGCCAGGTTTTGCCCGCATGGTACCTAGTTACAATATGGTCTATGTTATAAAGAATAATATAGATTTAAAAGAGTACAGACCTTTTTGAAATCGTTCCACCCACCCGCATATCACCTTCACATGTCATGTCATGTCAAATAACACTTTGCCAGACCCGGGAATCGAACCCGAGACGTCGCGGTGAGTGGCGCATACTCTTTACCACTGGACCATCGAGGCAGTACTACTGAACTGAAAAAGACCACAAAGATAGCTAAACGCTCGTTAAAGGGCACACTAGGATTTCACATAGGCCTTGTTGCCAACAAAGAGGAGGCGAGAAAAGATGTGATTGAATAACCACTTAGGTTATTTCCACTATTCTTCTCTGCTTAGCTTTGATGGAAACTAGGCCTTATTGTTAGTTAGCAAAAACTGCACCAAAACAAACCACAAAACAAATTTCATCGCTGTCTGTCGCAATAAATAAAACTTCTTTCGCATATTCAATAAAGAATTCAGCTGATGATGCAATTACGACTGAGCGCCGACAATTCCATCCAGCAAATTCATAAGAATTGCAATAAAATTCAGGAAACAAAGTGACTGATTGCAATCCACTCACCATTTTATATTTTCCACATCGCCAAATAAAATTTATAGAAATCGACACAGCCGTTGAGCCGTGGGTAAGCCAGTGCCGAAATTTTTAATTAACGTTCAAATTAAACGAGCACCCCTGTCGACATTGTTAAATAAAAAAATTATCGCGTCGAAATTGGACCATCCTTTGTTATATTTCACACGCCGATACACACGATTTGGAGAGCGTGGAAAATGCTCGCGAAATCAATTAAGATCGCAACGGAACGGTTTAAAATCAGATACTTGTATGTTTTTGTCTGGTTTTCATATTTCTGCATGTGAGCGTTTACTATTGGATTTTTCATGTGTAAGCCTGGATGCGTAGATGAGATTTTGTGTGCAAGTTTCGCGGCAACGCTTTGTAATTTAGTTTGTATTTTAGATCAAGCCTTTTGAACAATCATCATGTTGATATGTCTATGACATCGTAGCACAATTTTTTTATTTGCCAAAAAGTTGTTATAGTTTTTGTACATATTTTAAATTAAAAATACCATATAATCTACCAATTACCTAAAATATAATAAAATATCCAAAGTCATTGGATTTGCAAAGTAAAATTAACAATCCAACATGATATTTTATGGTATTACCTTTATTTTAAACCAACTGTGAATGAAGGTTCTATAATTAACCCATTATGTTCTCGGAAATCATATATTCTATTTTCAATTTCATAATACCACAAAACATTTTTAATTCACAAAAAATCCAAGTACAAGGTCGAAAATATAATATATCCCCTTATAAAGTCTTTATACTAATTATAATGGCAAGCTTACACAAACAAAGGAAAATAATAACATAATTTATTTGTATGTTAACATTCAAACATATTTTATAAGCATTCTGACATCTTAAACTAATTAAAAAGGATATAATGTTATATCATATTTTAACGCCTTTTCGTGTCGTAATGCTGAATATTACTTTAGAACGATAGTATCCACTTCAATACCTATTTGTATATAGACATTTCGATTTATTTAAATCTTAATTAGTAGGTACAGTCACGACCAAAAGTCCATAGGCAATCTCAAAAGGCAATAGTTTGAAGTGTAGTTTGAGTTACGACCTTCTATTTCCAAGAAATAGACACATGTTGTTAACAAATAATTGTAGTTCATAATTTCACTTACTTAGAATGAGTCAAGGTGGCCGAGCGGTTAAGGAGTGCAGTTAAATGCGTTTAGCAATGAGCCGTGAATCTAATCTCGCTAAGTCCTTTCTATACTTTTTGAAGTTTAGGGTATCAATAATTATATTTTTGTTATTAGAACATCCTTTCCTTCCTTGTTGTCATGATGAATCATTTTAGTAATTATTGTACATTATTGGTGGGTTACAATAAAAAATCTTATGAACGGTTACAAGGGCACTTCTATTATATTATTAATTTAGGTAGGTATGTGACGTCACAATTATCTTAAAAGTTTATTAATTGTATAAATAAATATAACGAATAAACATTTTTATCATCATTCAGCATGACTTTTATATTTCTACCTTACAACAATGACAATAAAAATAAAAAATCACGTAAATAGTTAAATAATAATAACATATTTAACTTATTAGTTATTATTTTAATCAAAAATCTTATAAACGGTTACAAGGGAACTTTTTTTTATTTAGGTAGGAATGTGACGTCACAATGCTCTTAAATGTTTATTAATTGTATAAATAAATAAAACGAATAAACATTTTTATCATCATTCAGCGTGACTTTTTTTATTTCTACCTTACAACAATGAAAAAAAAACCTAAATAGTTAAGAGCGTGTATTCCTTGTCAAAATGTAACTGTCAATTTTTGTAGTGTTTTGGGAATATTTCGTAAAAACTGAATGAAAGTATGATTTTATTCAACTAACTTTTTAGAATGCAAGTTTTGAAAGGTAAATATAACAATTTCATTCGTAAATACAGCATAATTTTGTAATTTATCAACTTAACAGTTAATACTCTTTCAACTGATAAAATAGAAAAGTACGGTTTATTTATTAAATGTAATTGTCATATTTACCTTTTAAAGCCCACATTCTAAAAAGTTAGTTGAATAAAATCATACTTTTATTCAGTTTTTACGAAATATTCCCAAAACACTACAAAAATTGACAGTTACATTTTGAAAAGGAATACACGCTCTTAACTATTTAGGTTTTTTTTTTCATTGTTGTAAGGTAGAAATAAAAAAAGTCACGCTGAATGATGATAAAAATGTTTATTCGTTTTATTTATTTATACAATTAATAAACATTTAAGAGCATTGTGACGTCACATTCCTACCTAAATAAAAAAAAGTTCCCTTGTAACCGTTTATAAGATTTTTGATTAAAATAATAACTAATAAGTTAAATATGTTATTATTATTTAACTATTTACGTGATTTTTTATTTTTATTGTCATTGTTGTAAGGTAGAAATATAAAAGTCATGCTGAATGATGATAAAAATGTTTATTCGTTATATTTATTTATACAATTAATAAACTTTTAAGATAATTGTGACGTCACATACCTACCTAAATTAGTAGTTAAACCCATATTATTTTTGTATGGAAAACAGCCAAGCAATTGTTACCTCCTAATCAGATTTATTTAATGATATTAATCACACTGAGAGTCAGAACAAATCTTCGCGAATCACACAAAGATTTGTTCTGTGTGGGGATCGAACCCACAATACCAACGCAGTTGAAAGCGACGAGGTGAACCCTTTCAATTCCGCGCAACACAGAAAAAAACAAACTACAGCTTTTAAGATCGTGTTTTGCTGTTGCCCATGCTGGCATTTGTTGGAAAATTTTGGAATAATGTATGTTGGAATTCCATTACCTCAACCACGATATACCCGCGTTATGCCTTATACGTTCCTACACCGCTCCTGTCGCGTTTAACTCAATGTTAGTTCTATCTTATTTTCATTTTATTAAAACGACGCTCGCACTAGGAAAAACTCCTGTGTCGCGGGGGTGTTCACAAACATGCATTCCTCACACACAAAGCTCACCCAGAGCCAAAGAACAAATCATTGCCAATCACACAAAGATTTGTTCTGTGTGGGGATCGAACCCACAATACCAACGCAGTTGAAAGCGACGAGGCGACCGCTTTCAATTCCGCGCGGCGCAGAAACAAACAAACTCTACAGTTTTTAATATCAGTATGGATGTAAAGAAATAGAGATATAGATAATTAAAAATAAAAACGTTCAATTACAAATAATGCTTATAAAATAAAAACTACTAGACCACCTGGCAGCTATTTCGCGTCGAACAAAAAAAGAATCACGCGGATCGGTCCATTCGATCCACCGCGGCGCAATCGATGTACATACATAGAAAAATAACATAACGGCCGAATTGAGAACCTCCTCCTTTTTGGGAAGTCGGTTAAAAAATACAATAATTTTAATGAGATACGAGTAGTAACTTACAATACCTGATTCCAGTACAATGATCGCAGAGACAAAAATAAAAATAATATTTCCTTCAATAATTTCACAAAAGATTCCTTTGTATTGGAGCAATATTTGTACAGACGGCTTCACATCAACGTATACTTTTCCAGTATAAATAAGATGGCCTCGCGTTGTATAGGCGTGCCGTGCAATGCCAGACTAGCTTATACTGGTATTGTATAGGCTGATAGGTAGCCACGTGTACCGACAAAAGAGATCATTAGTTTTTAATAACGTTGGAAAGAATACCGCTATTTTTCTCTTTCCTTTTATGTTACAAGCAATGTAGACGTTTATGTGAGCAGATTAATATGCCAAAGGTTTTTTATATTATGAAGTAAAAATGTAAAATTATGTTATATGTTTTGATTCTGTATCCTTTCCGAAAAAATAGAAATTGTGCTACATTATTTATAAGCAACCTTTGAGAGCTTTTAATTAATTTTCTTGCTTACATCTACTTACTTAAATTTAATAATCACAAAAAAATAAAATTGTGATGTATAACATAACATAACATAACACCACACCCATACTACCCAGAAGAGATGTACAACACCCACACTTCAACTGTTATAGTGGATAGGCCTATCGCCATCCACCGAGCAAAATTTCAACTCCATACTGCTATTGAGAATTTCCTGTCGGTAAGATCACAAGTAGCACATTGCCCGACCCGGGAATCGAACCCGAGACCTTGCAGTGAAAGGTGCATACGCTAACAACAAGACCATCGCAGCGATACTACTAAATCACACAAAATATACCGAGTCAAATAGACCGTTGTTATTACGGCTACTATAAAAAATATTCCAAAAGAGCTAATCGACATTAACCTAAGAATCTACTAATATGTAACACGCATTATTTTGTCTTTCAAGCCCTGACGTACCTTTATACTTTGACCATTCCTTTATTTTCTTTTTGACAGATCACGCCTATGAATTACCGTTTTTTTGTCAGATTAATGTACTACAATAACAATGTACTTTATTGACAAGCGACACTTTTTAGGGAAGTTCACTGTTTGTAACAAACAACCACAGACTATAAATCAAATCGTGAAATAAATCGATCATTATGAAAAATAATAATTTGACTTTTTTTAGTGTATTGTCTATATTTTTTATAAAAAAAAGAATAAAATAATAGTATCATGATTCTATGAATAATTATTTGCAAGAAATTAAGTCGAAATCTTGGAATGACATATCAAAATGTAAACAAAGGTAACTAGGAAACCGTCATAGACTAATTATGTGACTATATTTATTTCATCTAATAAAAACTACTAATAAACGAATAATTAATAATGAACTAAAACCATTTCGATGTAATTAATCGATTGAAAGTTCTTCTTAAACAACATCGATTATGATTTCAAATCGAATCAGTAATGTGTGAAGGCATCCCTAAATGTAATCTGTCAAAAAGAAAATAAAGGAATGGACAGAGTATAGTAAACATTCCCCATATAACGTCGTTACCATCTGGCACCATATTTAACTCTATAAATATCATAACTCGATTCCCTAACCCTATCAACGCGCACTCAAGCCTTCAAATTACCCCTCACCTATACGTTCTTAGCCTGCTAATATATTACAGTATGTTAATAATCACGTTGAAACTAACAACGTTTACACGACGCTCCGCAACGAGACGTCAAGACATCGTGTCACAGTGACGTCGTAAGTTATTACACTGTAAGGTTTAATAACAGCAGGTTAACTTCAAAATATTATCGCAAATATGATGGGTTTTTTTTTAAATATCTTGTTTAAAGCGATATACTGATCGTCTCACATATTTTAAAGCTTATAGGTACCATTTGAAAATGACAGATGTTTTGCTAAATGGCAATATGTACTACCATATTACACCAGCTCTTAGTTTAAATTACAGGTAAATCATCTTCATCTATACAAGTCTTTGAGTTAACCCATACCTATACGTTCTTAGCCTGCTAATATAATACAGCTTGTTAATAATCACGTTGAAACTAACAGCGTTTACACGACGCTCCGCAACAAGACGTCAAGACATCGTGTCACAATGACGTCGTAAGTTATTACACTGTAAGGTTTAATAACAGCAGGTTAACTTCAAAATATTATCGCAAATATGATGGGTTTTTTTTTAAATATCTTGTTTAAAAGCGATATACTGATCGTCACACATATTTTAAAGCTTATTGGTACCATTTGAAAATGACAGATGTTTTGCTAAATGGCAATATGTACTACCATATTACACCAGCTCTTAGTTTAAATTACAGGTAAATCATCTTCATCTATACAAGTCTTCGAGTTAACCCATATCTATACATTCATAACCTGCTAATATTATATAATACAGCATGTTAATAATCACGTTGAAACTAACAACGTTTACACGACGCTTCGCAACAAGACGTCAAGACATTGTGTCACAGTGACGTCGTAAGTTATTACACTATAATGTTTAATAACAGCAGGTTAACTTCAAAATGTTATAGAATAAATGATGATTTTTTTTAAATATTTTATTAAAAAGCGATGCGCTGATCGTCACACATGAGATATTTCAAAACTCATAGGTACCTTTCGAGACAACAGATATTTCGCTAAATAGAAAGACTACCATATTGCACCAGCTCTTAGCCTAAATTACAGATCAATCATCTTTATCTATACAAGTCTTCGAGTTAACCCATACCTATACGTTCTTAGCCTGCTAATATAATACAGCATGTTAATAATCACGTTGAAACTAACAACGTTTACACGACACTCTGCAACAAGACGTCAAGCCATCGTGTCACAGTGACGTCGTAAGTTATTACACTATAAGGTTTAATAACAGCAGGTTAACTTCAAAATGTCATTGAAAAATTATGTTTATTTAAAAAAGAAACTGATTAACAGATCTCCTTAGATATTTAACTGACAAGACAAAACATAAACGTGATAAAATTAAATAAAATTACTTTGGAGCATTGGAAATCAAGTTTTCGCTGTACCAAAATGCCTAATATGAAGTAAGATAATGACAGAAAGTGAAAAAAAAAACATTTTACAATTTTATTCGATAAAGCAAATCGCGTTTTATAATATTTATTTTATTGACTAGCAGTATGGTAGTTAATATTATTAATAATACATTTTTTAACAATTAAAAAGAGCACCAATTTAGGAAACTACCACAAAAGTAGGGAAAGAGGGATTGATGTATTTTCAATACAAAACAAATTCCCGAAAGTTGAATTATTTAAGTTGAGTTTATATTATGATATGTCCTTATCAATAATATGCAAAAACCGACGTACGACAAGGGCACACTCACTATTAATTTACATTGTAACTACGCAACAATTCCGTATAACACAATTATTATTATAATAATAATTGTGTTATACGGAATTATACTTGAACTACTAAATAAGAGTAGAACTTCTGCGTCTCCCACACAATACAACACAACATTATACCGCCGCAACACATTCACATCACGTAGGCCTTGATTGTTTTGTAGCCACCGACAACACTTTGTTACTTGTAAACTATGTTCACTTACGCTTTGTGTTTCACTCTTAAAATAAGGCTTTATTATCAGCAGTTGTTTGTAGCTTTTTGTGGCAGCCCTATTTTGTAGATTGCGTCTTTAACTTTAGATATAACTGGGTTAACTTCTTTTGGTATCGCTTTACAGTGTTTCTTTGTGTCTGTCTTTTCAACAGAGTAGTTTGACATTATTTTTCCCTTACATTTTGTATTTTATACTCGACTGCGGCGAAGCTAACAGGAGGAATCATTTTGATTGTTGATACATTTATTCTGCTGCTTCGAAGGTTTAGTGGTTTACGTATGCCTCTCACCGCAAGGTCTCGGGTTCGATGCCCGTGCAAAGTGATATTTGTGAAATTTTCGTCAGGAAATTCCCAATAGCAGCACGGAGTTTGAATTGTGCCCGGTGAATGGCGATAGGCTTTCCTCCTATCCCATGGGACCTAAAAATATTAGGTGAAATGTGGGTGTTGTACACCTGCCACACTCTTCTTCTCCTCTCTATACATTTATGTATATATGTACGTTCCACTGTAGCGCCTAATTACTTTGGTTGCGTAGATGTTATGGAAGCGAAAGTTTGTGAGTTATCGTTTTTGATACTATTATTTAGTTATATTCGTAAGCTCTTCGCGCTCGTATGGATCTAATTGTGATGCAAAGGCACACATACCTAGATTTAATCGACAAAAAGCAGCCTATATCTACTTTTATCGACGTACCACGCGAATAGAGCAACAGACAATAGCTTTAAGTAATAATATAAACTGAAAGCTAACAAACTGAACTGCAGCTGTACAAAATTTATTTCTGAAAAGTTGAAACAACTTAAGCATAACTTCATAAAAATATATATTTCTACAGCTTAAAGTTGAAACTAAAAAAAGAATTTGATCCCGAAATAATCCCCAGATCCTAAATACCCAATCATTTTGATGTCCGAATCTAACGTGGGCGGGCTATAGATGTATTCATCAATAGTCCATTAAAACTCAGTTTACTAGACGAGGGGCTTTCGTAGGCGGATCTGTACGCAGTTAATGGATAAATGAGTAGAAATCCGAGGTTGTTTGGCAGGTAATATAACGCACACGTGGAAATAAGAACTGCCAAAAATCCTTCTTAAAGTGTGTTAGGAGCGTGGTAGTACATTCATTAACAGTTAATTAGTAAAAAGGGTTGTGAATTCAGAGTTGATTGCCACTTTGTGTACTATTTTTTGTAGTCTTCTACTGAACTATCCAAATCCCTGCTCCAATTCCATAAATATTGGGTATTTTGGTTTTAAGATTGCTAAGCATGGCTAAAAGATATATAAAATTCAATTCGAAGTCTGGATAAGGCCTCAGGCTTGCAAAATAAATCGGGAAGTCTTGGGTTAAAATCCTGAGCATAACATCACGGACATGAAATTTGTTTTGAATACAAGCACGATAAGCTTAGCTTGGGGAGCCAACAAGCGTACCAATAATTTGTATTTAGAAATTAATAGTTCTTATTTCAAAAAAGGCATGTATTTATCACATTTCTTCTTAAAATTCCAATCAAGATACTTTAATAACAATTAAGTGAATAAAATTGTAGTTAGCAATGAATCGAAGTACTAATACCAAGTTGTTGTTGTTTATATCACAAAATTTTACAGTTGCCAGTTCCAAAGGTGTTCCAAATTTTCCAATACACGTCGATTCAGTAACTAACTCGAACATAAACTCTTAATAGAAAACACACGGGTTATTTCTCGCGTCACCTGCTTACACTACAACTTTGCTTACACTACACTAAGCGAACTGGGTCACTCGTTTGTAAACAAACAACTAACCCGCGTTTATGCACTATTAAGCGTTGAATGCATTATTAGAATCTGCTGATTGGAAATTTCATTAGGAACATGTGATAGAATAAATACATTTTAAGTATCTATCTTATTTATCCGTAGGTGATTAACCATAGAAATTATTATTATGTTAACTTCCAATTAATGTTAGAGGTGAAAAGTGGGTGTAATACCCCTCTATCACACCCTTCTGGGTACGGGTAGTATAGGCGTGATGTTATGTTATATTAATGTTACTATATTTGTAGCTCACCACTAAGAAAAAGTACATAATAATATTTTTACGAATATAACTTACTCTAGAAGGTAACATGAAAAAATCCAAGTTTCAAAAACAACACAGTGATGTATGAATTACAAAAACCCCAAAGCTAGTTTTAAAGGTGCTTCCAATTCTTCAATACACGCCGATTCAGAAACAAACTCGAAGATAAACTCGTAATAGAAAACATACGGGTAATTTCTCGCGGCACCTGCTTACTCTACAACTTTGCTTACACTACACTAAGCGAACTGGGTCACTCGTTTGTAAACAAACAACTAACCCGCGTTTATGCACTATTAAGTGCTGTAATGCATAATTAGAATTTGATGATTGAACATTTTACAAGGCAAATATAATTAACTTCACATAAGTATGCAGTAGTTTTCCTCAGTGTGTAGCATCTGAAATCGATGTTTAGTAGTATTCCTTATATTAACTATGTTTATATTATCCAAAAGATGTGGCACAGGTGTTTACCAACCATATTACACCCGTTATCATTAGGTTCCATGTCCAATGTGATTGGAAGTGAGCTTATCGCCATCTACCGTACCAACGACGAGACCTCTCGGTAAGTGATTGCATACCCTAGACAAACAAGGCAACAGTGAGATCAGCGTTCATAAACTATTCACGTCATGTATTGACTTAGGTAAACGAAATCAGCTCGATCTATGTAAACATCAATTTGCGTTGGTAAATACCTTATCAAGAAAACGCCTATAGAAATAACAAGAAGATGTTTGTAGCACACTACTAATAAAGACGTCCGTACGTGTACCTAATGACGAAACAAAAAAAACCAGCCAAGTCCGTTCCGTACGTTTATCTCTTAAAAATTTATTTTATTTTATTTAATTATTTATTTTTAAAATAAATATATGTATTATTAAATATTTTGTGAATATTTCAAGCGTTAACCTGTTACCGTTATCAATATCAAGTTGGAAAACAAAAAAAAAACGTTTATTGCATGGCCCCCTAAAAGTTAATTTTATTCGGTTTTTAGTATTTATTGTTATAGCGACACCAGTTATTCATCATTTGTGAAAATTTCAACTGTCTAACTATCACAGGTCATGAGTTACAGCCCGGTGACCAATATAAAGCATAAACGAGATAAAAAACACGGTTTGTGTATGGGACATACAGACGGACAGTAATAGTATTCCGTTTTGTACCCTTTGGGTACGGAACCCTAAAAAAGGCAATAATCATAAAAATTCCAAATATTATGAAAAAAAATATTAACTCACTGCTGTTTGAAGAGAAAAATAATGCATTTCGCTATTTCATTCTTTCATCTCAGCTCTTTCATCTTTGTTTTATAATCTCGTAAATTCTACATCTAACAGGCCGCCTGTTCTGCCCAACCAGCCAAGTAATCGAAAGTTCGTCCATTTATAAATCGGGTCCACATTTAGCCGTAGAAAGCGGCACTGCATTGCCGTCTAAATGTCCAGAACGGCAATCGCTGACGATAATGTATTGCTAGCTTTGGTAGCTATTCACGATCCGAATAGCAGCCCGTCAACTCGGAATAGAAGCCTATTTTCGTTCGAGGCCAATATTCCATGTTTATAAGGAAGGTTATTATCAAGCAGTATTTATATTTTGCATGTCTGTACAAAAACTATCCTAGTGAAACTCAGATAGAACTACAGTTTTTCATATTTCATATTTTTTTAAACCGATGAAAGGGTTGAATGTTGCATTTTATTAGAGCTTAAATTAGAAAATTCTACAATAAAGTTATAATATCTCTCTTTTGATTAGCATTATTTAGGTATATCACGGGATATTTTAGTTTAGTCTAAAATCTTATATTCTTGAGATAATTTTTAAATTAAGATGTGAGCCACTACACTACTACATTAACACTACATTGCATTACATCTACATTACAATTAATACATTTTCATCTCAGCAGATCGGAAAGTTGTTCTTTGTTCAAGTTATTTTAGTGAGCAAAACTCGATTTTGTTTCGAGTTTTTCTTGTTAATGACACAAACCTATCACTTCACGTCATCTAGTCCCAAACTAGGCAAAACTTGTGCTATGGGTACTATTTCGAGCTACTGAGGCGAAATGTTGTATGTGCGACACGAGATTAAAGTTATTTACATCTCGTGCTTTTCAGTCCCTCATTACGTTCAAGATTCTTACCTTAAATCTTTCACTTATTCAGGACTCATAATTAGCACTCAAAGAAAATATGAACTTTGCTTTCTTGTTGCACAAATATCTGTTTCTTTTCAAAGCAAAGTCTTAAAGCTTTTTCTTTGAAACTTGTCTCAATATCCGTCATTCTCAAATCCAAACAAAGGCAGTGCCGCGTATTATCTAATAGGCTAAACAATTTTCACAAAAACTCAAGCCTCAGAAAAAATATTCCTTCTCGTAGATTTATTGGGCGTACGCGCGACTGTTTAGCAAAATACCTCGAATTTAACTCAAACACTGTTGAGGCCCGTTTACATTCAATCGGCTTGAGAAACGATTTATTAAAATGTTTTATGTGAGTGTAAAAGTACTTGTGTTGTGTGCAAGTCATTGTTTTTTGCTATTTCTTTCGCATTTTTTATTATTTTATATTATTTACAAAACGAAAAATGCTTAATGAATGATAATGCAAATAATGTTTATTCTTAACGCTACGTTTCAGTTCATGATATTATGTTGAATAAAACCTGATTCTGACCTCTGGACATAGGTCATAAGACACTATCCTTTTATTTTCGGCAAAATAGATAGCTATACTATTAGCCATTTAGGTGAAATTATATCGTGGCCTTTTAGTAGAGAGCAACATTTCGGCACATTTTGTAAGTAGGTTCAGTTAGCGACATAAATCGTTAAACACGTCAACATATGAATTACCATACGATTATTATTTAATTTAGGATAAAAATGGAAATAATGGAAGTAATTACATACATTAAAATGAAAAATATTTACTAACATAAAGATAAAGATAAATTTGGATTTTTTACATTAGATAGAACGCCAGAAGCAATTACACTATCCAATGGTTCCAATGACAAGGCCAAATACACACATTCACTCACACAAGCACACCCAGTCTCAGAACAAATCTTTGCGAATCACACAAAGATAGAAAAACATAGATTATAACATAATTTTTACTAACAAGCTATGGATCTACATTAAAATAAGCAATAAAGCAGATTTACATATAGGTCTGTCCTTAACTTTATAGGTCTATGCATACAACTCACATTTCAGATATCACATATATAAAATAATGCGCATATTATTGATTACTCTAAGTTTTTTTGATTGAATTATGAAATAATAACGATTTAGAGATATAAATGACTTTAACTTTTTTTAAATTGCAACGAATTATATTGCTAACCGTATATTAACTAACCGTAAGGTTTGCGTGGTTGTATTTATCAAACATATTCGTCAATAGTATAAAAACCTTGAAACATTGTCGTGCGCTCCATAATAGCTATACTGTATTCTTGTATCAGTATTGACATTTCGCCGTAGAAAAAAGCAAATAAATTAATAAATATCACACAACGTCATCTAGTCCGAAACTAAGCAGAGCGTGTACTATGGCTACTAGAATAACTGATACTAATACATATATACTGTTTCTTTTGTAAATACATACTTATTGTAGAAAGAAACACCCAGTCCAAGACAAACCTCCATGTTTATGCTCACAAAGATTTGTCTTTTGCGGGAATCTAACCCGCAACACTACCGACTCCGTTATCCGATCGTTTCAATGATTCGATCGAAATTCGAGGGCCCGGCCTCTGTCCTCTCGACAAATAAAATTAATGTCTAATGTGAAATCTCCTTTACGCAAATATGCCTTCTGCCTGTTGTGGTACATTCAACGAAGCCTTAAGTACCCATTGTATTGTACCCACAAGCATTCCCTTTTTACGACTGACATATTTTACTTGGCAGGCTAATGCGCCTATTGAATTTGATGGGATTATATTTTGGATTGATAGCTACTTTCTTATTGCTTATTGGGATGAAAAATGTGTTCTATATTTACAGATATGTAATGTTAAATGTGTCACATTAACATTACATACTTAAATATATTTACCTTTACCGCAGTGCCTGAAGACGAAAGTCTACAACCAGTGCGTCCTGCCTGTTATGACCTACGGTGCCGAGACATGGACATTAACGGTTGCACTAGTCCACAAATTTAAAGTCGCGCAGCGGGCTATGGAGCGAGCTATGCTCGGAGTTTCTTTGAAGGATAAAATTCGTAATGAGGTCATCCGACAAAGAACCAAAGTGACCGACATAGCTCGCAAAATAAGCTCGCTGAAGTGGCAGTGGGCTGGTCACGTTTGCCGACGGACCGACAGCCGCTGGAGCAAACGAGTCCTGGAATGGAGACCGCGACTCGGCAACCGTAAGGTGGGACGCCCCCCTGCCAGGTGGACTGACGACCTGAAGAAGGTCGCTGGAGGGGACTGGATGCGGAAGGCACAGGACCGGGTGTTGTGGCGCACATTAAGAGAGGCCTATGTCCAGCAGTGGACTGCGAGAGGCTAAATGATGATGATGATGATGAATTAAATATATTGGACTAGAATGACCCCTAATGTTATCGGTAAGAAAGCTCAAATATCGATCTATTTAATAAAAGACTATCGTTTTGCATTCATAACATGACTAACCAATGGTTCGAACAAGTTCTCTAACCGTCTAAATAATTTTTAAAATATATTTTTTTCTTTTTAACACGCTTATATTAGCTTCACCTGTATGTTTGTTTGTTTGTTTGTTTGTATGTAACCGACTCCTTTGGACTCGATTTTGACCCACTTTAAACGGACAGATTTAATTCAAACTTTCTACACTTGTAAAGAATCAGCGACAATATAATAATTTCATAAATTTATCTCATTATCCTGATTAGGATCGCCAGGATTAAAAAAAAACTAAAAAACACGCTTTTAAATAACATCAAACTAAAAAGTGAAAAATAAATATAGTTTAAAAAAACTAAAAAAACACGCTTTTAAAGCACATCAAACTAAAAAGTGAAAAATAATTCTTATTATAACCTGAAAATAATAATAAACGAAAAATACTAGTACTATTGTGAAAAAAAGCGTGGGGCGCTCTGTGCCATATTTTTCGTCTATCGAGCGACCCACGCTTTTTTTCACAATAGTACTAGTATTTTTCGTTTATTATTATTTTCAGGTTATAATAAGAATTATTTTTCACTTTTTAGTTTGATGTGCTTTAAAAGCGTGTTTTTTTAGTTTTTTTAAACTATATTTTTAACTTATTACTCAGCAGAATAGCAGCCTTTTAATCTCTTTATCAATCGCTAAATATTTAAATGCGAAAGCTTGAAAATGGTTTTTGGTTATTCCATTTGTAATTCATAAAGATTTATAAATAAAATATGCGAAGCTAAAACTTAATATAGCTATTAGTACGATATATATGTGATACTTTGAATATATAACTAGTGTCCCGCCATTATTTCCGTTCCGTTCTGGGTACTATGTAGTACTTACTATATACTTGATATGTTTAATTCATAAAAACATTTGTTTTGAATCATTCTATATATTTAAAAAAGCCGCATCAAAATCCGTTGCGTAGATTTAAAGATCTAAGCATACATAGGGACACAGGTAGCGACTATGTTTTATTCGTTGTAGTGATATGCAAAAACATTAGTTTAGAATATTATGAAAACGTTAAAATAGTGTATCTATTTAATTGGATATTTGGGAGATATAGTATCATAAGTATTCAGGTTTGAAAGTTATTTGATAATTGCTAATATCTAGTTGAAAAAAGAGATATAGATCAGTATAACGAAAAAAATATAGTTGGTTATTATAGTTATTTTATTTACCTACGCCTCTAGCGAACCTGATTGTAAGTGTAGTACATCCCATGGACATCAACAATCCACAAAAGTAGATTGTAGATGCGTCGCTGTAGCTGAGCACTTCAGTGTTATACCTCATATGCCAGTAATTTCAGAGCCTGATCTCACCACCAAACCGGAACACAGTAATTCAAGCACTACTATTTGGCGGCAGGTTAAAGGTGAGACGGTGGTGCTACCGTCCTTGAACTTGTTCACTAGAGCTCCACTAGTAATATTGAAATCAAACTAGAGCCTTGTCCTATAAAGAATAACTTGTCATCAACGTAATCTATCCATTTAATCAACTTTCAAACCCATTGCATTCAATAGAGAGTGCCGTATCTCAAGGACACCACCTAAATAATTTCCAAGGCCTGTTTTCAAAGAATCCTTTGAAAGCACAACTTGTGAAATCATTTACGTTATGTAAATTCAATGATACTATCGCTTAAGGGATGTGACGAAAGACTGAGTACTTATTTGAATACCTCACAATTTGAATACCCTGTTTTGAATATCGGCTATTTGGTATTTAGTATCGAGTACCTAGTGGAAGCTTAAATACTTATTGTATCATGACTACTAGTTAAATATATAAATAAATAAATAATTTGCCTTACCATTTATTTGGAGCTCGACAATTTGGCTACTGTAGTGAACAACTGGCAACAGGATAATCTTTTTTTAATTCTATCTTTGTCCAGGTCTATTGACCTCGGCAAAATAAATAATCATTTTATATCTTGTACTCGAAATAAACTGTATAAATTCGAATAGGTACCCCATCAAAGTTTGTGTTCATATTTTGACTTAGTTATATTTTAATTTGAGTACCACAAATATCATATTCGAATACCAAAACAAGGTGACGTGGTACATCAATTATCTGCATACCAATGCCGACGGTTCGCTTTAGAAGCGCCTGCTTTTTGATACCCAAATCTTGTTATTTTTATTGTTCCAATGAAATAACGAAGCGGAGGATTTAATTCTGTATATTGGAAAAAAATCTACCGACGACAGATTCTCGTTGTATTTTTAGACATATTGATTTCAGAGCGGAATTCTATTAGGGATATTAGCTAGCAGTGATTAGCTTTATCTTTTTTGTTGGAAATATTTTAAGTCATTTCGACGGAGGATTTTATAAGCGAGTATATTATTTTATAAAATATTAAAGTTGAAAAATTAAGAATCCAGCAGGACTCGAACCTGCACCCCCTGGGTATACGCCCCAAGTGCTTTGCCAAAATTCAGCTATGGATTCGTATGCTGCCGGACTCGAAATTTCTCAACTCTTTTTGTGCCAGCTTTTAGCTAGACGAACCTTATTTGGTTTTAGCGCCATCTATGTGATGTGATAAGTCACTATTCACATACTGTAAGTTTGAATTAAGATCAACACTGTTACAGTCAAGAGATGACGCATTTTTATCAAATACTTGTAATATTTTTAAAGCAAATTTTAGCTTTGCTATGCCTTTTTGTAATTTATAAAATATTAAAGTTGAAAAATTAAGAATCCAGCAGGACTCGAACCTGCACCCCCTGGGTATATGCCCAAAAAGGCATAGCAAAGCTAAAATATGCTTTAAAAATATTACGAGTATATTATTATTAAAAACTAGCTGACCCGATTGACGCGGTCTTGTCTGACGTTTATCTACAGATTCATTTCACCAGTCAATCATCGGGCGATCAACATTGTTTATTATCAGGCTACCATTGATCAGTCAAAGCTATCCGAACAATCGATGATCATCGTTTACATAAATCGATTGCAAATTACTGTAATAACACCCTTACACTGAGCCTTTAATCTGAGCTCTAACTGAGTCTAACTTGTAAATCGAATTATAACACTAATTCTAGGTACAGAAGACGAGTTTAGGTTCCAACTTAGTCTCAGTAAAAGCTCATAGTTAGCACCAGTTGGGAATAGAAGAAACTTTGCCATCTGTTTTTGTTCTCGCCTTAGTTATGAAAGTTTATTGAAGTAAGTGGTTTATTTCTTAACTGGGTTACGAACTATAACTAAAATTAGCCCGATTCACTACTTTGTAAAAAATGTATTTGTTGCGCAGTGTATGATTTAATTCCTAGTACCACAGCTAGATTTTTTTATTAAAAAAAGGTAGATACGGTATTTGCTTGAAGAACCGACAACTGATGAAGAAAAATGGTTCTCGAGTGGCGACCGCGAACTGGAAGACGCAGTGTGGGCCAGCCTCCTACCAGATGGACCGACGACCTGGTCAAGATAGCCAGGATTACATGGATGCTTGTGGCCCAAGACCGTCATTCGTGGAAAAGTTTGCAGGAGACCTTTGCTCGACATTGGGCGTCTTTATAGGTTGCGAAAAAACGTATTCACCCCTTCCGCGTGGGCGTAAGCGCGACCAGACCGTGTAACGTTATAAAAAAAAATACCATTGTAAAACAATACTACATACAGAAAGATCTGCTCAAAGAAATCTTTAATCGCAGACAGCACGCCGGCAACTTATTGATAAAATGAATTAGTCTTATTATAGTTTACATCCTACTTAATATAATAATATGTATAATGGATGAACGTGACGTCACGTAATGACGTAACATACAGTTAAGAAATTTAGAGTCATGGCAAGAGGCGACCGTAGCTTAGCGGTTAAAATTGCCTGCCCAGTATGCAGGAGGTATGCTCACAGGTTTAAATCCTGCCGGCCCAATATTTTTTTCAACTGTTTCTTAGTATAAAATGAATTAGTCCCATTCACTACATTATAAAATTTTAATTTGTTGCACGGTGTATGGTTTCTTGGTATTAGTTATTCTGGAGGTGAATGACCTGGATCATGCAAGGGGGAGTTAGGCTGTAAATAAATCTGATAAAAAGGCTAGTGATATGATTCTAAGTGATTTGTGGAGTCTAAGGAATCAAGAAATTTTCAGTTCATTTCATTTTAATTAGCTCGTAAGAATAAATCAATGAGTCAACATATCAAAATTTCTAAAATTAGAACTTGCCTGTTTTGGTTGAAAGCAACATATCAAAATTTCTAAAATTAGAACTTGCCTGTTTTGGTTGAAAGCAACATATTTTAGGATTTGAAATGTTGAAGATCAAAATCACTGTTTTATCTACGGCTAACATAAATTCGTTCTCTTTTCCTCTTAATCAATATTTTAAAAAGAAAGATAGGCAGGTTGGGCAAAGAGTTATTTGTAAACTTTGCGTCAGTATATTCACAATAGCAGCAGCGGAGTTGAAATTGTGTCCGTTGGATCGCGATAGGCTCACCCCCTATCCAATGGAAAGGTGAAATGTGGGTGTTGGACACCTCTGCCACACCCTTCTGGGTAATAAAAGCGTGATGTTATGTTATGTTAAATTTCTATTGATTTATTTTTATTTACATAGACGATCTCCTTTTTTCAGGTGTCAACCCGAACAGGCATCGTATCTCATTACGTGAGGCTGCAGATCGTGGTACCGGAAGCCTTTATCCTGGGCTCTGGAGAACACCATGTGGATCTCGGCAGCGTCATACATCTCATCTGCATTGTGGAAAAGGTAGGTGATTAGAGTATTCTAACAAATAACTGGCATTGTGCCCACTGGATGGCGATAGGCCCTACCACCTGTTACCTAAACATTACAAGAAAAACCGGCCAAGTGCGTGTCGGGCCACGCGCAGTAGGGTTCCATAGAAAAATATTTTTAATTTTACTTTATAACTAAATGCCAAATGGCGTCCTTCAGAAAGGAAATGTTTGTAGTACACGAAACCAGCTAGCACGTATGACGAGATGTATGAATGTTGAGGAAGCGAAAGAAGTATGTAAGGAGCGAAGCACATGGCGTTCCATCGTCTCTGCCTACCTCCGTGGGATAAAGGCGTGATTTTATATATGTATTATGTATATTTATTTATGTTTCAAGAATTTTGAACGAAATATTCTGAGTAACTGCATCTGACATTTCGGACCCCTATTCCTCTTGAACTAATGAAGTGAACTTATCCGCTATAGTTTTCCTTTAAAGTTCATTACATGTACTACCGACACAATTTTTTTCAGATTTTAGGATCCAGTAGTTTAGCTTTTAGAGGGGGGGGGACGCCCTACTCGCACAAAAATTTGGTCTTTAAAGTTAATTATCTCGCAAACGGATCCCTAAATCAAAAAACTGTCTTAGCAACCCCTAAACGTTTTTAAAAGTCCTATCTAACAATACCCCACACTATGGGGTAGGCGACAAAAAAAAAACATCCCTACTTTACATGTAGGGGAGCTACCTGAAAAAAAAATATTTTTCCAAATTTTACTCTACGACTTTCTTTGTTTAGTTAACATACATGTTTATGCAAAATTTCAGTTTTCTAGCACCAACGGTTTCGTCGCTATGCCGTGGACAGACGGACAGACGGACATGGCGAAACTATAAGGGTTCCTTGTAGGTACTACGGAACCCTAAAAAGTGACAACAAATCAATTGCAATAAACTACCGCAAATATCCATTCTATTATGTCCATCCTAAGGTTGCCTGGAAGAGAACGCGTCAAGCGATAAGGCCGCCCTTTGTACATTATAGTTTTATGTACCTATTTCTTTGTATGTTTGTTACAAATTTGATGGGCAAATAAAGTTTTCTCTATCTATCTATCTATCTTCAGATGAAATGTCGGTAATATGCATATTTGCTCTACCCTTCATGGTAACATAGGCGTTATGTTATGTTATATTAAAAACATCTTTAAAGGCATGACCTAAAGTGTTTCGTTGAAATACCTAATTACGCTCCGATACGCCGAGGCATTAAGAGTGCGGCGAATGGACCGTGTTACCACCATTACCACCAAAGCAGCTGCAAAAAGCAGACGGAGTAGTGCTGTCTCTGTTTAGCGTACGCGCTTTTACATTAATACCCGCGAGACAGCACTACTGCAAAAACTATAATTTATCTTAGCTTCCTAAATAAATCAATGAAAACTTAATATTTTTTCCATTTCTTTTTGTAGAAACTAGAGAATATAATTTATGTTTTTGTTCAAAAACATTTCAGATATACATGTTTACATTACAGACATATAAGAGGAAAATGTGACGTTAACGCTGTAAAAATATGTAAAATTAAATTCGTTTAGACTTCGATTCATGTAGATATTCAATATCAAGATTTATATTAATGTTGTTATAATACTGTTTGAATGGTAAAAAACACAATAGTATTTAGTAAATGCGTTTGAATCACAAATGAGAATTCCGTTTATATGTGAAAATCATACTCCGCCAGACCCTTAAGCTTGCTCGTTAAGAAACCGCCAAAAAGAAAAGTAAAATATTATTTTTCTTAAACAGCCGATTAGTCCGCTCGAGTATTATTATTTTTTTGCTCTAAAATTGCCTGTAATTAGTGTTATATCGTTGGTTTCGTCGGCTATTAAGAGACGTGGCGTTTTAAAGTGATGAAGAATATTTTAAAATTATCGCAAATATCAATGCTGAGTTTTGACTTTGTTTTAGCATGCTTTATTTTAAAATATATTAATATGCCTGATAGTTTAAAGCCATGCATAGAATGGCCTCACAGAGCCGCAAATTCACATTGTATAAAAAGAGTATTTTTTATGATATTGATGCAAATACGTCCGGATTAAAGATATTATGAAAATGAATCATAAAATGAAATTATAAGTTTATTTTCTTGACATAATGTTTTTAGAAATCTTTTATTACAAAAACTTTAGTTTTGAGTATACTACAAATCATGATTCATAAAACATGTAAACAAAACTGGTGAAGTGTAGCTGTAATTACACTGCCATACCTTTCTAGGTTATATAGGCGTGATGTAATGTAATGTTAAAAACATGTAACGTGCTTAGTACATCCCTAGAAAACGTACAATACATAGAACAATAACTATAAATACTTTAATATAAAATATCATGCTATAAGATTGCCACAAACGGGCTACAATATCCTTAGGTGCTACGAGAAGTGCTACGAAGGTGCTACAACACTTGTGGTGCAAACGTGCCATACAGGCAATACCAGAGTAAAGATATACTACCGAGTATCCAATCTTCATAGAAGAGGTCGGCACTCTTCACGTGTCTACAACAAACAGATAAAAACGCCAACAATAGATGAAGTTTCACCGCCGTGACGAACTAATTCAAAAAAAGAATGTTCGAAACTCTAGTCAGGTACGTGAAATTTAAATAGAGAAAGTGGGCAGTCCTATCGTGTACCACGCGACTGTGTTTTGTTATTCCAAGGGAACGGCCAAGTCAGAATACTCGATGGATCTCTTTAGTCTGGCACCACTATATTACAAGCCACGTACATGCAATGTAATACATAGTATGCTACGGCGATGCTACGAATCTCCTAAACTATGTGCTACGAATGTGTCGAATATCTACGGAATGCTACGAATATGCAAACTTGTTACGGCAACGAACTACGAGACTGATTGTTTGGTAGTTAGAATTACAACCAGTATTAAAAATAGAGACTGTAATCAAACATAACATCACGTCTATATTACACTAAAAAGTGTTATACAGAGGAATATAACACCCACACTTCATATGTTGTTTAGGTCCCATATGATGGGAGGTGAGCTGATCGCGATCCCGCAGGCAAAATTCTAACTCCGTGTTGCTATGTAAAATGCCTAACGAAAAAATCTCAAAAGGCTTTTGCCCTATCCACAATTTTTTGCGTTGGAAAATAACAGGCCATTCATCTTTCTTCTAATAGAACGTTACTTGCAATATCTTTGATGTATTCATTTTGTGCCAGAGCAGACGTGTCAATCATTGAGATTGGCATGTTTCAACTCAGCGGAAAAATACGAACTGAGTTTACGCCCGATCTACACCTTTACGTTGGGAAAATATTAATATAACTCATATCGGGCCTTTTCTACATTCCGATCCACTTTGTTAGACTTGTGGTCAGACTTTCTGCCTCTGACTACCAGTTACAATCGCCATAAATTTTTAAAATGGCAACCATGACCGACAGCTTAACGTGCTCTTAGAGGCACGAAGGAAAACTTCGTATCCACAGGCCACCCTTCCAACAGCCAACCGCGATTAACATAGCTAAATTTACAAGATTGATCAGTCCTAATAAAGATAAAGATAAAAGATAAAAGATATTTATTTTGTTGCTAATATGTTCAAACATTCAATTTACGATTCAACTAGCTTTCCCTAAAAGTCGATAGTTCAATGTTATAAATGTGTCAGATATAAGAATATTGTCTCTACACCGACGACGTAACCCGAATTTCGCCTATTCCATTGTAAGACCCATGACAACGTGCCTATTATTATGCCGGACACAGCAGACCCGTGTTGCTACTATAAAAGTCTTCCAATACAACTGGTCACAGAGAATATTTCAGAGGAAAATATAATATTTTTCATTTTTCATCATTACAAATGGACTTCCGAACCAGAGGTCGTGGGTTCAAATCCCGACCATTTCACCATGGACGTGAACTTTCTCCTAACACAATTGAATTAAGCTTAGCTGGAGGGAGTTTACAAGAATACTAGTAATGTGCAAATGTATATGCAAATCATTGGTAAGCTTTTTAAAAAAATATAAATATTATAACGATCTTCTTTAACTTCAGTAATATACAACAAAATAACAAAGAAAACTCCATACAGGACAAAAGGTTCAAAAACCTATCAATAACTGAAGAAAACATCTAAACGACATCCCCTTCAGTCAGGTTAATAAAACAAGCGAATTTTACTACGGCAAGACATCGTAAAAAACGTCACTCGACTGTAAAATTTTTACACAGTGTCCCATATAAAACGAGGAGAATTGAAAATTCTCGATAAGTTACGAAAAATATTTTATTTTCCTGTGGTATATTGAATGTGAAAGTATTATTGGCAACACCGAATCTTGAACCGTGTCCGGCATAATAAAAACCTCGACGTCGTGTGGCCATAAAGGTAAAAAGCTAAATATAGGTTAGTAACCATAGAAATCTTAATAACTAGTCAATAGAAATGCTATCGACTATCTTTTAACACTGGGACGCATGTCACCGGTTTTCAAATACCACTTTTTGTATTCCTGCAAACAAAATTATTCTTTTTGGCGATGACATTAAGACGACAATTCCTCAACTCGCACTTGTGTTCGATTAGACAAATGCGCTTGTATTCCTGCAAACAAAATTATTCTTTTTGCGATGACATTAAGACGACAATTCCTCAACTCGCACTTGTGTTTGACTAGACAGATGCGCGGCGACAAGGTCACGCGTCTTTGACATTTCTATTGCCTTATTATTAAGATTTCTATGTTAGTAACCTATGGAATGGAATGGAATGGAAAGTGAACTTGATTTTCCGCACTTAGATTCTCCTTTGGTCCATTATGCGTGGAGAGTCCTGGCTAACATAGCCAGCCTAACTCCGCCCAGAAGCACAGAAGCTTCCTGGGAGCTTCACACGCTTCGCAGAGTGACCTCACTGTTCCGAGGATTTCTTCTCGTTGAGGAGCAACGGCCCTACATTCCAGGATTACGTGGGAAACCGTTTCCTCAGTGCCAAAGCATCCTCGGCAAAGAGGACTGTCTGTGGCCCCTATTATATACAGATGTTTGTTTAAGGGACAATGGCCCGTTATTGTCTCTATCATTATTTTTAGATTTGTTCTGTTGAGTCTTAAGAGGTTTTTGGTTTTCGGCATAGCAAGTTTAGTTTGGCGGCACCATCTCTAGCCATCGTTGGTTTTGTATTTCTTTGGATTTCTGGCGGATCCAGGACCGAAATTGCGTAAAGCGGATTGGTAGAAGGGGTTGTGGGCCTTGCACTGTCATTGCCGATCCTCTTCTCACTAGTTCGTCTGCAGTGTCGTCAGTAACCTATATTTAGCGTGCTTCCACTCGTGGCTCCGCTCACGTAGTACGAAATCTCCGTAATTAATGATATACTTGTAGCTTCCTCATTAATCACTCTATATATTGATGAAATCCGTTTGAGTTTAACGTGAACAGACAGACAGACGCAATATATAATTAGAGTGTCTGTTTTTATGTCAAAATAACAATGATTTCTTCAAATACAATTGAAAATCTGCTTTATATTTTTTTTCTTCAGATAGGTGTCAGTTATTAATGAAATTGGGGCTAAGTGTATTTTTTTTTTCTTTTTAGAGTCCAACTCCCCCTCAATACGTGTTCTGGTACCACAACGACCGCATGATCAACTACGACGCGACCCGCGGCGGTATCACTGTGGAGACGGAGCCGGGTGCGCGCACGCAGTCCCGCCTCACCGTGCGAGGGGCCACTTTGAAGGACTCTGGGAATTACACGTGCAGTGCGAGCAATACTGAGCCTGCGAGCATACACGTGTTTGTGTCTGAAGGCAGTGAGTATCTTACCTACTAAACTAAGAAACAGTTATACAGAAATATTGCACTGGCAGGGTTTGAACCCGTGACCTCTTTGTACCGAGCAGCCACTTTAACCACTATGCTACGGTCGCCTAATGCCAAGACCCTAAATTTCTCAACTGTATGTTACGTTATTACCTGCCGTGAGCATCAAATCCTGGGGGCCCCCCATAAATAATTTCAACTGATTCTTGGTATAATTTTTTTATTGCTTTCTTAGGTATAGGTAATGATAAACTATGACGCTATGATATACGACTGAATTGAATTTGGTAATACGTTTGCTCTAAGAATAGAGTACATATTATTATTTGCTTTTTACGCGATTGCTAACATGATGACGACGGCGCGGTGTTAGATCTCACGACAAGGTTTTCTCTTGCGCCCGCGTACGGTTGCGACGGGCCCGTGAAAAGTTAAGATATTAATGTCAAAAATTAAAAAAAAAACACGGCGTGACTTACGCACGCACCGTCCACGGTTGCTTGCGGCTCCCGCTGCACCGACAAGCAACTGCTAGAACCGTGTGGGTTGCGGTCAACCGCAGCTTCAACGGTTTAGACTCGCACGCTCTGCGATAATTGCCTGCAAAGCCTGCCGGTGCTAATTGCAACCGCAACGGCTGTGCATCTGGTCAGAACTCCGGTCTCGTTAGTTTTATAATAAAACGTGTCTTCTACCTTTGAGGGCGCGGGGAAAAACTGCGTCGTGGTAACTTAGCTTAAAAGTTTCAAATACGCTTCTCAAACAACTTACTACATCCACCATCTTTATTATTCCAGGCAACAAAATGGCGGCGATCCTCCGCCGCAACACGAGCGCGATCCACGGCATCACGTCGAGCGTGACGTGCCTGCTACTGCTGACGTCTGTGCTGCTTCACTTTGGTCTGCGATGACGTTAGCAACGGATGTACCACCACTGTATGAGGGATTACCTTTTATGTAGCTTAATTAATAAAGTGAGAGAGATAACAAACTCTTCCTATTTTGATGCTGTTACATGTTTCAATCGACGCGACGATACGTGTGAATATAGGAGACTTGTTTCTAATAAATTTTAGCCGATCTGAAAAAGGTTATTGCCCAATAAAGCCTACTTATTTATGATCGAATAAGATCCTTAATAAGACACGTCAAACTCTTTCGACGTAAATTTGATTAAAATCTTAAGAAAAACAAACTATTCCAATTCAGATGCTGTTTAATGTTTGAATTGCGAAGTCGTCTCATTACAGAAAATTTTAACTTTTGCAAATACATTTTACTGACTCATTGGCATATTGTCAACTTGGAGATATGAATAAATACGTGGTGTGTTTAATAATAAGGCTTCTTTGAACCCAATTTTTATGCACCCCAACCTTAACCTTCAGGACTAAAATGTATACAGGACTAAAAGTTTCGGCCAATTCTAAATCTACTTTCATTTATTTAAAGTGTGAATTATAGTCGATTTTGTCACGAAGGAAGGATCATCACGAATAAGGATAATCAATTCCCTGCCAACTTCTCGCTGGCTCAATATAATTATAACAAAAAAAAAACAAACTTTGAAACATAAGAACAACACTTTCCAACAAACTCCAGTAGCATGACCTCATACAGTGTCAAATAGAAAGTATTTCATTTATTTAAATCTAAATCATTGAAATTGTAACATAAGTTGATTGTAATTGTAACATTAGTTAATGTAACAAAACATTACGTAACTTAGTTACTTAATTAGATTTACTTAGTCCGTACTTATTATAGGCACATAGATATTGTACAGATAAAACAATTCTTAAAGTATTGATAAATAAAAAACTGAATAATTATTAAGCTTTTGAGAAAAATCTTAAATATACAATTGTGATCTCCAGCTATTGAAAGAACTCTGACAGATGAAAATTCGATTTTACGTGGAATATAATATGCCATGTGTAACAGTAAATGCTTTGGTCACACGCGCCGAGTATCCGGCCGAGTGTACTGTCTTGTCCGAGTACTTGCTACCTACGTATGACCAAGGCATAATGTAAAGTGAAAACCTAAGCATCTCAGTTATCTTTATATCTATCTCAGATCTTTCAATACCTAAGGAAACTACCGGGCACGGAAATTGAGCACTGAAATGTAGTTCCATAGATTTTAGCGTTCAACGTCCGTGCCGGCGATTCTATGTTTAATTTAGACCTAATTCGACAAAAATATTGTACCCAATTTTATTATGTCCAATTTCATTATGAAGTTAAAAATGAACAAAAAATATTGGACTTCATAATAATTTTGTTTGAATATTTTATTATAATCCAAAAAGTCTTGGTGATTTACATGAAACAATACTTCTTTTTGAATTTACATTGAACATGTAATGAGCGTGCAGTTTTATTTGTTTTACATAATGTTTTTTTAATTATAAATGTTTGGTAGCTGAATCGCACAGGAAATAAATTATTTAAGGTATATAATTTAGATACATATTATTGAGTTCAAATAGGATAGATCAACATCAAACATTGTTTCAGTAACAAAATGTGCTCAAAATCAAGAAACTGAACTTTATGTACATATTATAATATTGCAATAATCAGTTCACATAATATACTTTTGTAAATAACAATAAGATCACATCTACATAATTTTAAGCACTTGTCAACATGGCACAATATAATTGATTCCATTAAAAAGATAATTAAAGTACTTCATTAGAATCAATAATTATGCCGTTTTTATTCTGAATTGAGTTTTATTTCATTTATCCTGATATATAAAAAAGTACATAAATTTAAATATCAAAGCAATTATATATTAAATAAAAAAAAATCTTTTTCAGTAATATTAATTTCAGTTAAATACTTTCAACATTTAGTGATCAAAAAATAATTATTTAAATAAAGTATTTAATTATAAAAATTGTATCCCAATACCAACAAATGGATTTCAAAATGAAGTCAATTAAATAATACGTATTGTATCTATTATAAAATTAAATAAAACTCAAATGTTATAAGAATAATGATGTTTTGTGCCAGAATTATTGAACAAAATAAATTGTTGTAAGATAAGATATTTATTTGCTTATTAATTTCTGTATTAAAAAAAAAACAATCTTCAATTTTATTGAAATTGTTTTTTGAACTTAATTGTTCTAAGGAATCTAAATTATTAAAGATTTAAGGAATGTTTTGTAATAGTAACTAACTATACACGAATAAAAAAAAAAGTTTCGTTTACCTATATAATGTTAAGGTTAAGTTTGTGTTCAAATTATATGCCTATTTATAACATTATTGAGTTAATCATTATTTTCAAAATTAAATGTTAAAAATTATGAAGTAATAACATAATTATAAAGGGGAAAGATTTTTTTGTTTGTTTTGTTCCAAAAATCTTCGAATATACTATCCCGATCTTAATGAAAATTGGTGAGGGATAGTTCGAAACCCAAGAAATAATAAAGGCTACTTTTTGTCGTCCTATCACGTGGGCGGAGACGCAAACGGAAGCTAGTAGGTTATAGCATGGTTTTCCCACGTTACGGAACCAGCTTCAAGCCTTAATAAGCCATATGTAGGTATAGTTACTATTATAAAACATAAAGGCAGCTATTCATTGACTGATATATTAACCAACATACTGATCAATCAACGCCCCGCTTCAATTTATCAGCAGCCCAATAGGATGAGAAATATTTTGTTTATTTGTCGTCCTACCTCGATGGTACAGTGGTTTGCATGTGTGCCTTCCACTGCGAGATCTCGGGGTCGATTCCCAATGTGTTATTTGTGAACTTTCCGTCGGAAAATTCACAATAGCAACACGGAGTTGGCATTGCGCCCGGTGGACGACGATAGGCTTATCACCTATCCTATGGAACCTAAACATAACAGGTGAAGTGTGGGTGTTGTACACCTCTGCCACACCCTTCTGGGTAATATAGGCGTGATATGTTATGTTGTCATATAATTTAGTTCCAGCTATTGTCATCTGCCTTGAGTGGTAAAAACATTATATACCTATTTTTGAAAGGGCATTTTACCATTTTGGTTAGTATGTTTGGCAATGGATAACTCTTAAATACTTATAGGTAAATGCAATTACCATAAAAACTATGGTAAAACCATATAGTATAGAATAGTCTTGTAAAATACCACAAGTATACTTGACTCTAAGATTTGAACGTTTGATTCTAAAATTTGTTATCTTTTGTAAATATAAATAAACAAAAATAATAATTATAGTAATAAAATTAGTCTACTATTAGTTAATTTGTAAATAATTCATCCTTGTTACTTAAACCATTTAATGTAAATAATATTTCGGTGATCATGTATGCAATAAATAAATTTCCTTGGATTTTTGTTTCATTCTACTAAACAGCTATCGCCATCTATCCCTGGGTATATCATTCATGACAAATGATGTTCAGGGTCTGATACTGGATTCCAGAGATACGCAAGGTGCTCCACTTCTGGTTCACGCCGAACCATCATGTTTGGGTTCATTAGGTTTGACTCAATCAGCACTTTGAAGACAAATAATGTTCAAGGTCTAATGATGAATATCTGATGGTACTCAGGAGTTTAGCTGTGGTTCACGTAAATACATTATGTAGTAAGTTATTGCTTTTTCTTTATAATATTAAGAATTTTCGAGAATAAAAATGTTTTTTGTTAGATATTAACACCAAGCAGGGCTCGGTTATCAGGTACAGTTGAAATTTAAAATAAAATACATTTATTATGGTAACAATATTTTATTCTCTCACGTAGCAACATTGATATTGTCTACCTAAAAAATTAACACCACACACGGAAAAATCCAAAAACAATGTCATATGAAAAAAAAATCATAATTATGGAATTGCGTAGTACTACCAGTCTATCTGATAAGGAGCTACTATACGACAACAGTTACAGATGCTTCATTACTACTTCTATTCTGTGGACTCCGATATAATGGCCAAGGGACGCTACACACATAAACGGGTAGGATAATTTATATGTTACTAGCTGTCCCGACAAACGTTTTCCTGTTTTAACTATAAATACATCCTCTTTGACGATATTTGCACGCATTCTATCAAAGTTATGTCAAACCCCATATGGATACATTAAAAAAGTTTATATTAAAAGCAAGGTTATATAAGAAAATCAAAAGTGGTTAAAAATTATAAATTTTTATAATTTTTCGCGAATTATTTTATTTGTTTCTTTCATAAGAACCTTCTCCTGAAAATAACAAACACAATAAAAGAATAAGTGAGTTCTGTTCAGCCATACATGCGTGATGCCGTGACTAAGGGCATTCGCTGCGTTAAGCGGGTGTCCGTCGCGGATGCCCGCCGCGGACGTCCGCGCCGTTCGCCCGCTTGCTCTGTCGCGGGCGCCCGCGACGGTCGCCCGTCTACCGCAGCGCCGCCAGTATAATTTCGATCGCGTAGATATACAGTCGATAACTATGGATTATTTCCCATAAAACATATCATACACATCCCATAAAACATATTCAGACATATCCCATAAAACGGGACGACATTGTACGACCGCGCCGCGCGTCCCGTCACCCGCCCCGCGTGCGACGGCTACCCGCCTCACGCAGCGCTGCTACATCAAATGACATGAAATAAGCACGCGAAGCGGCCGCACGCGCCGTGCGTCCGCTTAACGCAGCGAATGCCCTTAAGGAAATGGGGATTCATGTATATATATAAAAACGAATCCCAATTGCCCATCATTGCCTTCACGCGAAAATGTACCCTTATGGGGTTTGACATAACATTGACAGAATGCGTTCTGCAGTTATCATAAAAGAGGATGTATTCATAGTTTAGACAGGACGTCTGTTGGGTTAGCTAGTTTTTATATATATAAATAGATTACGGCAGCTCGGCATTCCGCACAGCACTTTACTCGAATGGTTGCCGGCGGACGGACGACGAACGAAGACGGACGGTAGCTTATATATGTGTAGCGGCCCTTACGTGACAGTTATTTCCTAAGCGCACCCTCAAACCGCAACGCTGTAGTACAAGCTAGTCAGGTTAAAGACATAATGAACTATGCTGCATTTCATAATACAAGCACGATTTCATCCTTGAAACACACACAATACCCATAAGAATCGCGGTCTAATTTGCAATAAATAATTTATGATTAATGGCAGTTTTAACGGGAATGGAAACTTTTAAATGAATCGCTTTTAACAAAATCTGCAGAACTAGATGTTTTCGAACTTATAATTACTGTTTAAAGTTAAAATTGTACTTTAACAACTGTAGGTATAGTCAGCAACATAATTTGCTGTACATTTTTTAAAAAGAAATTACTTTCATAGAACTACAAAATAATTACGATTTTGAGAAATAATTGACTGAAAATTTGTTCATGTGTAACTTCTGGTGCTGACTGTACTGACGAGTTCATTAACGTGTTGGCAGTTTATTCGTACTTCGCAGAAAATAAGGTCTAACTGCCAACATCATTATTAATAAAGTCGACTGTACTACGATATGGTATCAAACTATTTATTGTACAGGCAAAAACTATTCCACACCAATAAATTATCGATAAAATTAAATGCGTAACAAACAATTCCTAATTCTACTCTATGTCGAATATTTTAATATATCTAGGAAAATAAATAATCATGTATAATTTATGTATTTTTTTACTTACAAATAAAACTTAACTCTAATCACGAGCATTTTACAATAGCCACGGTTACTGTAGTCATTTTCTTACATAATTTTCATAAATAGAAGTGTCTTAGCACACTATTGCCGAAAAAACGCGACCGAAGTTCCGCAGCTAATCTTACGTACGCAAAAATTTCGACAACGTAATTTTGGCATAGTTCACTAATTTGAGCAATACAGGCGTAACCACACTGAAATTCGATCGTTCTTTTCGGCATAGTGTTTCGACACTTAAGGGCCGGTTTCTGGCGTTTCTGATAAACTTACTATAGGCTGACCGTTTAACTGAGTCCTCGCCTGCGCGGTACAGGGGCGCGGGGGTATGACGACAAAGGGGACTGAAACAGGTGCGGGCGGTAGGCAAATTTTTGTAATTGTTCATTTCGTTCGCTACATGGGTAGCGATCGCATGTGTTGACTCTTGCAGACACCTTGTGAGAGGTACACATGTAATAACAATCTCAAGATGAATCGAAAAATCTTCGGACATAAAGTAAACAGTCAGTGCAAGCAAATGGCTTTTAACGTATACGCATATTTTAGAAAAAAGAAAATGGACCCAAAAAAAGTTTGACTTTCTTACGATTTAATTATATGTTTAGATAACAAATAGTATAATAGTTTATTCCCAATTATTTTATTTACGTACATAAGTTCATTATAATTTTGTATCTTCTTAAATATTTTTCATTTGATAAATGACTATTTCTTTTTTCCTATGATGTCACATATCTTAGGAAATATCTTGGTGCATTTTATCTCCTGTATAAATATACAGGCGACAAAGGGGACTGAAACAGGTGCGGGCGGTGGGGGTAATGAAATTCATTACCCCCACCGCCCGCACCTGTTTCAGTCCCCTTTGTCGTCATACCCCCGCGCCCCTGTACCGCGCAGGCGAGGACTCAGTTAAACGGTCAGCCTATAGTTAGGAATTCACGACGCCGTCGGCATCCACGCCCGACACTGCTGCGGGCAGGTATGTATGAAAAAACATTGCGGCAAAACACCGCGTAGTGAAAAGTAATTTACAAAAAAACAATTTCTCACTTTTATATCTCCATTCTACAGATGCTGCAGGCCCGCATCCGCACGCGGGCGCGGTAGAAAACTTATCATTATGAAATGATTATGAGACAATAAGAGCCAAAATTACCTATTCTCCTTTATGTTCCATACTACATGCAAAGCGTCAATGTCTCGATTTTGGCAGTGAACTACATTCCATAGCATGTGCACAACTATCTGCTATCTACGTTTATCTTGCTTGGAAGAACAGTGAAATAAATATAGCTATTCTCGGTTCGCATTAACCAAGGTTTTTGTGACAATATTTGATAATAATATTATTAGAACCGACGTGAGGTGAAGACATAATTATTAAGAATACGGGTTACTCACGTTACTTTAGCCGGGATATGCCGACGGAGGCGCGACGAAACGCGATTTTTTTTAAAAAAAAAGCTTACCAGCAATTTGCAAATACAAACTACTAGTATTCTTGTTAACCTCCTCCAGCTAAGCTTATTGTGTTAGAAGGAAGTTCACGTCCGTGGTGTAATAGCCAGGATTCGAACCCACGACCTCTCGATCGCAAGACCAATGCCTTATCCATTGCGCCAAGGCCGCTTCAAATATTCCAGTTGATGAATCTACGTACTAGATTCGAAACTAGTCGGCATATCCCGACTAAAGTAACGTCAGTCACCCGTATTCTCAATAATAATATTGAATAACATAAAATAACATACCATCACGCCTATATTACCCAAGGGGTGTGGTAGAGGTGTAGATATTATAACATTATTATACTTAACCTATAACATTTGAACTATTGTCATTACTCTCATAACGATTTAGTTGAGTCGGGATCTTGATCTTGCTGCTTGAAAAGGTTCCAGTAGAAACCTTTCTGTTTCTTCAACTGGTCGTGGGTGCCCATCTGCAAATTGATTAATTTCATATTAATGTTTTTTAAGACAATGCATATGGAGGATACAACATTAAATAGCATAACTACACGTCTATATAATCCAAAAAGGTGCAGCAGAGGTTTAACGTATGGCAAGGCTATACAATGGGATATCCATCGCGTCTAACAACTCTATCGACCTTTTTTCCATGAAATTTGCATCATACAGGCACTGCTTGACAAGTAATTTAATTAATATAAGAACTCAAATTTATATTAACCTTGTAATAACAAAATTAAGAAAGATAATTAATTTAATATTTGTAGTTTTGTGGTCTCCTAAAAATACATTTTTGAATGTAATGCCTGTGATTTGTGTAATTAAATAAATAAATAAACAAATATCTCCCAACTTACACAAAAAGCTATCTAGTCCCAAACTAAGCAGAGCTTGTACTATGGGTACTAGAATAACTGATACTAATACATATATACTTTTCTTTTGTAAATACATACTTATTATACATATAAACACCCATGTTTATGCACACAAAGATTTGTCTTAAGCGAGAATCGAACCCGCGAGCTCGGCGTAGCAGGCAGGTACACTACCCACTCCGCCATCCGGTCGTCGTAATCACTATAGTAATATGATTTACCTGTGCATTATTATAATAGTTCGTATGGCTCTGTGTATTTATGCAGTTAGTGTGCTTATTAAACAAAGTAAAAATAAAAATTAAGTGTTATCTGAGACGCTTTCATGCCTAATCCACTGCACCGATATTGATATAAAATGGTTTAAAGATTGTTGTAGAGCTTAAGAGACATCAGTTACTTTTATTGACTGACAAGTTGTTCTTAATTATTACCTCAACGATGTTACCCTTGTTGAGCACAACGATAAGGTCTGCATTCATGACGGTGGACAATCGATGTGCTATCACCAACACTGTGCGACCTTTAGCGGCTGTTTCTAAAGCTGTTTGTACTATTTTTTCGCTCGCTGAGTCCAAGGCACTGTAAAAATATAAGATTAAATTATTTCTAAATTATTCTCCTTAACTAGAACTAAGAATATAGATGGCAGTATGTGCACGTGGTCGTAGTTAATAATAATAATAATAAAATCTTTATTCAAGTTAAAAAAACATACAGAGTTTGCTAAGATTAAGAGTAAACATACACAGCTTATGTTTCAGATTCTGTACAAGAGATGATTTCTACCTCTTAAGCTAGGGTAAACCTGTATTATAAGAGGTAGTTTATAGTCGAGGATTACAAATTATTATTGATAACGTTAAAGACGTATTATAGATGGCGCTAGCAATATTTGTCTGCACGTGTGGTATAGTGGTTTAAGCGGTCGCCTCGCCACTCTCCTCTTTATCTTTACTAAAGATAGAACTCCAGAAGCAATAACACTATCCTATGGTTCCAATGACAAGGCCAAATACACACATTCACTCACACAAGCACACCTAGTCTCAGAACAAATCTTTGCGAATCACTCAAAGATTTGTCCTATGTGGGGATCGAACCCACGACACTAGTGCAGTGGAGAAACTTAAATCACTACACCACACGTGCAGACCAGTTCGAAGTTCATTAATAGATGGCGCTAGCAGTAGGACTTTTGCTACCGCCATCTAGTATTTCCTACTTCTTATGTCAAGTAATGCTAACAGAAGAAGAATTAGTGCTAACCTGGTAGCCTCATCCAATATGAGCACAGGCGGGTTTTTAAGTACTGCCCTAGCGATGGCAATCCTTTGCTTCTGTCCACCGCTGAGCGCCATTCCTCTCTCTCCCACCATGGTGTTGTATCCGTCAGGGAACCCTTGGATGAAATCGTGGGCGTTCGCGGTTTGAGCTGCGTAGAATACCTGGAATGATGAGGACATTTATTGGATTTATGTTTTATTTATAAACACATAATATTCTTGTACGAACTATTCACAAAATAATACAAATAGAATTATTACTCCAAACACAGCATAAGGTTCTTCATAAAAGAGAGTTCAAAGATATTTAAGAACGAGTGATGCCTTTGGTCAGGGCCGTCTTAAGTCTATTTTGCGCCGGGGTGCGAGACTCAGCCTGCGCCCTCGTATTTTTTTAACTTTTTGTGTAGTAATGCGGTATGACAAGCGCCGAAAGCGTAATAAAAGAAAAAAATAATATTGTTTATGACAATTTTTTTTGCTTGCGCAACATATTTGTCGTAAGTAACAAGTATATAGAACCGTGCAATAGAGTTAAGTTCAATGAAATATCCAAAAATTAAGCGCTTGAAAGGCGCCCGGGTGCACAACAGTCTAGTGGTTAGCGTATGCGCCTCTCACCGCAAGGTCCTGGGTTCGATTCCCGGGTCCGGCAGTGTTATTTATGAAATTTCCGTCAAGAAATTCACAATAGCAGCACGGAGTTGGAATTGTGCCCAGTGGATGGCGATAGGCTCACCCCCATGGGACCTAAACATATCAAGTTAAATGTTGGTGTTGTACACCTCTGCCACACCCTTCTGGGTAATATACGCATGATGATATTATTTCTTTGGCGTTGTATGTGTTCCTAAGATTCCCTCGGTAAATAAATACCTCAAGGCCATATCCTGATGATTAGCAAAACATCAGTCGTTTATAAACTCATGAGTTCCATATCAAGACTTAAATTCAAGCCCACAATGAAGTAAAAATAAACTCTTTCTTTAATAAACGTGTAATTTAAATTGATAATTAAGTCATTAGTGGTTCAATGGTTATCATATCATGGTCATAAGCCCTTTTTTTTTGTACTGTGAAATGCCTGACGCATACCACTGATCTGGACAGAGTCAGTGGTTATGTCCGAGTTGCACGGACTTAATTAAACCCAGTGTGTTCCGTCTAAAAGACTTTGCCGGGGTGTCAGGTATCGCTCGCGCATAGACGCTGACATCCACAAGTCACAACCACCGTGCAACATGGCGGCCCGTCATTTTGGAGGGCCTAACCCTCCTACTTCTTGAAATGGGTCATAAGCCCCACGTCTTATCTATGGGACAATTTGAATATATATACACAATTCAATATCTTTCAATTTCAATTGTTCAATCAAATCTTACCTCAGCGTCGGTAGCCTCTGGTCGTCCATAACGTATATTTTCCTTAACACTCGTAGCAAACAGCACTGGTTCTTGACTGATCAATCCTAGCGCCCTCCCGCGGAGCCACGCGACATCCATCTCTTTGAGATCAAAGCCATCTATCGTCACTTTGCCGGCGTTTACGTCATAGAGCCTGTAAAAATGTATTTTTTTTTTCGTTAGATGGACTCATTGACTGAAACCTTATTTCCACCTGGCGATACAGGCGACACATGAGTAATAGTGGGAGGGAGCTTATGCGGCAAATAATAACAATAATAGTAGCCCTGTATCTAATGCATGTCCCACTGCTGGACTCAGGCCTCTTCTCATGATGAGAAGGGTTAGGCCATAGTCCACCACGCTGGTCAAATGCGGATTGGTAGACACACACCCTCAAGCACTATTAGGCACTCTCAGGCATGTAGGTTTCCTCACAATGTTTTCCTTCACCGTTAGCGAGCTATAATTTATATGACAAATACACACATAAATATCTTCGAAAAGACGAATCTTAACGATTTATTGACAGAGGTGTGTGCCGTGAGTTCGAACCCGAGACCTTCGACTTAGCAGTCCTACGGTCTCCCACTCGGCTATCGCTGCTCCAGTCAGACATATGCGGCGAAACATGAAGTTAATAAACCATTTTAGGATTACTCAAAGAACTTATTGAAGAAGAGGATAGATATAATAATATAATGAGTCGAAGTGAACATCAAATTGATGTTCACTTCGACTCATTGAGTAGGTTAAGGTCCGCTATTTTGAAGTGTCTTCGTGATCTAGACTAAGTTTTGTTATTATAATGTTATTTTTTTTAAGTTACTTTTTTTTCTTATATTGTTTATATTCTAGTGTTTATTCTTTTTTTTTGTTTTTGTATTTGATACTCTATTTAACGTTACTTTATTCTATGCATGCTGAGTTTACCTTTAAGTGATTGTTACATTGTTATTGCACTGTATTGGTTGTTAATTTATTTAAACATGTAGCTTGTGTAAACAATTGTTGGTGAACCAAATAAAACAAAATAAAAAATAAAATAATCATTACTAATCTTTACTAAAATTATAAGTGCAAAAGTTTGGGAGTATGAATGTATGTATGTTTGTAACTCTTTCACGCAAAAACTACCGGGTTGATTTTGATGAAATTTTTCACACATGTAGCTTATAGCTATTATAATAATTTTAATCGAAGGGCGAGCGGCGGGCGGAAGCTAGTATGAAATTTAATAATTTAAAGAATACCTTTCTAACAACGCCGCGATGGTTGACTTGCCATTGCCCGAAGTACCAACTATAGCAATGGTCTTCCCCGCCGGGATCTTTAGGTTGAAGTTTTTTAGTACTACCTGTAAATAAAATGAAATATAATGAATTAGAAACTCCAGCTAGTTGCTGAGGTTTCGGATAGTTCTTATACAATCCATAAAATATAACCCGACCAAAGGGGTATGACCAATCGACTATGGGATTGTTTATCGCTGCTGTGCTATCTATTCCGTGGCTTTGTCAAGATAAAAACTGCTGTAGTATGTAGAATAATATAAAAGTTTAATTTTAAGCCGGATATTTACATAGTGGGATGTCATGAAAAAAGTTAGTAAACAAGTGCAAAAAACGTGATAATTCTATCAAAACAAAATTAGATTCTAGTTCATCCTTCATATGTAAATAGAAAATCTCTTTTGTTTATTTAATCCCGCTTAAGTTGTCTCTAATTACTAGATAATCGTCATACACAAAACTAGAAATTATTTACTATCTTATATTCGTGACACAAGGGTTTTGGCGATACAGTTTTTGGGCATTGCCTTTTAAAAGTGACACAACACACTTGAAAAAAGAACACAGCTGTCACTTTTATTTTGTGTTATATGCTTATCCTGCCACTAGGGTGTATTTATTTTATTTTTTATTTTTTTAAATTGGGGTTACATTGCGAATACATGTGAACATGAAAAAAATTGGGTTTTGTATTTTATCTATATTAAGTAGTTAGCCTGCCTGATAGTAGTACTGCTTCGATGGTCTAGTGGTTAGCGTGTGAGCCTCACCGCGAGGTCTCGGGTTCGATACCCGGGTCGGGCAAAGTATTATTTTTATTCACAATAGCAGCCATCCACCGGGCACAATTCCAAAATTGTGCCCGGTGGATGGCGATAGGCTCAGTCCCTATCCCATGGGATCTAAACATAACAGGTGAAGTGTTGGTGTTGTACACCTCTGCTACACCCTTCTGGGTAATATAGGCGTGATGTTATGTTATTAAGTAGTTATTTAATAATTTCATTTATTTTGAATACTCACTGCGTCTGGTCTGCTCGGGTACGCGAATGTGACATCCTTAAATTCGATATCGCCGTGGAACTCGTGGTATTTAATCACCTTATTGCCTGATGTATCCATTTTGGGTTGTTTGTTTATGTACTGAAAAACATGAAAAAATAATTAAAATTTACTTTTGTTCCGTTGAACACACAAAACGCTTTTTAATAGGTCGATAATGAAAATAATGACATATTATACGAAAACACGATGGACCGGAAATAAAAACTTCTGTTTTTTTTTAATCCTGTATCAAAAGATTTTAGTACAAGCCAAAGTTTCTAAACCTGTTTACCGCTCAAAGATTCCTTACTTGCTAAGCAAAAATACACTCTATTACTGTTACATAAAGTCATAACTCCACTTACACTGACCAGTATTATTGAAACCCAAAGAGGTTACAATAATACTGCATTGACAGTCGAACCAAGAACACTTGCAGTAACAAGCCAAAATAAACTCTATTTCAACACCATAAGGTCTTACCTCAAACACCCTTCCACCAGCACTAACACCTTTGACTATAGAGCCGAATAGAAGAGACAGTTGTGCCACAGACCGCTGCACTGTTTGGGCGTTGACTAGAAAAGCCATGACGTCACCAGCTGACATTTGACCCGTTGACATGAAGTGACCACCAAGGAACATTGTACCCAGGACCATACTGAAAAGAAAATGAGATAGAAGCTTATGTATTTAAACTTTGATTATTTTTATAGCATTTAGCAATGCTTAGCAAATTATAGCAAGAAACAGTTGAAAAAGATATGGGACAGGTAGGATTTGAACCTGCGACCTTACTGCACACTTATGTATTTAGTTAAATTTGAAAATCTATGGCAGTCGTTAGGTAGTCAAAGGCCAGAATCTCTGACAGCTAGTCTAACAAAGAGTCGTTCATACTGAGTTATAGAGGTCTGATCTCAGAGAAATAAGCCAACCGGAGGTGTCATTGTCAAGCTTCCCTCGCTACCAAATGTGAATGACCGGCGGTCATACACGTCATATAAAACTAGTTGTCAAATCCTATGATTTGACACTAGCGCGATACAACCCACGCTACCGATGCAAAAATTCAAAACTCGTATTTGGCAACATTATTTGCATAGATATTTGCGTTGATTGCGTGTCCATATTGGTTTATCTGGCTAAGTGTCTGAAGGCAGTCGCTCCACGTAAAATACTGATATTCAACCCTAATATATTTGGGAAAAAAGGCTTGGAAGGTGATGCTGGTTCTGTTTCAGAGGGAGTACCACTGTGCCATCTTTAACCTGCTAACAATTATTATACTCTGTCCATTTCTTTATTTTCTTTTTGACAGATTACATTTAGGGATGCCTTCACACGTTACAGATTCGATTTGAAATCATAATCGATGTTGTCTACGAAGAACTTTCAATCGAATAATTACATCGAAATGGTTTTAGTTCATTATTAATTATTCGTTTATTAATAGTTTTTATTAGATGAAATAAATATACAAAATAATAATATAATAATAATGTCACATACTTAGTCTATGACGACTTCCTAGTTACGTTTGTTTACATTTTCATTTTTAATTCCAAGACTTCGACTTGATTTCTTGCAAATAATTATTCATGGAATCATGATACTATAATTATATTCTTTTTTTTATAAAAATACAGACAATACACAAAAAAAGTCAAATTATTCTTTTTCATAATGATCGTTTTATTTCATTTCACGATTTGATTTATAGTCTGTGGTTGTTTGTTACAAACAGTGAACTTCCCTAAAAAGTGCCGCTTGTCAATAAAGTACATTATATTATTGTAGTACATTAATCTGACAAAAAAAACGGTAATTCATAGGCGTGATCTGTCAAAAAGAAAATAAAGGAATGGACAAAGTATACTTTATATATTCGAGTTTGGCCATATTTGTCCGGGAAACCGGTAGGTATAATATCGTAAATTTCAGTAGCGACATCTGCAATCTATGGAGGATTTTGGATATTCATGTGCCATAGTTGCCATCTACCACCAAAAGCTCGCATCTGCCAGCCCGTTTACAAAAGCACTGCTAAGTATTACTTACCCATTTAAAAATAGATTGGTCCCGGCCTGAAACAGTCCAATACCAAGTCCCAGTTCCATGCTGAGTTCCGCGGCGGCGTTGTTCTCTCTAGCAAACATTTGAGCTTCGTTTTCTTCGCCGGCGAACGCGCGGACCGTACGCATGTTTGATATCGCTTCTTCAGCTAGTAGAGTCGCTTTTTCAACCTGGAATTGTTTTTAGAAGAGTTGGTGAATGATATCGGATATAACTAGACAGGTGTCGTTGAATAAAATGTGTATGGCACTTGACGGAGTCCTTAGATTTTAATTATACATAGCCCATAGTTCCCACTTATCTGGCGCGTTTCTAGCTTGTTAACTATCTCATTCATTCTACGTGCTCTTCGGCTTCTAGTCTAACGGATTCAGAAAAACTGATATTCATCTATGATAGACTAGTTATCTCGTATGTACTTCATTAACTTAACATACCAACAACATACCTACATCTAAATAGTGTAACAGCCAACAGGCCCTTACAATAGTAGTGATTTTTTTTAAGATCATTATCACTTTTATACTAGTCAGCTGCGGGGAAGCTACTACAAAGTTAAATTTCAAGTGTACATATTTACCCTGCAACTATAAAAAACGAACATACCTGTGATTGAGCTTCTCTCGACAGTTTCCTAAGCAATGATCCAATGAAAGTGCCTCCGATCACCACAGAAGGCACACATATCAGTGTTAAGCCAGTCAGGTGTGGAGATATCACCAACAGACTCACTGACGAACCTACTATCTGAAAATTGTTACAAGAATGATTAGCTAACAGTTGATTTCTTGTTTAAAACAGTTTTGGTACTGGGCAGAAGTTCTTCAGAGTTAAGACTTCAGAGTATATTAATACATACTGAGCACAGGCTGTAGTAAATTTGCCAAAAGTTTGGCAATCCTTCTTGCAGATGATATAATCAATAAATGTTGGTTTGTATCTACTATTTTCTATCTAATTTAAAAGAAAGTCGTGTTACTTACTCTATTGGTCTTGCTATTTATTATTATTTACGCTTAGCACCAGGAGACAGAAATAGGATACTTATAATTCCGTTCCCGTGGGACGTGACCACAGATAATATAATACTAGTACAGATACCCAATCTCATACAAAAAATTGACGCCACCCTAAAAAATATTATTTTGGGGGCTATTTTAATTCATTTTTTATGCCAATAGATGGCCGTACTTGTGAGTAGTCTCAACCGCGCTACCTCAACGCCATCTAGCTTTTGCAAAAGGTAACATCAGGTACATGACGTCCTTGTGTGCGTGAGAATGTGTCTGTGTGCGTGCCAAAGCTGTCAATATATTATTATCTGCATGTGTGCGTGTCAGTCAGTATGTACATTACCATTACGTTTGACCTTCTACAACGCTGCTGCATTCAAAATATCAAACGATATTTTAAAGTTTTAAAATTTAAAGTTTTTTTAATGAAATGTAATGTAATAAAATAATGATTACTTTCTATTGCAATTGATTTTGATTTAGACTAAACTAAAAAATATAAGGGAAGTGTCGCTTAAACGAGCAAAACAAAGGTATCGCGGTAAAGGGCGTCCTTGTCGCGCTCACTTGGCGTGAGTCACAAACCTTTTGTTCAAAACCTTGAACCTTTTTTATTTAGTCGTATTTATTTTGGAATGTTAGTACTCAATAAAACTTTTAAATCAAATTCAACTCATTTATTTCAAACGGGTACAGGCACATAGTTATAAATAGATTTTTTTTTTTAAATAGAGAATTCAGAATCTATGTCTGTGCCACTCGAGGAACTTTAACTTTCTGAAGTGTCTGTTACATGTATAATAAAGCGATTGGCTGTTTTGTCTATTTGATGGTCAAGACCTCTAATCACGGCTGCTCCTTTTTTGACGTGCTCGACACAATTTTGCCATTTTTCAGGCGTTACCTGATTGAAGGCATCATTAAATAATGTTTTAAAATCATTTAATTTAAATGTAGTAGGTATTGTGTCGAGCAACGTGACTTTTAGTGTCCGCCCATCATACGAGCTCTATTGGATTGAGTACCCCTGACTCACTCTGACGTCACACTCAGCGCCGAGTATGCGGGCATATCCCAAAAAATCTTATTTTTAGTTAAGAAATTAAAAAAATCGGTTATTTTATAATTAATTGTTTACTTCTATGAAAATTAGTTACAGCTAAATAAATAAATGTAATGATGGCATGATCTTTAATTGATACATAAGTTGAAAACTTATACAATTTATAATATTTATAAATTATTTATTTTTGAATTACGTAAACAATAGCAATTACATATTATTATTTCATTGTTTTAATATGTATTTTTGAACATGAAAAAAATACCACAAATAATTTTATTATGCCCCTAATTTACGTATTTCTTACTTAATACCTTGCGATAAGAGGTGTTTGATTAACCGGTATTATGAAACTCGATCGATGCAGTAATTAGCGACAGTTTTTAATGACCGCCGATCGCTATCGTAATTTTATTGACTTTTTGGTAGAAGTCGGATCAATGACTTTTATTCTTTACTTATTTAGCTGGAACTATAGAAGCGACTATAGAACATTCACAGTTCTCGCGCTGTTATAAGTTTCAATTTTGCGTGCACGTGGTCGTGGGTACCTCAGGCGAGGTGTAGGTATAATTTTTACATTTACTTGACTTACGTTTGGGAGTGAATCTTCTGTTGTTCCCAAGGACGATAATAATATAATACCTACTTAACGTTGTTACTTATTTTGCTTATACCTACTTCAAATAAAACGTCTTAAGTCAAAAAAAAAGTTGCAAAAGAAAATCTTTATTTATTTCTGGTAAAGTTTGATCGAAAAATCTAAAATCTGTTTATAAAAACGTGCTATCATGTTTGCTTAGCATTGTTCCTACAACTGTCTTCGTTCGCAAAAACGTATTTTTGTAGCAATTTTATTATAGAAATTTTTAGCTAGACTAAGATTGCTTTGAAGGAAGAAGACAAGGGAGGTTTTAGTCATATCACTCAATACAAAAAACATGTATGTAAATACCCACTAGTGTATCTAGAGGTGCGCTTTGTTTTTCATAAAAAAAAAAATATTCTTATAATCGCAATTATTTTCCGAAGAAAAATGTTATTAATAACAAATTAATAACATTTTTCTTCATACTCATTGGCATTAATAATATTGTTTTTCATTCACATCTTTTATCCATTATTTTCTTATATTATAGTTTTTCTTAATGATACCGATCATTCTTTTCAACTCCTAATTATTTTTATTAATACATTTGTTTGTTCTTTTTTTATGAATTTCTTCATTTGAGTGTTACGTTATTTACTTTATTGATATCCATAATGTCAATATAAATATATTAGTTATTTATTTATTTAATTGTAAAAAGATCTGAAAAACATCTCGCATAAAATATCCACAAGAGCACACAAACAATCCGAAAACTTCTACCGAAGTGAAGGAAACACGCGCCCGTTCCTTTGTAAATAAACATTGAGTAACATTGCAGAAAAACATTTTGTTTCTGTTCGAAGTACATCACATGACAATTGATATCTATATTATTTTAGATTAATAAAAAAATAAAATACATTTGATTACTTACATTATTAGAAAAACATGTATTTAATATATAATTTAAAAAGTTCGGTGATGATTTTATATCTAACTATTATTGGAAGGCAATCGTAGCCTCAGAAACTAAACGCGTCATCGTAAGTGAATGTCCATTAAATTAACATGTTGAGTGACAAAAGCGTCGAACTCTAATTTGTTTATAACTCAATAAACACTCACACACTCATACAATGTTAAAATAAAATTGAAATAAGCGCCATCTATTAGCCACCAATAACCTAACCGCATGAAATTTTTACATTTTGTGCCGTATCCAAGACGGCGACTGAAGAGTTAAAGACATTGATTTCTTTTTTCTCTCAAATCACTTTGAAATAATTGAAGAATGCTTTTAACGTTTTATATATACGTGCTTTATTTTTTAAAAATCATATTTTGGTCAAAAGTTGAACAATAGCGTTTATAACAATTTATTATTTTTGCATTGCTACACATAACGCCATCTATGGAAATTTTTAAGAAGTAAAAATCTAATGTTCCTAATGATACCCCATGGACGTGACATAAAACGTGGTATAACAAAACGCAACTGACAGCAAAACTAAATATTTATCAGTCAAAGCATTGGTCTAGCGAATCAATTGTTAAAAAAAGTATAACAAAACGCAACAGGCTTATTATCTGACTGACTGCTTACTGACAAAATCTGCTCATTTATTAGCTGTAAAGTTCGCTGGATCAGCTAACACCTTATAGAAACAAGAACTGATCGAACTTACTGGCCTATTGACTCTATATTTTTAAAAAAATACAGTAACCAAGGACAGTACATTATATGAGTTGCAGTACATAAATGAATTAAATTACCTGTGTAATTGCTCTGAGACCACCAGAAATGGTCTGCTTGAATGAACTTTTGAAATCCTGAACATCTACTGTCAACCTGAAATAGTAAAAAATTTCATGAAAAGTAATATTTTTGTGAGATATAATACACAAGATGGATGCAACATAGCAACATTAATTAAATAATATAAATATTTAACAACTCACACACAACGCCATCTAGTCCCAAACTAAGTAGAGCTTGTAATATGGGTACTAGAATAACTGATACTAATACATAATAATATATACTTTTCTTTTGTAAATACATACATATTATACATAGAAACACCCAGACTAAGACAAACCCCCATGTTCATGCACACAAAGATTTGTCTTAAGTGGGCAGCGAACCCACGACCTCGGCGTCGCAGGCAGGTACCCTACCCACTCCGCCATCCGATCGTCAATTGAAACATTGAAGTGAACTAAATTTAAATTAATATCTTAAAATAGATGAATTGGAGAGAATAAATATAAAAACATTGACTTTTAATGATAACTTAATAAATCTCAATTTATTAACTGTTAGGCTTTTTTACCTATTATTACAATATTATTTTATTTTTAAGACTTAATTGCCTGCTTAGTTGGTCTAGGGGGTATGATTTGTGTACCGCTCACTGCAAGGTCTCGGGTTTGATTCTGGGGTCAGGCAATTTGTGAACTTTCTGTCTGTAAATTCTCAATAGAAGCACAGAGCAGTAATTGTGCTTGGAGTATGGCAATAGGCTCACCCGCTAGGTGAAATGTGGGCATTGTACACCTCTGCCACACTCTTCTTCTAATATAGTCATGATGTTATGTTACTAAATTCCATGCATTAAATAACTCTTTCAAACCTGTTAACAAGTTCTCCCGTCCGCTCCTGATCAAAGAACTCCATGTCCTGCCTCAGGATGGACTCAAAAAGGTCCTGCTTCAAGTTAGCTGCTACTTTCTCACCCACTTGCGATAAAAGGTGGATGTAGAAAAATGTGAATATAGCCTGGAATCACAAAATAACAAGGGCATTATGAAGATAATATTGAACATGCATGATTTTATTTTTAGCTAGATATACTCAGTAATCCAGTAATTCTAAGCCAGTCTAATCCACCTTTGTAATCCGTTAATGCAGATATAACCTAATCATTTTGATTTGTGATAACTCAGATTACAAGTCGATTTATTTAAAAATAGCTTAACTTGTTGACAATCTTTTTACAGTCCATTTTAAAATAAAGATTCAACATACTAATAGCTACCTTATCATAAGTGACAATTTCAAGTTAAATGTTTGCCAAATAGGCCATTAATTAATTTATTTATTTTTATTTAAAAACTTTATGCAAAAAATTGGTACATGGCTGGACTTAATGCTGTAGGCATTATCTACCAGTCAACCTTTAGGTGACGCAGAGACGACAAGGGGTAGGTGCAAGAGCTGAGAGTTGGTTGGAAACTAGAACCATTAAAATAACTTAATCTAATACATTAAAATTAAAACTATTGCAATACAAAATACTTAACATAAATTAATCTATTGGTCTAATAGCACAGTGATGTATAGGCATCTCATGCAATGCGAGACTAATGAACCCTTTTGAAATGAATTGAACTCAAAATATCTGTATTCCTTAGACTGCACAAAGCACTTATCATTGTCATAAAAAAATAATTTTACTCTAAATTTGCAGAGCATATCACTTTCATCAATCATCACAATATCTTTAAGGTGAATTTAAGTGTATGCACTTTAATGTATTGATATAGGTAACTGTATATACTAAGAAACAGTTGCAAAAGATATGGGACCGGCAGGATTTGAACCTGCGACCTTACTGCACACCGGGCAGCCACTTTAGCCATCCAGCTACGGTCGCCTCTTACCAGAATCCTAAATTTCTCAACTGTATGATACGTCATTTCGTGACGTAAGGTAACTGTATAGGTTGATTGGTGAGTGGTGAGGGTGATTGCACATTTGGCGTAGTGGTTAAAGCTGTTGCCTGAACTCTTGTGTGATCCGCAAAGTTGCTCTGACTCTGGGTGTACTTTGTGTGTGAAATGTATATTATGTGAAAAATTGGTAGCTATGTGTACAAAGATACAAAGACAAAAACAGAAAAGCCAACATACCTGTCCAATATATAAAGACACAAGTTTAAAAGCAGGCAATTTTATCTCTTCTATAAAATCGGCACTAGGATTGTGTCTAAGATTTGCTAAAACATTAGTCAGAGCTCCCAGCATCATTGGAATGTACACATTCAGGAACGCCACTGTTAATGCTGACTGAAATAGAAAATAACATCTTTAATTACTAAAATACATTAATTAAAGGAAAACAAATCTATCAACTAACATAACATAACATTACGCCTGTGTGACAACACCCACATTTCATCTGTAATATTATTTTTTTTTATTATTATAATTCACTAAACTGGTGTACAATCTGACTTATTAATTAACGTGTTAAAATTCAATGCACCTGACGACACCTACTAGATGTGAATCCAACATGCAAGATCAAGGACACACTCAAATAACTATTAATTTAACTAAAATTAGTGCTATGGCAGAATATAAATATCTACTAACTAATTACTAATGAATCAAAATTGCAAGTTTAGACCTAACTGAAGCTACAGAACCGTTGAACATATCTATGTCATTACGTATCGAATAGCCTAACGAAACCATATGAGATATGGGTGAAAATTGGCCTATGTTCGTGCGACTTTGAGGTATAGCAAATGTTATTTAGGTCTCATGTGATTGGTTGTGAGGCTATTGCCATCCACCAAGCATAATTCCAACTCTGTGATGCTATTGTGAATTTCCTGGCAGAAGGTTCACGTTCAAATAAAACTTTGCCCTTGACCTGGGCATTGAACCGAAGACCTCCTGGTTCTTCTTCTTCTTTTCGTTTCAATGGACAAAGTTTTATATAACCCCAGCCCAGGATGTGGCTACGGTAATAGTGTTCTCTGCAGACTTGTTTAGGTCATCCAACGAACAGCTATCAGGGCAATTGGGGCACTCAAGTAAGTGACTCATTGTTTGCTGAGGTGCATCACAATCGCACTGCGTTTGTTCTGGTCCAATAATACCTCATTTGTCCAGATTTTGTCTGCAGCGGCCAACCTGGGATCTCAGTCTATTCAAGGATTTCCATATGGACCACTGCAGATTGGAGCCTGGGGGTAGACTCTCCTGTGTCTTAAAACCGGCAGGTGGAGGGAAAAAATCCCTTTAACCACTAGACCATGGAGGCAGTTTAATCAACCAAATTTAAATATTTGGGATTGGCAAAATAATGTGCACCAAATAGTAAGATACAATTTAGTTTTAGACTGTTTTCACATTAGGAGCTGTACAGCACAGATTTCCATTTAAAAAAACACATCAAATGTTTGCAGCATATTTGTTTTTTTATGAAAATATACAACCTTAGCTGCCTACAAATTGATTATGTGGATCATAAAATAATAATTTGTTTGTTTTATTGTAGCTCTGACATGACATTTTCATCACAGATCATATTCATAAGTCCTCTAAACACTTTTGATCATTCAAATCATAAAATTAAAATTATATTTTAATAAATTAAATAAATATTTTATACTCACAGCAACAGCAGCAACCAACAGCCATTTATGAGGCTTCAGATAACTAATAAACTTGCTCCAATCAAACTTAGCACTGTCATCATCTGCATTAGGCCTCCTTTGTACTACCCTGCTTGCCGGAACAGCCTTACAGTATACTTCACTACTACTTAGTAAATACCTCACTCCCAACCCCAAACTAACACTCGTGCACAATTTCCAAGGACTACAGAGCAATAACACGCCGGACTTTGTACTTTTCTCCGTCGAAGTTTTCAATTCAGAAATATACCTTTTTACTACATTTGTTGGCTTATTTTTTATTATATTTGTGAAGCATAGATTACTCTTGTTTGTCAACAACCTGAAAATAAATAGTTATATCAGTTTTAATGTAAATTTTCATTGTTATTTGACGAAATGAATGCGAATATAATATTTATGTTTACCTTTGCCGCATAAGCATACACGAGTGAGTTTGCATTAACTGCCACATTTTAAACAATTTACACTTGTTATCTCTTATAAATAGCAGTTATTTGCACATTCTTTTAGTCTTAATTAATTAGATAATCCTGATTTTTACAGGAAATTGATTTGATAACCTCAACCGTTATGTCAATGTCACTGTCGTAACGATGACGTAGCAGTACCGGTCCAGAAACTAATTTGAAAATTTGAAAATTATGGTATATACAAGATTACGTTTGTTATTTTTATTGCCTTGATTATCGCATTGAAATATAATATAAATATAATCAATACTTTGATCTATGTTTAAGTAAGTAAAACAAATAATAATCACGATTATTTGACTATATTTTATGTTATTAATAAAGTAGAATTTTTATGTTTCTGAACGAATCAGCTATGTTCCATTCTACGCACTTGCACTTACGCTTCATTCTATGCACAGACAAACTTTTTTTTTTCAGTTGGGAATGCTGGAATCGATAGAATACATTTAATTTTTAGGGTTTTCTCTCACGTCCGATAGTCAGTGACCACATTTTAGTAAGGTTGAATAGAAGGTTTTAAAATTTATTCACTAACGCACACGTCCTAGTTACTTATATATCGGTTAGAAATAATATGAAATGTCAGCATGGCCCCATTATTGGTCCTACAGTAAATTTTATTGCTTGAAGGCGGGCACCAGAAATAAAATCGGTTTTTTTTCATGAATTTTGAATCCCGCAAAGCCAAAATAATTAGTCTGGACAGCGTTAACAACTACATTAAGATACTAGTTGTTGCACGCAACTTGGTTCCCGTGGGATTCGTTGATCTTCTAGGTTTTACCCGTGGCAAGTGTTTTGTTTTCTTCCCGTGGCGCCTTCTATTGCACTTTGATTTAAACTTCCAAACTTTAAAACCTTTAATTACACTCTTGGTAATTAATCAGTTTTAGGAAAACCCTGTTTCAGAAGTGCATGAGTCCCACATAGGTACAACGGCTCAACTCTTATTTAGGTACCTATCTCTACTTATGGATAGAAATCCCTTAAATATACCTACTTATCTGAGCCGACTTACTGACTGACTGCTTCATCAACGCAGAGCCTAGAATCTTGAAATTTTGCACAAAGGTACCTAGGTATTTTTCTTCTTGGTTAAAATATTTTAAGTATAAATATTAATGCAGAAAATAATGTTTCTGTAACTCTTTTATTTAACATTCACGCATGTTACTTCTGTAATGGGACAGGGGCCTGCAGTGTCAGCCCGTGGCTTAATTTTCGTTGGATCGAGATCAAATTTTCCTAAAAAACAATAAACTAGTATTAAAGCGTCTCCATGAAGTGAGTATCTGAGAGTGCCAACATTTTGCAACTAATATGCTGTACTAAAACATCTTCGTCGCCAAGAGTCAGATGGCACCAAAGGCGCCGACTTTTACCATATTTTCCTTCAAAACTAGGGAGTAAGACAGCACAGACCAAATCACCTGTTATTGGCGTTAAGGGTGCAGTGGTCACCAAAGGGCCTTCGCCTGCAAAAATAAATGGATGCCTTCGCCATTCCTTGATCCTTGGCAACTGGAGCGGCTACACCATCCGTTCTTTATAAGATGTGTTACATAACTTGTGCCGCTTTGAAATATACTGCATGTGGTGGTGCAACGAACAACATAAAATATAACGATTTATAATACATTTAAGTTGAACTGAATCTAATGATCAGTCTCGCCGTTTAGTTGGCCAAACCCATAATCGGCCATCTCTACTATTTATTTGTTTAAAAACTTTACATACAAAATTTGTAGACAAGGCGGACTTATTGACAGGCATTCTCTACCAGTCTACCTATGTTATGGCATTTAACCGTATTGAATTGGTGCATGGAAGGAGCCTCCCCGTGTGACGTTAATCCCAAACCCCTGACGTCCGGCGCACCCTGGGCAGTCACATCAACGCGACTGGCCAATCCTTCCACCACAATGGAAACGATTTAAACTAATTGTTTTTCCATTGACACGCAAAGAAGAAGAAGACCGTATTCCTAAAAATATCAACTGATGTCCATTAGAAAATTAAATAGTTGTTAATCTAAAACAATACAAATCTCAAGCTATTCTACAATGCAAGCATTAAACGCAGAGCAATTGACCACAAAGTTATAAATTTCACCCCTGACTGCCCCTGAGGAGCCGCGATCACTCCCCTCTGTTGCGATCGTTTATCCCAAACTACTCGGGCCCCTTTCAAAGTGCTGACAATAAAATGCATTACGCTTTAAATAACGTTTAATTTGTTTGAATTTATTGTTGCTGTTTAATAACTTAGAAATGGGGGCTTTAAATTAAAGCGTAAGTATCTTTTAGTGTAGGTATGCACTGCTTCTACAGTATATATATCAACGATTAAAAGAAAGTATAAACGACAAAAACCTAATTATTTAGAAGACCTACAATTTTGTCGGTTGCACCGAAATCATTCTTTGAAAACGCAGTTTTTTACTTGGTTACAAACGACAAAAAAAAAATTGGCAGAGCTTTGGGAGTCAGCTCATTAAAAAGAGCAGGCAATTGATTTTTTGAGTGCACGGTTGGCGTAGTGTTTAAAGCGGTCGCCTCGCCTCTTTCAACTACGCTGGTGTTGTGGGTTCGATCCCCACATGGGACAAATCTTTGTGTGATTCGCAAAGATTTGTTCTTACTCTGGGTGTGCTTTGTGTGTGTGAAATGTATGTTTGTGAACACCCCCGCGACACAAGAGTTACTATACTATGGTGCGGGCGTCGTTTGTAAAAAAAATAAAAATAAAGATGATGATGGTATGTCAGATGTTTTTAATTCCTTTATTTATTGATTTATTTGTTTTACTTTGCCTTTCTTTAATTTACTTGGTTAGTAACTTAGTTTTTTTTCACGTAACTACCGCGTATGGCGGTATTAGCTTCCTCCCAACATTTGGATGACAAGTTCAGATGTCATTCTTCATTTTCTTAGGTGAGTGCAAGAAGTACTGCGGCATAGAGCTGGGTGGCAGAGCTTTCTTTCTTTGAAACTAATATATTTATCCGCAATGGTTATAGAATAGTACCACAGCAAAAACAAATTGGAATTAAATATTTTATTCATAAGGCCTGACGTTCATTCTGATCTTTGCATTAAAAAAATTGAATCACAGATGGTCAAGAGGCGGGAGCGCGCCCCGGTTTTGGCGCCAATATAACCTATTGTTTAACTCAAGTGGCGCGTTTAAATCGGCATAATTTGTATAACGCTAGTTTTTATTTGATTTTATGCCATTTTAGTGTTCTGTACGCCTTTTGTTGGTATAATTCGATTTGAGGCGGTTGGAATAAAATAAGAATAAATCACGGAATCAATTTTAAGGAGGTCTTTCAGTAAATATACATTCATATTGAACAGTGAAATTCCGATTCGATCTAAGTTATTTAATCGATACGCGAGGTTTTATTTTAAGAAAATGAAACTGGGATTATAACCAGCCACTAGGTACCATCAAATATAGATAAGTGCTACTTTTTAGCCTTTTTATAAAACACTAACTACCGTTCGCAGCTCTGTCTGCGTGGTAGGTCGATTTAAGTCTCGGAAGAGTATGATTTAGAAATGTATAAAATATAAGGAACAAAAAAATCGTTTTCGTGTTTATGTACCGACGTATTTTTAGTGAAAAAGATGCACACCGAGCAGCCGCTTAGTAGCCGCGGTAAGAGGCGACCGTAGCAGCAGCTACGGTCGCCTCTTACCAGAACCCTAAATTTCTCAACTGTATGATACGTCATTTTGTGACGTCACGTTCATCCATTTGTTCCTATCTTAGGTTCAAATCCTGCCGGTCCCATATCTTTTTCAACTGTTTCTTAGTATAATTTGCTAAGCATAGCTAAATGCTATAAAAATAATCAATTAGAAGTATTTTTCTTCATTTCTAATTAGTTTTAAATTTTAGTATTTGGTTTTTTTTTATTTTGTTAGCTAGATAAACTTTCACATAATGATACCGACATTGATTTTAACAATAGGATCAATGATAACAATGATTCCATATTTGGGTTCCCACACTGACCACTAGCCAAGCCAACAAATACCACATCACGGTAAACATTATAAATCAAATTGTAAAATGAAATCGTTATAGGATTTGCAATAGATCATTATTTATCGGCCAAATTATTCTCAGATTGATTTTATAAACTAATGGTTAGTGAGGGTTAGTGTTTTCTTTTTAAATTCAATGGGATAAAATATCACTAACCAAAATAAAATCAAATTTAACTATAATTAAGATTAATTAGATTAAGTTATTGGACTATTTTGATTTAAGATCCAATATGTGTGTATATTTTTCTGTAAATAAAGGTTTATTAAATGTACACAGGGATATCCTCATATCCTGAAAAAAAACTGTAATTATGTACACCTACGAGTACTAGAACTTATAATTATCACGTTGTACCCAAAAAAAAATCTTTAACACTATAATAACTTATATAATATCTTTCACGTACAACGGTCCCATAGGAAGACTAAGTGCGGACACCGCCCATAGGAAAACTAAACTAAACTAAACTTATATAATACATAATCTTTCATCAACTTATTTCTAAATTCATAAAAACTCAAACTCTTGTCGGCACTTATTATTTATTTTTTGTTTAAATTTTTATACTTTGTTTTCTTTCGTTTTTAATAATTTTGTATCTATCTTACGACCTATTTGTAACTATGTTTATTCTTTTGGTTATTTGCGACAAAAGCCATTGATCTTCTTCTTCTTCGTCGTGTCGATGGCTGAGTCAAATTTTATTTTGACTTGCCATCGTGGTTAAGGATTAGCCAATTCGCTTTGGAGAACTCGCAAATTGCCCAGGGTGCGCCGGACGTAGGGAATCGTTGTGTAAGTACTTACGTTACTCGGGGAGGCTCCTTTCTTGCACCATTGATTGATCACATTTTGTAAGTATAAATTTGGAATTTTATTGTAACTGCATCATTTGTAAAACTATCGATTTCGATTTCGATTTCTCCTGTATCAATAAGTTGATACCTACTTACTGTCAGATGACTTGTGGTGAATGGCTTTCACTTGCTGCATACATTTTGTTAAATCTGTTAGCCTATTTAGCTCATAACTATTGACCTACAAAAGCAATCATCCTTAAACGAAATATGTCACAATATTTATCATAATCCTCAAACCAAATCCATGATAATAAATTGCCATCCATATGGCAAGGCAGTGGCAATTTGAACGACAAATATCAATAATGTTCAATGAGTACTAATGCTATAATTTATTGTCTCTGGCGACATCAGAATATGCCACCGTTTACTCCCCTACCCTGTGCCTTAATGATTAGGGCGTGATGCTACGGAATCGTATGGGATTATCGTGGTTTTATTGGTTGCATAAATAAATATTAATTTTGTCTCGTTAGTTTTAAAAGGGGTTTTGAATTTGAAGTGTAATTATTTGCATAATTAGACGTCAATTGGACTGTGCTATCTTAATTTATTTTGTTTTACCAAATAGATACAACTTTATCAATGACTCCACTCACTTGCCGATAAAGAGAAACTATCGGCAGTCTTTATATAATAATATTAATAAAAAATTTATTTCGCACCAAGGAATATGAGACAGAAAAATAATAATAAGCTTAGTACAAATGGCGGTCTTATCGCAATCAAGGCATCTCTTACAGACAACCATTGGATGGAAATTAAGACAGAGATGAAAGGGAAGTTAAAGGTGTATAGCGAGAAAGTAGAACAGATTTTATAAATATAAGTTTAATGAAAAAAAAAATATACTTTTATATATGGCTACCTAAACATAGGTACGTTATATTTGTTAATCTGAGCTTTATACTGCATCTGTGTCAAATTTCATAAAAAAATGTTGTTGTGGGCAAGCGTAATTAGATTTCTTCTTCTAGAAGTAAACCAAAACAGCATCGAACGGACTAAAATCAAGATTATAGTTTTCTTATATTAAAAAGATTACATTCAGTTTAAAACAACGCTTTTATAAAAGAAACTGCAATGTCCTAATTCTTTTCTATGTAGGCCGTGTGATGGTCGAAAGTCACTTTGCGGCATTTTCCATGACAAAGAGCCATCTCAACTACCCGGATAGTAGATAGTGGAAACTACTGCTTGATGGTATATGATACTTGTTTCCATCTTGACCGTATTAGAATAGGCATGATGACTAATTTTTAGTTTTACTATTATACTACATAATTAAAATAATTACTTTGATATCACATTAACTTACTGACTTACTAAGATAATACAATTTTAAATAAACATTGTAGCATGTATGTGAAGTTATGAATTTTGTTTGATAGCCATATGAAATATTGCGTTTATGGAAATTAATGTATTACGAACGTTGCTAAAAAATGTGTTGGTTATCAATGAAAATATTTTTTAGTAATTTTGTGCTTTAAAAATGGTCTTGCCAATGAAACTTTGGATAATCGTAAGATGAGTTTGATTTAAAGTAAGTACCTATTTTTTTTTAATTTGGTTTCTGTTTACCTATATTTTGAAAAGGTATTCATTTTATTACTTTCGTGGGCTCTGTCATAATCCTTATTTGATCTGCTTTTAAAGATGTCTTCTTTAAAAGGCACATGTTGAATCTTAAGCCCTCTTTCGTCCCTATCATGTTGCAAAACGAACAATTTTTAAATAATTTTATACAATTCGAACGGGAGTGAGCCGAAATCAAGCGTTTTGATTGGCTATAAGATGTTTTGTTCAGGTGTTTGTGTCGTAGCTTTAGACGACGATTTCTGTTATATATTGCTTACACACTTTTTATACACACATCAACAATCCACAAAAGCAGATTGTAGATGCGTCGCTCTGTCTTAGGACTACGGTGTTATGCCTCATATGGCAAGCTACTACTATTTGGCGGCAGTTAATTTTCACGTTTGAAATTGATAAGATAACATTATTTTGCTCTCTACTGTCGACATGTTCAAATTCTATGATATTATAAAATATGATGAGAAATGATACTATTTTATTTTACAGATAAGTTTTGACGAATGGCCGTATGCATCCTTTTCCCTATCCTCCTTACTGCTACGAGCGATGTGGTGACTGAAAACAAAAGTGGATCAAAAGGTGAGACGGTGATGCCCATGAGCTCGTTCACAAGAGCTCTACTACCATCAATGTTCACTTGCACATCCCGCTTTCGCCACAGGACGTCGTGCGAATTATAATCTAGTTTAAACAATTGAAGAGTACTTTGACATCTACCCCGTTGCCACAGGGGGTTGCCAAACTTGCCAATCGAACTGCCAAGAATTAAAAAACAAATTTATACGCAACCACGTGCGATGGCTGCTATAAACATAATCGGATTATACGCACTTGTTGTGTGCAAGTGTTTAATGAAGCGGATTACTGTGGATTCGATTCTTGGTTTTGATGGGGCGGTAGAATGCTGCTGTGGGATGATGACAGTTAGCTGCCAGACCAACGGCTTCGTGTCTCCATTGGCGTATGCGCCCCTAACTGCGAACTCTCACGCAAAGTTGTGAATTTTCCGTCAGAAAATTCTCAATAGCATCACGGAGTAGGCATTGTGATCGATGGATGGCGATAGGCTCACCCCATATCCCATGGGATGGACCTAAATATAACGGAGAAATGTGTGTGTTGTACACCTCTGCCACACCTTTCTGAGTAATATAGGTGTGATGTTTTGTTATGTGTTAGCTGACGGCTCTTTTGCGATCATGTGTATGGGAATCGAAGATTTTTTTTTGCTACTTAATGCCTATAAAATAGTTAAAAGTTTAATTAAATAAATAAATTAATATCTCACAACTTACATACAACGTCCTCTAGTTCCAAATAAAGCAGAGCTTGAGATGGGTACTAGAATAACTGATACTAATACATATATACTTTTCATTTGTAAATACATACTTATTATACATAGTTGTTAAAATGTTTTAAAATTATAGATGTATATTATAGATACATATTATACTTGGAAGAACTTTCAGATATGCAGGGTTATAAATGAATATTTACTTACGTATTTTCTTATTAGACGTTTGCCGTCGGCTCCAACACGGCACCGTCGGCTTAGCAATTTAGCGTTGCGGTTTGCATATTCTATCATAAAAGCATTTACAAACAAAAATTACACCATTTTAGCGCCCCGGTGTCATCACAGCTCATAATGACCACCCGGGTTCCGACTCTACAGTTCGACTTTTATAATTCTAAACTCATAAACAATCCAAAAAACAATCCTGTAACCTTATTCCAACGCGATAAGGTTTATTATTATATAAATTATTATTTTCGGAGGGTAGTATACAAGATTGTGCTCGTTGGGTGTTCGAATCTGCAGGCAGATGGCGTGAAAGGATAATAGTGGGTCGTAACTACGAGTATTGGTTATGATATAAATCGAATGAATGCTTCATGAGTTTATGAGTTGTTTGGTTGGTAAACAACAGTTATGAGTTTGGCAAAGGAAGAAGGTATTGTGATATAGATTTGTAGTACCGATTTGTGTTCTTCAGCTTAAATGTTTGGTGAGATAGTTCTAAAGTTTCTAAAAGAGTTGGTATAGAGTTGGTAGCGTGAATATATTAGGTTGATAAATTGTTGATATTTAAAAAATACTTTTACTTTTAAGTAATCTTTGTATTTGACATGACAGAGTAGTTGATTATTGAAATCATATTTTTTTAAATTTTACTGATATACCAAATCAACAATTGAACAAAGGATGATATAATTCTTCTTCGTCGTGTCGATGGCTGAATCAAATTTTATTTTGACTTGCCAACGTGGTGAAAGGATTAGCCAATTCGCTTTGGAGAACTCGCGAATTGCCCAGGGTGCGCCGGACGTAGGGAATCGTTGTGTACGTCACTCGGGGAGGCTCCTTTCATGCACCCTATATACAGGGTGTATTTTTGAAACGGGGCAGTAAGGGCAAGTACCTTAACCGTTGCAGTTACAGCAAAACGTTCTTAAAAGACCTTCCCTAACTTTTTGGGACATTTTGACTTGCATTCACAGATTTTGTAAAAAACTTACAGTTAGCAAAAAAAATGCAAAAAGTTCAAAATTTTTTTTAAATTGACAAAATACGCTTCTAATAAGTCAATTTTTTCACGATTAGAAGACATTTTAGCGAAAATCCTTAATTAATAACTCATTCGAAGTTTCTCAGCTGAAACTAAGTATAACACACAGATTTTCGAATCAAATTCGAAATTTGAGGGTAAAAATTCTTTTTATTTACTTTACAGTCAATTCTACCCACTTCCAGGCCATAACAAAAAGTTAGACCATCGTAGAAATTCGTTTCTGTTGCCGAAATGTATGGGAAACGTTTTTGGCGATTTCTGTCTTTTCTAGTACTGAAAGCTAAAATGGTCCCATAGAGTTTTTTAATCCCCACATGAAATAGAATCGATTGGCATAAAAAAAAAAATTGAACTTTTTGCATTTTTTTTGCTAACTGTAAGTTTTTTACAAAATCTGTGAATGCAAGTCAAAATGTCCCAAAAAGTTAGGGAAGGTCTTTTAAGAACGTTTTGCTGTAACTGCAACGGTTAAGGTACTTGCCCTTACTGCCCCGTTTCAAAAATACACCCTGTATAACAATGATGAACCATTGGAATACTACGGAAATAGCAGACTTAAGGGGGAACATGGTTGCCTGTTTTCCCTACAAAAGTAATATGGTTTTTATTAAGAAACAGTTGAAAACATTATGGGACCGGCTGGTTTTGAACCTGTGACCTTCTGCACACTGGTCAGCCGGTTTAGCCAGCTACGGTCGTTATATTCTAGTTATCTTATTATACATAACATATCACAAATCATATCTAAAACAACCAAAATGCACGTTTTAATAGCGGCCACTTTTCAAGTATATTATTTAAATTTTTCAGTTTCTATGTGACTCAATAAATTTTGACAAAATCACCACAAACCGACATGCTTTTTAGTGATTAGAATATGATTTATCTACAAAAATAAATGAAAATCATCCTAATTTAGATGACAGATTTCAGAAAACCAAAAAACCTATGTGGTTTTTCATTTCATAATGTTATTAAAATCGTGTAATATTTAGAAAGCAAATTATAGCATTGCTATGCCTTTTCGTATTTTATACAATATTAAAATCGAATTCAAGAATATTAAAATTACTTATTTAAAATAGTAAAGTATGTACACGTTTCACTTAGTATGTAAATACTTTAAAAGTATTTTCATCTAAGCAGCTCGAGAAGTCGTTCTTTGTTTTATGAAAACAGTAAACAAAACTCAATTTTGTGACGAGAGTGATTAAATCGATTTTGAGCTTGACTACGCTCAAGATTCTAACCTAGAATCACTCGCTACGCTCATGATTCTACTATAGTGTCTTTCACTTATTCAGGACTCAAAATTAGCCCTCACAGAAAATGCAAACTTTGTCTCTTGTCGCACAATAACTATTGTAGTATCTACCCGTCGGTACATTTTGAATACTGAATCATACCCAACCTTCTTTCAGCTTGAACCTTTTTACGACACCCAAAATCTCATCGCACACATGACGATAGATAAATATTTACGAAGAATAAACAACTGTCCGTATATTGGGCTTTATTAGAGGATTATGTTACTTTTATGATGAGAAAATCGTTAAGTATTACATTGTTAGTGAGGGTATGTCAGCTTATACAGATGTTCTGTAAACAAATGATTTGATTTAGTAGAGTTTAAAGATGGATTGAGTATTTTTTTATTAAGTTTTGAAGCCAAAATCTTTTTGTTAGGCTGGTTTTAGTGCTCCACCGATCGTCGGTCCGTACGTCGGGAGAGTCGCGCTTGTCGTTTGTATAAAGAATTACATGCGTACAAGTTCGGTCAAGCTTTGTAATGTATTCTCATACAATAATGCCAAGCGCGTCTGACGAAGGTACGCAACGATGATGGACGGTCGTGCACTGAAACAGGCCTAAAGTTGTAGTCTAAGGATGAGACAAATCTAATCTAATCTTTTCAGAGCGAATAAAAATATATATTTATTTACTGTTGTGAAGGACCAAAATGTAGTGTTGTAGCAAATTCACCTAATTGATCAGCTTCAGCTGTGTCATCTTCTGATAATCGTTGAAGAAAGGTATGCAATGTGTAGAAGCTGCTTCCTAGTGATTCAGTACATGGTTCTGGAGCTGCGACAACTTCACTACGTAGCGCACTTAGAGCTAGCTTATCGAGCCTAGGAAAAATTGTTATTAAAAAACAATAAACTAATTATGTTTACCTCTAAATATACGGAGTTCTAAAAATAGAACTCGCAATTCTATGCCACGCTTTAGTCACACAAGTTGTGGCGGGTAAAACGCGCTAAAATCCCATCTCGCCGTAGCGACATCTGACGGCCACACTCAACACTACTCCGACAACTCCGACATAATTCCCACTCACCTTTGACTTAACCTCGTATGAAATTCATAATAATTGAGGAACAATTAAGGCCGACCTTTGATACACCTTTGAGGCACAACCATTGCGTCCTATTTTACTTTGAGCCTTTAATAGAGAGTAACCTCAAAGAAAAATGTACTTTCAAACAATTACACCTACGTATGTAACTATGAGGCACTCGGTAGGGAGCTGAGTCAGGGGCCAGGGTTGTGCTAAATGAGTATCGATAAAAAACATGGCTTAGATAATAATTTTGCAGTTCTTTACTCAGACATGTATCGAAAGATTTTGATGGCAAATATCCTATAAAAAAGTGGTGTTGGTGCAAACAGTTGTTATTGCTAAGTAGTAGACATAGGACAGAGGACTAGAAATTTTAAATAAATACTAACCAAATGTGTAAAAGAGAAAAAAAAGATTGTTTAATATTATTATTATTATAGAAGACATGCACAATAATGAACATTTGAAAGAAGAACGACCGACCCACTCCACATAAATGAACGGAACGGAACGAGAGCGATTGAGATGTCTTTCACTTTGTATGCATAAAACTAGCTGTAAATGTTTTATGTAATGTTAGAATTTAAAAAGGGCTGTCCTACCAATTAAAACAATAAACATCCTAAAATGCTTTTTTTATACAAATAAGCGCTCCCATGCCAGCTTGGTGTTGATGTTTGCTAAACCTTATGGCGAGATAAAAGGTAACCTTTATTAATTATATTTTTAATACAGTATAACGTATTTAAACTATTTTCCATCGACACACTCCTCTATCGACAGTCTCCCCTCCACCTCGCCTCCGCTCGTGGCCTTTGTGGAGTCTCTCCAATATTCGCTTTGTTACTGGAAAAATGTACGCCATCGCATAGCCGTATTACACAGTCATAAATGTTTGCCTTCATATAAATACATCGCTGTATTATATCCTGTTAAATATTATATTGTATGTGAAAACTTGGCGGTTCATGGAAACATGCTTTTGTTGGCCTTTTTTGGGCCATTTTTGAGAATGGGGACATGCGGTATTTTGTATCGAGATTACGTTCCTAACATTCGGCTTTATATTATAGTAGTGGTATGTCGATTAAATTCTAGCTGAGATCTAAAACTATCTCATACCACTTATCATTGCCTATATTCAGCATGGTCGCGTAACAAGAAACAAACAGACAAATACTAAGCTATATATTCTCCTGGTCACGTACTCTTTTATTGTTGTTTCTTGTTGTTTTCAGGAGATGGTTCTTATGAAAGAAAAAGTTAAATAATTTTTGCGCCAAATTAGAAAATTAGCATCACCATTTTTAATTTGTTGATTTGTTTATGTAGCCTTAGCGCTTTTGACGCTACGACTCATTTCGTCACTGTCCAAGACTACAGCCTTTCAGCAATTACATTGTACTCGGCTTCTAGTCTAACGGATGTAGCTGAATATCAATATTTTGCGTGGAGTAACTGCCATCAGACATCCACAACGCAGTACGAGGTGATAAAAATACTCTTTGTTAAACTATGTAGTTGCCGGACTTTCTGGCCTCTGACGAGCCGTTACTGCTGCCATAGATCTTTAAATGGCAACGGGAACCGACGCGGCGACGGCCTCATTTTGTTAAAATATTATGGTAACTCAACTGCTGATCATCATTGCTTAACCTGTAGATAAATTATCGTCAAATAGGATGTATTCATAGTTAAGACAGGACAGCGTCTGTCGGGTCAGCTATTACGAAATAAAATACTTTCGAATTTATTCACATCGGCCATGAATCAAAATAATCGTTTTCCTTTAATTTGTTATGATGATGATTAAGATGATCGATCGGTCCACACAGCTTCGATATAGCCACGAGCTCTTCTCGCTCTTAATTACATGACCCTGCACTCCATTTCTCCCATCTAAAGGAACGGCAGCATTTTGATTGAAGATACGCTCCAAAGCTACGACTCAATAGACAATATTTCTAAATGTTCTTGTCAAACATCACAAAGCAAGAACAAAGGAACAAAATCACGCTATGTCCGTTGCCAACAACATTATCGTTGACATCGTTTATGCTATATACATACAAGTATTCTGTCTGTCGGCACTCGCTCGGCATTCGGCATTTGGCCTACACCACTACATTATTGACTCGTCCAATAAGCGGGCGATGTCCGCGCGTCTTTTATCAGCTCTGGTAAGAAAAGAAGGAGATCGCTCTTATTTGACGTTTTTGATTTCCTCCTATAAGATTTTATTTTTACTCGTTATAGACTTTTTGGTCTACACTGACACTAGCTGGCGAAACTGGTCAGTTAGATTTTATTTTTTTAAAACAAATGACAGAACGACAAGAGAAGACATGACATGGCAAGAACATCTTGTGTAGTTTGACAGTTCGGCTAACAATACTTAATTAATTAGACGCGGCAAAATGTTTCGATAAAATATTACTGCCGAGGTGCAGATGAAATGAGCTTGCTGTGGATGGTAACATTGGTAACAGTACATTTATGTTAAATAAACAATTTAAAAAGGTTCAAATGATCACAATTTTATTATTTACTTCCATGTGCTCTTGCCCAGAAGTGGTAACAGTGGGGTGAGCTAGACTTGACTAATGTTTTGGTCGAAAATTATGAAAATTTGATATTTTACATCTACACTCCATCTCCACATTATCGAGCAAGAAACTCGTCTTATCCTGCGAATTCCTCCGCGTGATTAAATGAGCCGGCGGCCATCGCGATATTGCCGCGAACACGCACAGGATTGCCCGTCCATCCGCCATCTACGCCATCTACCCCTGTTTGCCCCAACTGCTCCAACTGCCCCAACTGCCCCATCAATATAGAGCGAGCGTACAGGAATCTTTGTTAGCGATCAAATGGACAATATTTGTCGCTCATAACTATTTATATGGTGTTTACTTTCTGGAATGGGTGTTCGGGCTGGATGGTATTCTGTGAACAAGGTCGGTATACCCGTTGAATAATTATATTTGACTAGCTGTTACCCGCGACTTCGTCCGCGTGGATGTCGTTTTATGAACAAAAAATGCTAAAGGTAACAATGTCAATATAACAATAGTAGGTACAACTCATGCACTCAAGGTGGGGTTATGCAGACTCCGCCGATTGTGAATGCGGTGTCAGTCCCCAAACGATGGGTCACCTTCTTACATGCCCCATAAGTCCCACCACCTGTACCATAGATGACCTGTGGAGCGCCACCGATAATGCCGTTCTTGTAGCAAAGTTTTGGTCAAACAAAATTTAAATATTGAGCTTTTCCATGTGTTTTCTATTGACACGCAAAGAAGAAGAAGAACCTATCTATTACCAAACCGACCAAAACAAATATACGACAAAAACTCAAGGAAAATAATATTCAAACAAATCAAAACAGACAAATAGGAACAACTCATGTAGGTACCTACTTCGAAACTACTTCAAATTTCGACATAATAGAAATTGCGACACGTGCGTTCGAGCCAGCCCGTAGAGTTTAGCGTAATGTTAAATATCAAAATTCACCCAGTTGTTTTTAAACTTAGCGCTTTCAAACAAACAAACTTTCTCCCGCGATTTCATCTGTGTGGTAGGTACATCAATAAAAAAACTCAATAACAGAAAATAAAATTCCTACCTACCTAAATAAACCTATTTCTGATAATAACTAATCTAAACTCAATAAATAAGCAAAATCCCTATAAACTAATATCTATACGAATGTCTTATCCTACCTAACAGTATTATAAAATAACCTACGGTCACTACGTACAATATCAAATATACTACCTATACCAATACTTTAAAATTAAAATCTATACAGTACGACTTATATAAAAATAAACCTTTCGGTTTATCTTTATAAGTCGAAACGCAAATATAAGTTTGTCATAGGTCATTTATAACCTACGACAAACTTAATTTTGCGGTTCGGGAGCAAACCGCAAAGTGAAGTTTGTATTTTATTGTATATTATTACCTACTACGACCTATTAGATTAAAAATACCCTATTAGGGAAAAAAGGAAATAAAAGCAAATCGGATTTTTTTAAAGTAAAGGAAACTATCTAACCTACTTATAACTATAAACTAAAAGATATATCAAGTATGAACAAAATGAACAAAATTAATTTACAGGACCTAATTAATAAAAAACACTTAAAAAGTTATACGAAACAATAAAATAATTTTACTGGATCGAAAAATGTAATTCTCTATAGCGCAAATTTGTCTAATCGCATGCGTCCGACAACGATGCCTGCCGCAAATGCCACAACACTTCGGCGAATGTACGCGACTACGACCGACGGCAGCGGTGGTGATGCAGAGCATTCGTTAAAAGGAATTTAAACTTCAAAAGCGACTGATTTCTTATCAAGTATACTTAAATATAAAGTTTCATGGTTTTATCTTTTAAAATTAAGAAATCCCATACAAACTTTCAACCTCTATTTCAACCCCTTCATCCCTTTTTTTTTTTAAAAAAAGTAGCCCATGTTCTGTCTCAGGGTCTAAAGATTGTCTGTACCAAATTTCATCAAAATCGGTCGCGAGGTTTAAGCAGGAAAGCGTAACAGACAGACAGACAGACAGACAGACAGACAGACAGAGTTACTTTCGCATTTATAATATTAGTTAGGATGACAAGAAATGTTTTGAATAAGCCTGTAGTGTCATTTGGGTACCCTAAAATTGTATAATAATATGTATTGTTATAATATCATAACAATAGGTAGGTTATTATTTTTTGAAGTTTAATGGATTCTTGGACTTTAAAACCCAGCTCGAATACATTTATTTGGTATAAGGTGGTTCGTATTGAAGATACGTCTAACAAAAAATATAAGTGATTATCTAAATTAAAAATTGCACGTGACATATCGTGATTTCTCGAAAATTCGTCGTATTTTTTCTAATTTAATCTACATAACTACAATAACACGACTAAATCACCTCCTAAAAGTCTAAAATTCACTGCCTCATATTCACAAATCCCCTACCTAATCAATAGACCCGAGTTTATGTACAACATAACTACCAGAAAACACTTTGTGAGATCCAAAGAAACATTTTTTCCCAAAAGCAATCTATTGGGTCCGCTGCTAATGAATTAAGAAGGTTAATGGAACCCTCGGTCCGGCAAATGGACGACGGACTCCGGACGATATTACACGGATTCACGGATTCTGCTGCACGTATTTCAAACGGGTTTCTGTGTCTAGCAGAATATAGGATTGTTTTTGCAAGACTACATCATTATGATGATTAACAAGCTGCTGAAAAATGGGTTAGAGAAATGTTGCTGAAGAGTCGCAGAATAAGTATCTTTCCGTCTACCAAACATTTGTTTTCTTATTGATTTTTTTATAGCAATTAGCTGTGCTTAGCAAATTATACTAAAAAACAGTTGAAAAAGATATAGGACCGCCAGGATATTAACCTGCGACCTTCTACATACCGAGCAATCGCCGACCCCAAGTTATTGTGATAAGAGTAGGTGGATTATTAAAGAAATTTTATAAAAATATTGCAAATAACAAACTCACAAAATGACCATTCGAAAATACTAAGAACCATATCACGGCGTTAATACTTCGGGTTAGCGGCAATTCATTACTTTGCCGAGACAGAGCATTAGTCTTACCTTTCAAGACGGAATATATTTATCGCTGGATCACACCAAAAACAATCTAATTGAAGTAAATACTCGATTCCATCCTTTTATGTTTACATACACCGTATTTACTGAACCAAACAAGCAGGCAACGCCGAAAAATCAATCAAACCCTTTGTAACATAACATCCATCATTCATCTAATTGAGCGAAATCTCGACTGCACCAAAAGTCAGCAAATGACCGTTTGAGAGCATTGAGAACATCTTCACGCTGTGGAGTGCGTAATCCTTCAGGCTCGCCACTATTGTGCCGAGACAGAGCATTAATCCTGCCTTTCAAGACGAGAGATATCCATCAATTGTCAACATTGAACCGGCGGTGCGCCCCTCGCCACCCCCACCCAGCCACCCGGCCTCCACACTCACACACGGACAGATGGCATAGATTATACGGCGTTTAAAGTGAGGTTTGTGGATATATTGGCATTTTTCAATTTTATTATAATAATTAAGGTAAGTTTTAGTGCGGCAATAATTTCGAGTATTAGTAATAATAAATATATTAATAAATCATTTATTTCGGGCTGCATTGATAAATACCTTAACCTTAAAATGTATATATATGTTATAATGGGATGTGTTAGTAAATATAACTTTAAGATAAAATCAAAGATTTTGACAGATCATAATATACTTTGTCTCAGCCACTGGTTCACGCATTACGTATTAGGTATCTCGCTCTCGCACTCGCAAGCTGCCTCGAAGTTTGACGGTTAGTATACACTAAGTTAGTAGCACTTAACTTCAAACTTTATCCTTGAGCGTTGCTGTGCTATAGTTCAAACAACATCCTGTGGCCAAAAATATTAATTTAGCACCTCCTTCAGTAATCAGGTAGGCACTCGCACCACGAACGCCTTGAAGTTGACGTTGCGGCGTGACTCTAACATCTGCACTCTCGACGTATTCAGCTTCTAGCTGACATATCTTGCGATGTCCTTTCGCGGTGCGTAAAAAAAACTACTAAGCGGTTAATCTTATAAGACTAGCCAATACAATTATACATAGCAAGTTTCTTATGAGCAAAAAGGTTCTCTCCCTAAAAAAATTAGTTGCATGCAATCTTATAAAAACGTATCAATTCAAAACATAAATCGCCTCTAAACCGAATTTAAAATTCCCCTAAATAATCTTTGACAACCGCCGGTGTACGTAGCTATATGAGTGAGCTAGTGATTGTCAAAATTTGGCTTCGTAGAACAAAGCCTTATTTACCGAGCCGGGAGAGCCTTTGTGTCGGCATTACACCACTCTACATAATATTGTGAAAGTTCTCACAATACTCTGTTTGCTCCAAGGTATTAAGGCTTTGGAGAAAAATTGAGACTTGTTCGAGGTGACTCGGATTAAGGATTTGTATGGCGCGGTGTTGCTGAGAGCGGTTTATGAGTTGAGGAAGATTGAAACTCTGGGATGAATTTTTGAGGAGTTTTTGTTAATGGTTTGTGTCTTTTTGCGTTAGTTTATTTATGTATTAAAAAAAATATATCGTAAAAATATTAAGGACTGTAAATTTATATTTTGGATAGTAGATAGAAGATAAATAATACGGAATACCAAACTACTTAATTATTTTCATGTTATGTTTGTAGCTTAAAAAACATTAAATTACTCTTATAGAAGCTACGCTTCTATTATGCATTATACTTCATTTTCATACATTGTCAATTAGTTTTGTTATGCATGAAAAAAATAGTTAGCAAAAAATGCGTCGAGCATCAAATAAAACAGTTGCATACCCTATTCATACTCGGCTATTAAATAACAATAAAGCCGTCACTCTTTGTACAGAAAACGAATTACACACGAATTAATTGGCCGAAAACCCATCGGAACACACGTTCGGAAAGCTCCCGTTCGAAATTCAAATGAGGCGGCACGCCCCACCCCCGGCAACGCCCCGCCGCCATCTTGAATCCGAGTGGGGTGGAGGGGGGCTATTAAATTATTTCATTTCACATTGGGCCGCTTGCGCTATCGGATTAAAACAATTGCCTGTGAAACCGTAAATGGATAATGAATTTTACGAAGAAAATAATATGGTACGAAATTTAATTTTGTTTTAAGCTCTTTCTTGTTTTATTTCTTTATGTGTGATTTTGGAAACGTTTTTATACGGAATTCTTGGCAATATGGCAATGTTTTTTTTCTAAGAGGTTTTGTATGATGTAATTTTTGTTGAAAAATAACAAAGCAGTTATTTTTATGAATATTTTATGCAGATAACTCAAATATTATTTTTCTCGTAACGTTTTTTTTCGTTAAAACCTCACTTTTGAAGATGTAACCTCATTTTTGTATATATATACAATACTTTATGATAATTTTACAGAAAGAGTTGAGTTTTATTTACGCTCTTATTTAATACTTATGTGAAATTACAGAGCGATTTTTGTATGCCGTCAGAAGTATTTATAGAAAAAATATTTTTTAAGATTAAGTTATTTGGTATCAGGCAATAATTATATAGGATTGACTGAGAGCAATTTTGGCTTGTGGTGATCTCGCCACTTGAGTGTACGGATATTAATTTTTGTAACTGATATTTGTTAACCTCATATATAGGTTTTTATATATTCAATAAATTACATACGAGGTTTTATGATATTTTGGCAACGGATACAAATATAAACAAATTGCGCTGTGGCAATATTTCAGGTTGGTTTTTGTGTATTTTTTTGAGGGTCACAGATTTTTCTGTACAATAATAATAATTCAATGGTTCTGCCCGAGTGGTTTGTCAAAATAAAATAGCCTATATGTATATCTAGGTTATAAGCTACATGTTTGCAACATTTTATCAAAATTGACCGTTAGTTTTTTCTTTGAAGAGTAACACATATCCATACAAATCTTTAATAATACTGCCCAATTAGAGCTGCTTACAGAAAAAAAACTCTAGGTTACAGGACATTCAGGTAGGTACAGTCAACAAGATTATTATCATAATATTAAGATATACCTAGTTAATTTACTGTGGGACTTTCAAAATGAGATTGTACTATTATATCTAATTTTCAAATTTATTCTATATTAATATTATTAAAAATCGAAATATCGGTATTCCTTTAACAACTTTTAACCTATGTTTACAAATAAAATACTTTGACTTTGACTTAGAACCTTGCCTGCCTTTTTGACTAAACTGAATTTAGTTACTCGTAGTTTACCATTCTATTAAAAAAAAAACAAAATTCATGTCCTTTCATTTTATATCTTACTATGTTTGTATATTCGATCGATGTGATAAAAAAGGTAAAGGGTTAGCTGGTTTGACTTACGGATATCTTTGGATGCAGTTAAAATTGTTTTCAATAAAAAAGTTGTCTTCTTCGAAAGGAACAAAAATAAAAACTTGTTGTTTATGATAGGTTTAGTTTTCCTTAATGTGTCTTCATGCGGTCCTAAATCATCATGGAACATCCTGTATATTATAGATATATATTATCAGTATATTATTGGCCAAATGGGGAATCACAAACTCCAATAATATCTCGTGCGATTGTGGATTCCCCATTCAAAACATGGCTCATCTGCTTTCGTGCCCACTGTCGCCCTCTACGTGTAGCCGTGAAGACCTAATGCAAGCCACAAGCAAAGGCGTAGAATTTGCTACCTACTGGGCAAAAACAATTTAAATAAAAAATGAGAAAACAAAATGCCATTGACACGTAAGAAGAAGAAGAATCAGTGCCGCTATCAATTTGTTTACATTCAAAAACTATGTTTGTCTTTCCTATCATGAAAAGGTTACATCTACATATCATGTTCATGCTACTTGTCACCTAAACTAGTAAATTAATAATATTATCAATGTATAGACCGTAGGGTGGTATAAAAGTTACCTTATTAGATGCAAATAAAGCTGTTTGCAAGTAGTTAAGTAATGAATAATTTATACGCCTGTTAATTTGCAACCCAAATGCCTCCTATACCCTCTATTAAATTGCTTTAAGCGTTTTATAAAAATGAAGGTAGGGGGCGCTGCCGGGCTTTGCCTAATAGAGCTTCATATTGAAGATGTTCTTTCTCGCTTTAGTAAGCTCTTTTAACTAGCCACGTAGTTAACCTGTTTTAGATGGATAGATAGATCGATAAAACTTTATTTGCATACCATTTCATTACAAAAGACAACTATTGAAAGACAATAACAATATGCAAAGGCCATTTTCGCTTGACGCAATTTCTGCCAGGCAACCTTTGGATAAACAGATTTAAAAGTGAAAGTGTGGTAGTTTCTGGGTGTGTGGAACTTTGAAACATTTTTTTTTTTTATTTTGCTTAAACAATTTCCTTTAAGTAAAAATAGGTACAGAAAATAACTAATACCGGGTGCTTCAAAAAAATGTATACACACTTTGAACTTCCATAGAAAATTTATTTACCGTTCTACAAAGTTAAATTTCAGGAAAATAGAAAGCTGAAAGTCCAATGTAAATGAAACATAAATAACAAATGTTAATACTGTTTTTATTTTCAACAAGATGGTGCTCCGCCGCACTATCACAGGGACGTACGAGCTTACCTGGATCAAAATTTGTCGGGCCAGTGGATAGGACGCAGGGGGCCAATCGAGTTTCCAGCACGCTCTCCAGACCTTACACCACTGGATTTCTTCTTGTGGGGCACAGTAAAAGATGAGGTGTACAAACGTAAACCACGTAACCTAGACATTCTTTGGAATGAGATTCAAGCAGTGTGTAGAGAAATCTCATTGGACGTTTTGATACGATGTACAGAATCTGTGGTGACTCGTACTCAGAATTGTATTGATGCTGCAGGTCACCAATTTGAACAGTATTAACATTTGTTATTTATGTTTCATTTACATTGGACTTTCAGCTTTCTATTTTCCTGAAATTTAACTTTGTAGAACGGTAAATAAATTTTCTATGGAAGTTCAAAGTGTGTATACATTTTTTTGAAGCACCCGGTATAAGTAAATAAATATAATTTGTTATTTATCTGATAGTGTAAAATTCAATATACATACAGAAAAAGAAAATAAAATAAAAACTACTAAATACTTTCCTTAGATTATTAAACTACCACACTTACTCTTTCCTATCTGTCCATCCAAAGGTTGACTGGAAGAGATCACTTTAAGTTATAAGGCCGCCCTTTGCATATTGTTGTTGTCTTTATTGTGTTATGTATGTATGCAAATAAAGTTTTTCTATTATATTCTATTTTGTTCTATAAATATATAATAATACAATACAAAATAATATCAGTTTAACATCTTATTAAAAGTGTTATTGTACCTGTTTAATTCTATGAAATAGGGGATGTTTCAAATGAATAGTTATTAGTAGAGACCGGATAATATGCATTTGCATATTTGCATATGCATTTGCATATTTAAGCGATTTTCAAGGCTAATAGCATATTTTTACTAATATCTAGTGATGATGCATATTATTGCTATAATTTACAGTAGGTAGGTATTTTTCGAGCGTAGCGCACTCGGCATCCGCGCGTATTTTGTTTTGGTAGGTACTCAAAAAATGAAAGAGACAAATGATCGCGCCGCCGCGCGCTCGCCTACCGCGCTACTCCCACCTATTATGCATGTCATTATTACTTTGATTGTTGACACGCTCGTGCTCGGATAATTCACCTGCAGTTAAAAGTTTTTGTGTGTGTACAATGCCTCCCGAAAAAAAAAGTGTGTCTTCGTGGATAGTTTTCTATAAATGTATGCTGATTTTTTAATAAAAATATAAAACTTAATAGTTTTTTTATTTTATCAAATAACAATAAATTAAAAAGATACATACATAATAAAGTAAAACATAAATAAGACAAGTATTTACTAACAAAATACTTAAATCTAAAGGAATAATATTTACAAAACAAAAAAAACTCATTTAATGTTGCATATTCTGTCAGTTTTCGTGCATATTTTAGGCATTTTTCATGCATATTTGCATGCATATTTCAAGCTTTTTAAGTTGCATATTATCCGGTCTCTAGTTATTAGTAATAATAACGAACAGACCAGATCTGCCTCGTCTGTCTGTTCAACTATTGAAAGAATGCTACATTCAACATGACACCATGACGTAACGAAGCCGCGTACCAGTGATTTAGTATGTACAGTAGGCCAACGAGTTAGGTATGCAGGGTAAATACTTCTATTTCATAGTAAAGACTTACTACAGCAGTTAGGGATAAGTGAGACAATATATAATAGTGGGTATATTACAATTATTACCCGGGTTTAGCCTAGTGTTAGGCCACCCTGCTTGCTTCATTATTACTATTAATTTACATCAGGGCTAAATCGGGTAATTATTATAAAGGTCTAGCATATGTATTTATTTACCTTTATAATAATTACGCGATTGAGACCCGTTGTCTAATTTTTGAAAAAAAAAATGTTCTCAAATCGCAACAGTTTAAAACCAGATACTTAAACGAGAGATCGAGGCAGTCAAAACCTATCCTAAACAAAATCCCTTCCTTCTAACCCAAATATTACGCCACAGTATACAGGGTGTATCGATCGGCAGAAGCCGCATTGTCGAACGCCACATCCGTCCAATCGCGTGCACATAGTTCAAGCGAGTGCAACTCAACGATTCAATTTGAATCAGAGACGGGGTGAGGGGGGCGACTGACGACGCCGCGCGCTGATGGCTAAATCGTGTTCGATTCGCACCTGGCTGTGGTATGATGCAAAAGATGCTCTAGTTGGCTTGTCAATTGTGACAGGTGGCTGTCAAATAGTTTTTATCTGAACGTTGTGATCATAGTCAATCGTAGCAGTATCCTAGGGCTAATATGTATAAATGATAAGTGAGTGTTGACGGGGTGCATGAAAGGAGCCTCCCCGAGTGACGTACACAACGATTCCCTACGTCCGGTGCACCCTAGGCAATTCGCGAGTTCTCCAAAGCAGATTGGCCAATCCTTTCAACACGATGGCAAGTGAAAATAAAATTTGACTCAGCCATCGACACGACGAAGAAGAAGAAGACCTGCTCTGCCATTTGCTTTAAGAAACATTTGGGTCGAATGACGTCAAGTAATGGCTCCTCTTGCACGTTTGCAAGTTACAAAGAAAATCTAGGAAAAGTACTTTTTTAAATTAGGCTTACAATGATCGACGACGCTCACTCTATTTCACATGTATGAGTCCCAAACATAACAAATGAAAGCATAATGAAATTGCGTTGCTATGTATAACGTTCGTCATTTTACATTTCCTTTACTATTAAAATCCAAACATACTGATATCACAGCAAATACATTATGGTATGATTATAAATGAGAAAGTAACTCTGTCTCCTACGCTTTCAAAGGTGAACTACCAAACCGTTCTTAATAAAAGTTAGCATGGAGATAGTTCAAGATCGAGAAAGGACATATACTGCTTTTTATCAACATTACGCGAGTGGCGCCGCACGTAAAAGCTAGTCAATACAAATAAATAAAATTGAAGTGTCTGATTTTAATGTCAAAATAACAATGCTTTTTAAAGCTGTTATAATTGTTTGATAGAGATAGATAGAGATAGAGAATACTTTATTTGCACATCAAATTAGTATCAAACATACAAGGAAATAGGAACTTAAAACCTATCGCTTGACGCGATCTCTTCCAGGCAACCTTAGGATGGACATAATAGAGTGGATATTCGAGGTAATTTAAGGCAATGGATTTGTTGTTTTTTTTTTTTTTTTAATTTTGCTCAAGGCTTGTCAAGATTAAAGACTAAAAAATAAATAATTAAAATACTAAATAGTACATAAAATATTGAGTGCATAGACACTTAAATACACACTATACAATATAAAAAAAAAGTTGTTTGCACATTTGCTTTAAATACAGTTTTTTATTTTTTTCTGACTGTCTATCTGTCTTTCTTTATGTCTATTTGTATCGGCTAATCTTCTAAACGGGTGGACCAATTTTAATAAAATTTTAAAATGCAGGAAGGACTACAAGGCGTGTAACATTTTTATCGATGTACACTTGAAATGCCATATGATGAAAACTTCTACGCCGTAGTAAAAACTGACTGCATAATATGCAAGTTTGTATTTCATATTTAATAAGTGTAATATATCCACTTTTTATATATGTTACTCACTTATCCATAACTGGTATAGTAAGTTTTTACTATGACTAAGAAATTTTTGCCCAGCATACCCAACTCATTGGCCGACTGTACCTACCATGCAGACGAAGGGGAGCAGTAAGATTGAACACGGGTCAAATCGCGGAAGCAGCTACTACCTTATGTAACGAATTCGATGAGGACGAAGTCGCGGGCAAAAGCTAGTACCAAATCAACAAAACTCAAAGTAGAGCCCCTTCCAATTAATCCCACTTCTGTCACGCCACTTCTAGTACACGGCTGCACCGCAAATGTTCCTGCAAACTGTCACCTCCTTCTTAACCGAAGCACTCGCAGCCGCAAGTTTCGCTAACAACTTCGTAAGTTGCGAAGCGAATATCGAAAAGAACTTCGGACTCCGGGTCACCGATACCGATGCCGCGACGCGATAGTTAACAACTTTGAAGTGAACAACTTTTGTGGCACATCCTGTATCATGTATGCGAGTTAAAAGTTAGAAGTACTTGATGTGTAATAAAGTTCACTTATAATTAACTTTCAGCTGTCAAGAATTGCTCTGGTGCTTCTTAATTTGAATCTAAGAGTTTTTCATCTGAAGCAACCTTAATGATAAGAAATTACAAAAAGACGCATCTATGAAAGAGAAAAAAAATGCATACATACAATTTCTGTATTTATATATGTTGGTGAAGACATGCTGACGTTTTATATAAAATAGACAACTACGGCGTTCTAGATATTTTTACTTTTCTCTGTATTAGATTATATTAGTCAATGATTTCTCTCGCATATCCTTTAAATATCAATCTAGAAAGGATCACATAGCTTCACTTGAAAATATTAATTATTTAAAACATTTTAATAGCTTTGATCGTTTTATTTATACATAATTATACAAATTACTAGATCTCTTGTTGATCCCCTCCAGCTAAGTATAATTAGCTTGTGTTCACGTCCGTGGTGTAATGGTCAGGATTCAAACCCACGATACTCGATCATAAGGTCGATGCCTTATCTATTGCGCAACGGCCGCTTTATTAATATAATATATCGCACCTTCGGGGCAACAAAGTCACAAAAGCTCATTTTTAAATTTTACAGGAGAAGACTTTTAATTTTTTTTTCGCATATTATTCCTCATTTCCTGATAACTATTTATAGTAGGATTAAAATCTTTACATAATTAATTGTTTATTTAGTTGGCTATAGTTTTACGTAAAAATTTTATATGTTATTTTGTATTTTATAAATATTACCAACAATTTGGCATACTTAGTTTGATTTTGCAGTTTTGGCTATTTGTGACTTTGTTGCACCGAAGGTTCGATATACAAAATTAAGTACAGTATACAAATATTGTTGATGCTTTACTTACTTACTTTCATACAAAGTAGATTTGTAAACATGTTTGTGAGATTTAATATTTTTTACAATAATAAATAAATATGGAGGTTTATCCACCCATAATTTAAGAGCCTTAATGCTCTGAAAACCTACATCTGCAATACAGAGTGTGCTATATCCGTATATACAGGGTGTATCGGAGTTTGGAGTGAATTGGGAAATCGGCCGGTGCACATCAATAATGCAGGCAAGCGGGCAAATCACTTAGCGGGTCGATACTGTCGATGCTGCAATGTTGTCACCCTACTGCATGCTGTGTATTATTCATTGGAGGGGATTACATAATGTATCTACTTCTTTTTACGATTGTGTTATTCCATTTACATAATATGTGGGTAGATTTATTATATACGGAACATTTTGAATTAGTTTTCTTAAAATAATTTAGCTGCTGTGATGTTGTCTGTAAGGCAAGTATGAAGGAATCTATACTAATATTTCAAAGCTGAAGATCTCAGGCAGAAGTGGTCTAGTACTGCCTCGATGGTCTAGTGGTTAGCGTATGCGCCTCTCGCTGAGAGGTCTCAGGTTCGATTCCCGGGTAACAAGCTTACAATAGCCGTACGTAGTTGGAATTGTGCCTAGTGGATGGCGATAGGCTCAGCCCCTATCCGATGCGACTTAAACATAACAGGTGAAATGTGGGCAGGTAATATAGACGTGGTGTTATGTTATGTTGCTACTGGACCGATTAAAGAAAATATTTTGATGTAGGAGAGCCCATTTATGAAGAAAAAAATCAGACAACAATATATAGTCCCAAACTAAGCAGAGCTAGTACTATGGTTACTTAACTGATACTATAAAGCTACATAATATCAGGATATGGCCATAAGCTGCAATAAAATAATACTTATATATGTTGCGAAAACGGGCAAAAAGCTTTACGGGAGCTGAGTAGTAACGTATAAGGAGTAACGCGGATAATATAAAAAAATCATGACGTAGTCGCTGACAACAGCTACTAAAACCTAATATTATTTTTACGCTAACCTTTAAGTATCTAGTATAAGGTCAGACGGATTATAAAGTAAATTAGCAAACAGTGAGACAGTGTAACAAAAATAGTCTGCATTACCATTTTCCGTACTTTAAGTTGAATAAAATAATTATTTCTTATAGGTACTAATGAACAAAGTAACATTACATAAAAACTGAAGCCACTTCACACGCACGTTAAATAAGCACACTCTGAATTTCACACAAACACACACACTGATAACTGATAACTATTACAGGACTCACCAACTTTCAAATAAAGAAAGACCATTAAAAAAAACAAAAGGCGAGGTATTTAAAGACAAACGGCATTATAAAGTGAACATTCTTTATAACAAAAGTGAGGCGCGAGAGAATGTGGACTCTATTCTTTCAGCTTTATCGGATAAGACTTAATGAAATACTTCGTTGATGAAGCGGACACAGCCAGCGGCCATTTTGAGAGTTCTTTTTTTAATTCGATTTTTGTTTCGCGGAGGTTGGTTTGAAAAGGTGAGTGTGAGGTGTTTTTGAAAATGGAGTTGTTCAATGAGGTTTGAACGATGACCTATTTGAGACTGGTATAACAAACCTTAGCACATGTAAATGAGAAGCAAATATTCAACTGCTAGGACCAAATCTACTACTAGTTATTCAAATTCTTACTTTTAATGTTCCTTTCTACACTAGGAAAATTCTAAAGAGCTTATGATATAAACCAACATTTTCAATATACTAAGTAATACAGTCACAATATACAAATCCCGCAAAAAAGTACAAAAAAAATCTACTGTTGTATTAGATTGCTGGCTTAATGCAATATATAAATCAATAAGAAATACAAATCACAGCGTTAGATAGGTTAACTAAGTCCAAGTCTTTGTAGATTAAAAAAGAATCTGCTATGAATTTACCCTATATAACGCAAAGTCAATATTTAAAACCCAATTTTTTACGTCACAAAAACCTGTCGTTAGAAGTACCTCAAGTTAATTTTCTTCAAAAACACGTATTATATCAGCCAATCTCTGTATACAACCTAAAACCTTTTCAAACTTAATACGATCCAACTAAATCACAATAAAATTCAAGAACAACAAAATCTTAATACGATTTCCATGGGAACTTCAAAGTACATGAGCAAATAGTTCTTACTTTGGCACACTAATATCCCTTGTGCAAACGAAAAACAGACATCTATACCAACTTATAACTACCAACCAACAAACATCACCCACAATCTTATTATTAAGTCTGTAAGGTTCATTTTTATTTGGCAATGTTTTAGGGAGCGTAAGAATTGAAGTATAGTCCGGTCGCTACATGTTGTCAACTTTTGAAGGGAGATAGAAACAAATAAAAAAGTAATATTGCTTTGAAAGACACGTGCAGCGGGGAATGATCGCTCTAATATTGAGATGGTGTTGAGATAATTGATATTCAATTTACCGTTAAAATAGGGGTGTGATTTCATGTTTTAGTTTTTGGTACGTTGGATGTGACAACAAAAAAGCAATTTAAATTAGTGTAGATTAAAGGATTTTTTAAACAAACTAGTGGTGTTTTTACGAAATTATAAATAAGACGTTTTCCTTGTTATAAAGTATTTATAAATCAAATCACAAAACACTTGAAAGCATTTTATTTCATTTTTATTTATTTATTTAACTTATTGCACATTAAATAGTACATAGGCGGACTTAATGCCTTATGGCATTCTCTAACAGTCAACCTAGGGTGGTGCAGAGATAAGCATAGGTAGGTGCAGATTAGACAGGAATAATTATTGATATGTAAATTCCAATTTTACTTCCAATTATTAAAAAAAACTTGTTTTTTTTATGGAATAGAGAATCTTGGTGGAAATAATTAACTCCCATATAGCAAAATGTTACTCGAGACAAATATAAAATAAAGCTTTTCTTTGTATTTAAGTAATTTCGCATTTAATTTTTTATTAATTTATAAAAAACATTACAAATCCACATTATAAAACTAAAGCAAATGCAACATAAATCTGAGGGATTTTACCGCACATCCAATTCATCGCAAGACGGTAAGCGTACATACACAAACATTTAATCACAATATCTACTCTTACAGAAACTACTCTCTTTTAGAAACATAGCTAGAACATTATGACCAGACACCCATTGAATGCATGATACTATAACCTGTGTTATCAGACAAAATGTTCAGATCAAAGGTTATATAACTAATTACAATAGAAGTACTTCTTTTTCTTCTTTCGTATCGATGGCTGCAGTCATATTCTCATGGTGTTGACTTACCATCGTGGTGAAAGGATTCGCCAGTCTGCTTGGTGGAACTTTGCAGGCTGCCCAGGGTGCGCCGGACGTAGGGGTTGGTTGTGTACGTCGCTCGGGGAGATAGAAGTACTTATTCAACTATACTGAAACATGGCTAATTCCTTTACTAGTAATCTTACAACTAACTCTTAACCCATTAAAATCTATTATAACCTACTTTCAAATCAAAAAACTTCCAAATACCACCCACAATCTTCATTACACATTATATCCCTCTCAAATAACAAAAAAACGGCATCTTTATAACGTTCCCATTAAGCAGCAAAGGAAAAAACAATAATAACAGCTAAACGACACTTTATTTTATACCGCAATAAGCGTGGCGCACCGCAATTATAAATATTTCAATTAAAAAGCAGACAGACTCAACGGTTCTATTCTTTTTCGCGTCGTTCGTATTAAGATACTGCATATTTTTTTTTATTAACTCCTGATTGATTATATCACACTTCTCACGGGACACTATATTGTTCTCGGACTATAGCTTTGCTTAAATCATGCTGAGCATGTATTACCAAAGGTTGATTTTAGAGTCAAGCTGACCGTCGGCGCTGACGACTCAATATGTATGTTTGTCCTAGAAGCGCTTTAGACTAACGCTTAGTTGTCAAAGCTGACGACGTTTGTTAATATAATATCAGCAGGAAACTTAAATGACCCGTGCTGACCGTCATGAATGTCAAGCTACGCATTGAGCTGTCAGTACCGACGGTCAGCGTAAATCTAGGACTGCTTAACTATTAACATAATAACAGCTAAACGACACTTTATTTTATACCGCAATAAGCGTGGCGCACCGCAATTATAAATATTTCAATTAAAAAGCAGACAGACTCAACGGTTCTATTCTTTTTCGCGTCGTTCGTATTAAGATACTGCATATTTTTTTAATTAACTCCGGATTGATTATTTTGTATAACACTTAACGGGACATTCTATTGATCTCGGACTATAGCATATATGAGTTACCTAAGGCTGGTTTTAGAAACAGTCTGACCGGCGACTCAATAAATTAAAATAATAATTTTGAAAAATGTTCACGAACAAACATAAATTTTAGTCTTTTAGATATGCTTTGTCAATAGAAATGATTAAAACCTATGTATTTAAAATTACAACTAAACTCTTGAAGATAAATAATAATTTATTTGTCGAATCTCAATACGTTATACTTCACAAAATTCATAAAATAGACTTCAAAACCCGATTTGATTTTTTTCGAAAAATACGATATACACTGAACTGGTTTAGCTGGTTCTAAAAAAAGTATTTTTTCACGCTCAAAATAACATCGATATTAAAAAATGCATATTGGCTACAACCAAATGAACGTTGCTACAATACAATATACAACTACAAAATTAATCAACTTTGTATTGGAGAAAGATTTCAAAACCATTAATAATATTCTACCCATACCAAGGTAAGGTGTACAATTCTCGTAGACTTGATTAGCTACGACGCGTAGCGCTGTCTACGAAACTCGTAGAACTTGATCAATGCTACGTCTAAGCAAGTTTGGAGTAATAGTATGAATAAATTGTAATAATTTATACCACTTCTGTATCCTTTTTATTAAAACGAACGAGCTTACATCTAATTGTATAAAGTTGCCATTACCAGTTATGACCCTTGAAAATAGGGTAAAAACTCTTGTATTTAATTTATATTATTTTGTCTTATTAGACAAAATAATATAAATTACATGCAAGAGTTTATAATAACTAGGTATTCCTAGTTATTATAAATTATCTCAAAATGAGGCAAAGTGTTCAACTTAGGCTGACCCATGTCACCCACTGCGTGTGGGCGCGCTGGCTGCACACTCGTCACACGGGGCGTCGCGTGTTGCTGGCGTGTGATGTGAGTACAGCCAGCGCGCCCTCACGCCCGACGATCGCGCACACCTAATGTGGAAGACGCCATGCTTCTATTCAGTGGCAGAAAGGTCTCTCTGGGACTCTTTCAACAAATCCATCCATCGTAGCATTTTTCATCAGAAGTTTTATGAAGTGTACATGATATTGATAGAATCAGCTCTTACCTCAGTAAACCTAAACATAGCGGGTGAAATGTGGGTATTACACTACCACATGGGGTGCATGAAAGGAGCCTCCCCGAGTGACGTACACAACAATGCCCTACGTCCGGCGCACCCTGGGCAATTCGCGAGTTCTTAAAAGCGAATTGGCTAATCCTTTCACCACGATGGCAAGTCAAAACCTTGACCACCTTGCTGACAGTCCAAAATGCCCTGCTACCTGCACAAGAGAGGCGCTCATGAACGCCGACAAGAGCGCCATAACAGTGGCCACTTATTGGACCAATAAAATTTGACTCAGCCATCGACACGACGAAGAAGAAGACTACCACAACTTCTAGATTCTAAGTAACAAGGGCATGATGTTATATTATACACAGTTTTTCACATTCACAAAAACCCGGTATCCTAATATGAACATGATAAGCGTTGATAGTAGAATATCCATGATTGGTGAGTTAACTGTTGTCACGCGGCGTCGCTCGCTACTCATTGCGTTTCTATTTAATGTTCTGAATTAACGGACGATTCCCGGAAAATGGATTGTAAAAACTGCCACATCAAAAGTGTTAGTATCATTTTTGTGGTGAATATTTGGAAAGCTGAAATAAAAGTTACTGCTTTGTTGGTCTAGTGGTTAGCGTATACGCCTCTTATCGCAAGGTCTCGGGTTCGAATCCTGGCCATTACACCACGGACGTGACCCTCCTCCTAACACAAGCGAATTAAGCTTGGTTGGAAAACAATAATACTAGTAATTTGTGTTTGCAAATTACTTTTAATTGTTACTTTCTCTTTTATAATGTAAGTTAGGATATTAGTACAGACTATTTAGGATAGCTGGTGAAGGAAGCATTGTGTTATGAAATAAACAACCCTCAAATTTTAAAGGCTTCTATATTGTTTTTCGTATATTACCTAAAAGAAAAAGTTGCTGAGCCGATGCTGGAAGGTGCAACTCCTCAACGGGAGGAGTACTTTAAATATAGGCACCTTCAAGCCGTTTACTGTGTTTCTTCAAGTTATACACAGATGAGGCGAGACGTTAAATATTACTAAGTGTTTCTTTTTAATGCATTTTTTGTAATTGAAGTTGTTTTTTTTTTCATTTTTAAAGGTAAAGAGATAAATCAATACCGTAAGTACTCTAAAATTCCCACATTACCAAACAACTAACTAGCTCTTCATTCGCAAACAAATAAGCGATCACTCTGATCACATGCCGTAAGGGCGGTCCCAGACACGCGACAGGCGACAGTGCGAATCGCAAACACCCCGCCGGCGCTGTATTAATTACAACCTTGTAAATTGTAATATGCGCCGATCAATCGTTTTAGTGTTTGAAGAGGTGGTTGAAGTTTTCTGCTTAACGGCAAGTACGACAAAGTATCAATAATTAATGTTAATGGCGGCATAGTTGATTTTTAAAAACATTTGCCCTTAAACACTAACATATAGAAACAAAGCGGAACCAAACCTATTTTTCGCTAGTGCATGCTAAAATAAAAAAAAAACTGTTGTTATTGTTATGTTGAAGCCAATAATTCATGTCTTTTTTTAATAAAACATAACATAAAACAAATTAAAATTATCCCTAATTCAATAGATCCCAAAGTTATGACATAAAAGTTATTTGATGTCATTAAAAATTTACACAAAAAATAAAATATCTTTGCACTAAAATCTAACAAACTTTAAATCAAAATAAGTTCTAGCACTAAGCCGTAAATTCTTCAGAGAATTGCCATCAATCACAACACCCTACTTACACAACAAAGATATACAAGTAAAATTACATTCCTAAATTAACAAAACACTTTGGTAGGTACTGAAGTGTGAAGTACCGTGTTTGATGTCTATCCCATGTCCTCATGTCGTATCACGGTGACACGTGTCGGCGTAATCAATCGACGCCTTTTTATCAATCGCAAACACTTTGCGACTAGTGGGACGTTTGTAGTGATGTGTGGAGCCGGCTTTATCGATAGAAAATTTTATTATACAACTTTTTTTTATAGGTTAAATAAATTTATTTTGAAATTACAAGGAATTTACAGAAAATTATGATAACTAAAAATAACTAATGACAAATTATAACACTATGTAACATGCTTATACAATTAATAAACGAAATAAAATAATTAAATTATGCGTCATAAAATTCCTCCGTATCGCTGTTCACAGTGTTTTTCAAAATCGGAAAACAATGAAGTAATTAAATTAAAGTTATAATATTTTTGTAAGTTTATTTTTTTATAAGGTCTGCATTGTCTGCAATATCATCAAAAAAATTCCAAAATGTTGTAATCAATCACAATATGTTTGGTGTATTTATTTTCAATCAACGGATCAGTTCCATGTCATGATAGAGCTTTAGCAATGAGTTATGTATGGGGTATAATCCAGGGTTACTTTTTTTAAACTTTTTCTAGACTTCCAGGACTGAATAAGTTTAGAAAGTCAGGTATCTATGCATATTCGTTTTACTTTGAAATACCCACCGAGTAAGTTCAAAATATCGATAAGTTAAAGTGTTACACTAGTTGTAGTGGTAATAAATGAGATGTTATGGGGATGTAATGAAATATTAAAGTGTTGAGTTTTATTAATTACATTCCGCTTTTATTGTCACACTTGGCTACTACCATTAGATAACATTTAATATATAACATGTTATTAATTATTTTATTTTATGTAATTTATTCTATTTTTTTTTATTTTTTTTACGATTACGATTTTTTTACGTGTATTTGGCCATTGGGACCATTGGATAGTGTAATTGCTTCTGGCGTTCTATCTAATGTAAAACATCCTAATTTATCTTTATTTATGTTTCCCACACTTTCAGATTTCATACATTATAGTACTCGATATATTAGAGTGCATAGTTGGCGTAATGGTTAAAACGGTTGCCTCGCCGCTTTCAACTACGCTGGTGTTGTGGGTTCGATCCCCACAAAGGACAAATCTTTGTGTGATTGGCAAAGATTTGTTCTGACTCTGGCTTTTTGCACCCTCGCGACACAGCAAATATTCCTAGTGCGGGCGTCGTTTTTTAATAAAAAAAAAACTAAATTCAATGACATAATAATGTTATATTGGCGGAGTAGGTATTGTACCTGCCTGCGATGCCGAGGTCGCGGGTCCGATTCCCACTTAAGACAAATCCTTGTGTGCATGAACATGAGGGTTTGTCTTAGTCCCAGACTAAGACTATCTATGTATAATAAGTAAGTATTTACAAAAGAAAATACAAGCTCTGCTTAGTTTGGTACTAGTTGGCGTTGTGTGTAAGTTGTGAGATATTGATTAATTTAATGTTATGTAGCTTGTAAAAGCAGAAATTTAAGCGTTTTTATTTTTTCTAAATATAAAAAATGGTACTGTAAACAATGGTGCCATTTCTGTATCGCAGAGGCTTCTCCAATTATACAAATCACTGACATAGAAAAAAATGTTTTCAAAACTTCTAATTGATTATTTTTATAGCATTTAGCTATGCGTATCAAATTATACTAAGAAACAGTTGAAAAAGATATGATGAGGTCACGAAATGACGTATCATACAGTTGAGAAATTTAGGGTTCTGGTAAGAGGCGACCGTCGCTGGATGGCTAAAGCGGCTGCCCGGTGTACAGTAAGGTCGCAGGTTCAAATCCTGCCGGTCCCATATCTTTTCAACTGTTTCTTAGTATGTTTTCAAAAGCCGCATTTTCAAAGACAAAACTGGTACTTAAGCACCTACCTACATACACCTGCTCGGTGTATGAGTGTCATCACGCTGCCTGGGTGCGAACACTGACAGTCAGCAGTGACTTAATCTCACTCTAAGCGCACTTGAAAATGTGTCATCGCACTGAACGCCACTATTTTCCTACGAATGTTGTGCGCGTCAGTAGTCTTGATACTTTATTTTTTCTGCGTGCTATATATAAATGTAGATAGAGATAGAGAATTCTTTATTGTACACAAAGAAGAAGTACATAATTATGATACACAGTCTAATTGAAACATATACAATGGGCGGCCTTATTACTAAAAAGCAGTGATTCCCAATTAGTTTTTACTACGTACCACTTTAAGAAAGACCTCCAACTTGCGTACCCCTTTTTAGACCAGGGTCGGTAATTTTTAAAACCAAACAAAATAATAGTAGGATGAAATCCATTAGAAAAGAAAGAAAATATTATAAAAATGAAAGGAAAAATAATTTACGGGCGATCTGAGGTTGGGAAGGGGATGGGGATGGGGGGAGGGGTTTTAAGGGAAAAAGCGGTTTATATCGATTTCCGGCAAAACTAAAAGTCCAATGGAAAAAAGTCGAATGGCGAAGTTGTTCGTAATAAAAAGATCTAAAACTTTAAAATAGAAATGGAGATTCTTTATTTGTCAATGAAGGTATATTGAATTTTTGTTTTTGTAGGATTTTAGTTTAGAGATTGCTGCGCGTACCCCCTGATGCAATCTCGCGTACCCCTGGGGGTATCTACGCGTACCACTAATTGGGAACCACTGCTATAAAGTGATCTCTTCCAGGCAACCTTCATATATATATATCAGATTATTGAGCTACCAGGGTGTGTGGAGAGAGTTAAATAATGTTTTTTTAAATATTCGTGGAGACGTAAGCGATGATGAAAAACGTTAAGCTATTGCACTAATATTTTCACTAAAACAAAAGTTTATATTTGCACCAATACTGGAAAATATTTACAAGTAATAGATCTCATATTGTAGTAATGACCCGTTCATTGCTTTGCGATGAAGTCAAAGTTAGACCTGTAAATCGACTACATAAACACAATTATGAGGTAGACTGGTTTAATGCCAATTTACTGGCTCAAGTTTAACGCTCATCCCGGTTTTTGTCTCTCTGTCCCGTTGAAACATTGAATGAGAGACAGAGATCAAAAACAAGTCGATAATATTAGCGTTTAATTAAGTGGTCTCTCTAGTAATTTTATGTTTTTGCATTTGTCCCTAGTCTACGCAGAACCCGTCGAAATATGGTTTTTACAACACTATAATTAACTTCTTATTGATTATTTGTATAGCATTTAGCAATGCTTAGCACATTATAAAATTCTGCATACCAGGCAGCCGCTTTAACCAATCAGCTACGCCCGGTATGCAGAAGCTGCAGGTTCAAATTGTGCCGGTCCCATGATTTTTAACTGTTTTTTAGTATAACATGTATAATCCCAAAGCATTGAATCAAAACTTATAAAGACACCGTACGCTTGTCGATTTAGCAACGAACCTGCAAAAGGAGTTTAACTGGATAGTAAACAACCTATATAAAAAAAAACTGCTTAAATATATATATTTTTTGGATAGGCACCGCGTTTCCACGATCTCATCAGGTTAGGTTATATAAATAACAAAAAAAAAAATATATATATATTTAGTGCCAGCTAAAGCATCAAGACTAATGCTTCTACGTAGTAGTCGGTAGAGATCCGGTTTATTTGCGCATATATTGTGTGGACACAATGCTTGACAGGGATCATGTCGCGACTCTACCGTAGCGCTGTTTGCTTGCGTAGCTTTATATTTATTTCTGGCTATTTTTGTATAAAGTCGACGCAGTCAAGGTAGGCCCGCGGCATTTCCCACTGATATATTTGTCTGATAATAATGACGTAATTGTTTGGCGATATTCTAAGTCAGATCTGGAACCATAGAGCGACTACTGCGCTAGAGGGGGATAACCTAGAGCACTTACGCTGCGTTGACTCTACTTTCTAGTTGAAATAAAAGAACGGAGAAGCATTTGTTGATGACCTCGAAAGAAATGGTTTTGTCCAAAGAGATTGTAGATAGATCATCTGCCTCTTTTCTCTGATTTAATCCACAAAATGTACATATTCAACCGATAGAATATAGAGCAATTTACTACCGTTTGTTTTCGTTGCCTGAACAGTGTAAAATTGATCAATTCAATTTAGTAAATATATCTGCCTCAGTTGCCTAGTTTGTGTATTAAATATGTGTACACTATTCGACCATTTTAAAGACTTTTTTTTTATGACGTATGTAGCAAACGGACTTATAGCCTACCGGGAGATTAAATAGAGATGATTATCGGGAAAATCCGACTTTTGTTATTTTTTGGCAGAAACAGTTGACAATTTATATTTTTAGTTAAAAATATGTTAATTCAATAGGGCCCTATAGGTAAAAGGTAAAGCAGGACCACCTCAGATGAAGCGTGTAGTCGGTGTTATGCCTGAATACATAGATACGTCTGTCAATATAGTACCTAAACTGTATATATATTTTTTTTTTTACCAGTTACTATAACATATTATAATCTTTATTTACAGAAAAACATACATATTGGATCTTAAATTAAAATAGTCTAAAAACTTCTAAGCTTAATAAGTTACGGTCAGAAGGCCTCGTACCTAAAATGCTGGCAGCATTACCGCGTTGTATAACTAAATACATTTTGCTTTTCCGTCAGGTAAATTGCATCCGTTGAATAAACGCCCGAACTATAAAATACTTTTATATAACAAAATATTTTCAGCAAATCAAATGGATACATGAAAATGTACTCTCTTCTCTGAATAATAGAGAGAAAGGCAAGTGTCGTTATTTGTGCAAGAGCTCTGGCTGGGAACCCTTGCATCTGCGGTGCTGGAAGAGTAAGCGGTATGGCAAACAAGCCAGGGACTACAATACCCAGCGTTTACTGGACTCGAGCTTTGTGGATTTTGTTACTAAACCTACTAAGAAAATGTACTTGGAATCTTTATAGGTACCAACGTCAAAGACTGGCAAAGAGATTCAAAAATACTGTCTGCAACTCCAACCTTTTTGATAAGGGTTGGATTTTTTTTATACGATGTACGAGGACGTAAAGAACGGATGCAAAGTGTAGTCAACCAGATGGTTATTGGTAACTTCAGCCCATCATTATCATCATCACCATCTGTAGCAGTCCACTGCTGGACATAGGCCTCTCGCTAAAATAATATCACTGGTCTGATCTGACCTTGATTTTACATTGAACGTTACCATATAACACTGCCCCCGGTTGTATGATTACTTTTTCTGTAAATGATTACGAAACTCAAATAATACAGCTTTTTTTTTCAAACTTTCTAGTATTTTGCCAAAACAAATAACTAGTATTCTTGTTAACCCCCTCCAGCTAAGCTTAATTCACTTGTGTTAGGAGGAAGTTTACGTCCAGGCTTCGAACACATGACCTCTCGATTATATGGCCGATGCCTAATCCATTGCGGCACGGTCGCTTAGCTCACATTATACTCATAAATGACCAATACATCCCAAATCCATCAAGTGTATCCACTCCCACGGATTAAATCACAAACCCGAACGCCTCCCTAATAACGTCGCATTGCATTGTATTGTATTGTATTGTAGCATTGCTGCAAACAAATCTAAACTGTTGACTTTGTAAACTTAAAAACTACAAATAAGATTTAAATGAGAGGGTTTAGAGGACGGGGCACCTAGAGAATGGGGCACATTAGCGGCAGAGCAAATAGTGGATTATGTGTTGTGTTGTTGACTTAATATTCGTTGATGTGACAAAAGCTTGCTATTTTATAACATAACAATTTTCCAAAAAAATGACAACGGGTCTAAATTGCGTAACTAAAGGTAAATAAAAAATGTTCGCATATCGCGTAAATTTAATAAGACATATAAAAACATTACGCCTTATTATACCCAGAAGGTTTTTGGTAGAAGTGTACAACACCCACACTTCACCTGTTATGTTTAGGTCCTATGGGATCCAGAATCAACCCGGGAATCCAACCTAATAACTCGCGGTAGGAGGCGCAATTTGAGATAGTTACGTAAGCCTGGCATACAACTCGCCTTACCAACTTGATGCACTAATAAGACTCACTCAAACACTCATTTCGTCATACATTACACATTACTCAAAACACATACACCCCTACTCACCCCACAACACAAAACTTGCAGATATACACAACTTCCTTTCACACTTAATAATATTAAACCTAAGTTAAAAACCTATGGCAAAGTAAATTTTGTAAAAAAATATTTACATTGAACTACTGAGTATATTTAGCAAAAGATTAAACTGTGGGGATTAGCGGTGACAGTCAAAATACAGGTTAACGCCTAGTTCGCCTAGCTAAACTGTAACATTTTAATATAAGTCATGTGAATCTTTTACTTTGAGAATTTTTTTTTTTTTATTTATTTATTTACCGTCAGTCGTTGTTCCATGACACAAAGCTTAAGTCTTAGAATAAATCAATATCTATGAAAACCAATATTCATAATATTTGCCTTCCTCTCTTATAAACAGCCTTCAAGAGAACCCAACCAACAAATCTATTTCACTGAACTTCCAACCACAATGATTGCCAAGCTATTCACACGTACAACTTCACACATCACAAGCTACTACAAAAAGTGATACAAAAAAACTCCGGTAGTAAGTTTCCGCTCAATGAAATACAAAATAATACAAATTACATATGGTACTTAGGCGTCGACAATCGGGTGTTTTACGAAATGGCCAGGCTTCCAATTGGGGGTTTGTGAATTCAGGCGTTACGCAATTTGTACCACCGGCATAATATTTATTTCATTACTTCTATTCATAGGTGGTAATCTGTGTTGCGGATAAAGTGGGAATGTTACATTTTTGAGCTTAATCTTAAGTGGGTAATTAAATTTGTCTTGATTGGATTAGTAATGTGTGATTTAATTTATTTACAGACATTTTTTCTTTTTTTAAATTTCAAATTCTTAATAGTACACACAAAATTTACAATAACATAATATTAGATAATAGTTAAAATATTAGGAACAAAGGCGAGCTTAATTTAATATTGAATTTTCTACCAGCAAACCTTTGTGCCGTAGAGGAAAAAAGAAAGAAAAGACTAGGCAAGAGTAAAGTTGAGTGTACAACTACAAAGTAAATATTAAAATATTGCTATAAGAATGCTTACATACTATAATAATTCAAATAGGTACATACTACCTAATTTTACAATATGATATACTACTAAATATATTATTTAAATACATACATACACCTACATATAAAATACATGCATACATACAATACTTACATATTATTTACATACTTCAACTATTTTCATTATGAGAGAGAAAATTTATTATGTATTTGTTTAATGGAAACAAAGCTGCACCAGAATTACAGATACCGAAGGCATACTATTCTAGATCTTCAATCTAGCTATGGATTCGGCAAACAGATAACACCGGGCGGCCGTGGTCTCTAGCTAGCATACTGCTTTGATCCCGGCCGATGTAACCCGTACAATTGATGCAACGCAAAAGTATAAAAATTACACATATCGCATGTACTCGTAATTAAAAGATACAAAAGAACGTTACGTCACGAAATGACGTAACCAACAGTTGAGAAATTTAGGGTCCTAGCAAGAGGCGACCGCAGCTGGTTGGTTAAAGTGGCTAAAAGGTAAGCAGAAGGTCGTAGATTCAAATCCTGCCGGTCCCATAATTTTTCAACTGTTTCTTAGTATAACTTTAATTAAGGTAAACAGTCTGCCAGAAAATTTTATTTATGGATCTAACTAGATAACATCCGCTTAAATAGATATATTATAAACTATTAAAATTATGAAATACGGGTGTTACTCACGTAATGTTGGTCTATTTAGTCGGCCGCGGTTTCGCCTATACATCTAGGCATTATCAAGAGAGTGCGATACGTCGCGCCTGAGTCGCAGCCAGTCTTGCACTGCAGGCAGCGACGTTACAAACTGACGTCAGTTTTAATAAAAATATTATAAACTGCCTAATATTACCATTCTACCAGCAACACGTCAGCGAGCGTAGAACAGATCATAGCTTACTTCACGGGGCGTCACTATCAAGGGCCGGATTTTTCGACCCCTGTGGCGGTATTATCACACCACAACACACAAACCCGTCCCTATCACAGCGCAATAAAGTCGAAAATCCTTCAACAACAATTTGTCAACGAAGCTTCAATGCGGAACACTATTGTGAGGATAATACCACGATCAAACGTACACCCATTGTCAACAATGAAGAAAAGAAAATGTCAGTCTTATTGTCGAGAGTTAAAGTTGATTTTTCTCTGGTTGTGTTGACGGTGGTTTTGAATAAGGGGTAAAGTGAGATTCATTTAATTCATATAGACGTGCACAGTACTCTTAATTTTGAATGTAATATTTGTAGGGTGTTCAAAGACATTAGACCACTGAGCTCGACAATTTAGTTAGATTAAAACTATAATTTTAGTTGGAATTAGCTTGTCAACTTCAGTTGTAGGTTATTAAAGTCAGGAATTCATATTGTGAAGATTATTATTACAGACAGTACTATAAATAAAATGATGTTGAAGGGATCGACATTTTAATTTCAATAAAACAGTTAGTTAAATTTAGTGCAATAATTCTTTCTTTTGCTTCGATAGTCTAGTGTTTTGCGTATACGCCTCTCACCGTAAGGTTTTCGTTCGATGCCCGGGTCGGGCAAAGTGTTATTTGTGAATATTCCGTCTCATTTGTTTTGTTGTAAAAAAAAAACTCTCAAACGAATCTCAAAATCAAAAACCTGTCTTAGCAACTCCTCAGTGTTTTTAAAGTACCTATCTAAAGATATCCCACTCGATGGAGGAGACGAGTGAAAAAAAACATCCCTTACCTACATATAGGGCAGGAAGGTATCCGAAATTTTTTTTTTTTTACCACTTTTTGACACAGTTTAACTTACATATTAATGCAAAATTTAAGCTTTCTAGCACTAACAGTTTCGACGCTATGCCTCGGACAGAAAGACAGACATACGGAACCTATAAAGCAATAAATTGACCTTACTTTTAATAACTTATCTTTATTTAATATTTATCATATTATATCTTACCTTCCAGCTAAGTAATAGGTAATAGGCACTTACAACATTGCCTAGACATCTCGGCATTATTGTATTAGTTAGGATCTTATTGCCCTATCCGAATAAACCGAAATTCTTCCATGAAAACCTGAGCCAATATATAAAAATATCGTCCTTCTGTCTTTACATACACACAATATTCGTATATTGTGTGCTATGTTGTTCGTATAAGGGACGTCCCTTCGGCAAATCTAATAAACATCCCTAAAAGGGACATTTGGAAAACAATTTGTCAACGATTTGATTTTATGCGTGTCTAATAATGCTTTTATTTATATACTAAGTTATTTATTCTTGAATGTAATGGCATTTTCTTGGAACACTTTCACTTTCATTCTTAAATAAAACTCAGCATTTTTTTTATTTATATAGTAATTTATTTGATACCTACAACTTTGTAGCGAACTTTTGAAGCAATTAATTGATTTTCTAATTGATTATTTTTATAGCATTTAGCTATGCTTATCAAATTATACTAAGAAACAGTTGAAAAAGATATGGGACCGGCAGGATTTGAACCTGCGAACTAACTGCACACCGGGCAGCCGCTTTCCGCCGGAACAAATGGATGGACGTGACGTCACGATATGACGTAACATACAGTTGAGAGATTCCGCCGCCGCTCCAGGCCTATAATGAGTCCCTGGGATATTTGACAGCGCCAAAGTGTCGACGCAAGTTGCATCCCACACTAAGAGCCGTCCCAACCTCCAAGGAACAAGAGTAATTCCATCTTCAGGGCTCAGAAAATTCGGTTCAAGAATGGCTGAGCGTTGACGGTGGTAAGAGCCCGACGGATGATATCATTAAAGCTGGAATGGCGGGTAAATCCACCTGAATTTGACTTAGCTTAGTCTGAGCTCAGATTTACCTTAGATTTGTCTAAGCTTTTGTCTATTTGTAACAAAGACAGAGTCTAAGCAGTCTTAATACGCTCTTAAAAGCTAGCTACTTACCAACAGAAAAATAACATGATGATGTCCAAATCATTTCAATTCAGCTCCATTAACAATAAAATTAAATACAAGGCATTAAACCATACTACCGAATACCAAACAGTAGCGACCAAAGAGTACCTAAAATTCATAGAGGGTTCAAAACATCTTCAAATAATAAAATTCAATAAGAATCGCGGTACATGTGGTCGAGTACAATCGTGCGCACTTGAGCGCACACGTCATAATATGTAGATACATTTGTTGGGGCATAATTGATCGTAAGTATAGGGGCGGTTTGTTATCTGCAGAGGGGAGAATAGGTAGAAAGAATTCGTTGCCTCTGTGAGGATTGTTAATGATTTTGTTTTGTATTTAATAAGAAGCAAGGAATGATCCGTAGTTGTAATATTGTAGATCCCTATTTACTTTTGGTTATTCGCGTGAAGTTTGTAATCATTAACTATAGGTAAGATTCTTGGTTTTTGTGAAATGGAAACGAATATGTTTTAAGTCGTCTGCATCTGTATCTTATTGACAGAGGAGATACATGTTTTTCGGGTAAACTACAAATCGTTTTCTTCTTCGTTTAAATGACATGATATATTGTGTCGAATTTTATAACAGCGCTCTTATCAGCGTTCATAGGTATCTCTCTTGTGCAAGTGGTAGGACACATAGGGCAATTTGTGTGATGGAGCAATAAGTTCATTCGGATAATAAATATAAGAATTGCTTTATATTGTTTTATATGATCATAGGTAGCGTCAAAATGTCGAAAAACCAAACTTATTACACAACAGTTACAGTTACAGGGTACAATAGTTAAGTATTTAAACTAATAAAGAGTTTATAATTGTCCAAAATATGCAAAGTCTGTACCAGGCTACCAGCATTAACATTAGTGGTCTTGGTATGGCTTCTGTAGGTAAAATACAAGTGACTGCTCTGCCTTATTTCATACTCTCTATCGTACACAACAAAGCCATTGTGATGAGTACACAAAGCTGTCAATTATGCGTGTACGATATATAATCACAATATCGTTATTACTACTGACAAATATCTGTCAAATTCGTGTCTCCAAAACAGCGGGGAGTCCTTCTTACGTGGACCGTGAAAGTGTTTGCCGTTAATGTCTCATCATGCTTAGTGCACGTGTGGTGTAGTGGTTTTTAACTGGTCGCCTCGCCGCTCTCCACTACACTGGTGTTGTGGGTTCGATCCAAATTCGGCACAAATCTTTGTGTGATTCGCAAAGATTTGTTCTGACACTGGATTTGCTTGTGTGAGTGAATGTGTGTATTTGGCCTTGTCATTAAGACCATTAGATAGTGTAATTGCTTCTGGCGTTCTATATAATGTAAAAAATACATTTTTTTTTTTAATTAATGCTTATGATGTCTTAAGTATTTGGAAAGCATGTATTATGTATACGCAACTAAGTATGGCACATCTTTTTTCTTTATTTTTAGCTTCTTGGATCCGGCAACATATTTTTTGTCTTACTTCCCGAGGAGGCAACAAAAACATACCTACGCACGGCCGGTACCTTAGGCACCCCTTTCCATAAGGGACTCGTGTGATATCGGAGACGCTTGCGGTGTTTTAACCGACTATTCGCATTGATAATACTGAGCTAGATCCCTTGCCGCACATTTTCTGTGTACTATATATATTTTCTGTGAATTGTTTTATTTTTTCTAATTATTAGATAATGTGTGGTGGATATATGGTTTATTGCAGTGCTACGATTGGCCGCACGCTGCAGCGGACGATTAAACGCAAGTGCGATGCGCTGGATGGCGATCGTATCTTCTCGGCGCTTGATGACCCTATGGCGTACAAACGTGCAACGCTCACTGAATAGGTTTAAAGTATTTTGAATCGTAATTCAGAGAAATATGAATGAAATTTGATTATCATGGCATTGTGTAGGTAACTAAAGAAAATATTGTCCACTTTGAGGTGAACTAAACATTAAAATTAGGTATAGACAGCTGGCTATAGAGATGGTAATTTTGTTAAATTATGTAAATTTTGTAAATTTTTAACACATAACATAACATCACGCCTATATTACCCAAAAGGGTGTGGCAGAGGTGTACAACACCCACACTTCACCTATTATGTTTAGGTCCCATGGGATAGGCTATCGCCATCCACCAGGCACAATTTCAACTCCGTGCTGCTATTGAGAATTTTGACGGAAAGTTCAGAAATAACACTTTACCCGGCCAGGGAATCGAACCCGAGACCTCTCGATCAGAGACGCATACGCTAACCACTAGACTATCGTTATTTATAGGTTTCAATCATAATTACATGAACTTGAATTATTGACCCTGATTGATATTTGATAATTACTATTGCTATTACTATTACTATATTGATAATTACTAACCCTGATTGCCATCTCGACTTGTCGCGTACAGTACACAGATTCTGTGTTCTATATCAGGTCATACAAAATTATGACATGTACAATAAAATTACGATAGCACTGCGCCGATAACTACATAAGCTACAGAACAATTTCTCCAGTATTTGCTACACAAATGTTTAGAGTAACACTCGCCGAGTCAACAAAGAATTAACAACATTGTAACAACAATAATAATTAAATTAGAGTTTGTGTAACATGTTTGCAAATGCGATAGGCGTGTTTGGTTTGCTATTATAGTGTTAAGACTGTCATTTCTGTGTTGTTTGTTATGATATGTATAATTCTTCTTCTTCATTCGAGTCGACGGCAAAATTTTATTAGCCCAGTATGTGGCTACTTGAACAGCGCTTTCATCTGCGTTGATTAGCGCGTCCTTCGTGCAGGTAGTGGGCACGCAGGACAAGTTAGAATATGGGCCATGGTTTGTGTGGCCTCACATTCACAATTTGTATCGGTTTCATCTGCAAAACCCCACCGTATCATGTTGTCTTTGCTTCGGCCGACTTGAGCTCGAAGCCTGTTGATGTTGAGGGACTTCCAAATCGCCCTAGGCAGTTTATATTTTAAGGGGGTAGGCAGATTGGCCTTTTGTTGCCAAAGTAGGCATCGTGCTTGAGCAGCATCACCAGGGAGAGACTCAACGCAGTGGAGAAAGTTTTTACGGCTTTTTAACCGTTGGGGCACTGTGGTGTTATTGTGCATTGGGTGTTTGGTATCCCTTTCCAGTTTTGACCGTTCTATAGAGCTTCCTATGGTTCTGCTAATATAGCTGGAGGGGCAATTGCAACCAGTGGATACAGCATCTCAACCGGTGTCGGTTTGAGGCAACCAGTAATAATCTGTAATGTATAATAATACCAGCCCTGTATGTAATACATGTCCCACTGCTGGGCTCGGGCCACTTCTTATGATGAGAAGGATTAGGCCATAGTTCACCACGCTAGCCAAGTGTGGATTGGTAGACTTCACACACCGTCGAGCACTATTTAGGCACTCTCAGGCGTGTAGGTTTCCTCACGATGTTTTCCTTCACCGTTACCGAGGGATAATAAATACACACATCTCTATCGCTGCTTATGATATGTATGAATGTATGTTATTTCTATGAGTATATTTACTGTCTCAATGGTCTAGTGGTTAGCGTATGCGCCTCTCACCGCGAGGTCTCGGGTTTGATTCCCGGGTCGAGCAAAGAGTTATTTGTGAACTTTCCGTCAGAAAATTCACTATAACAGCACGGAGTTGGAGATCGTGCCCGGTGCATGGCGATAGGCTCATCCCCTATCCCATGGGACCTAAGCATAACAGGTGAAATGTGGGCATTGTAGACTTCTGGGTAATATAGGCACGATGAAAGGAGCCTCTCCGAGTGACGTACACAACGATTCCCTACGTCCGGCGCACCCTGGGCAATTCACGAGTTCTCCAAAGCGAATTGGCTAATCTTTTCACCACGATGGCAAGTCAAAATAAAATTTGACTCGGCCATCGACACGACGAAGAAGAAGAAGAGAAGAAATGTTATGTATGTATGTATGTATGTATTTATATTATTTGAAACGAAATTTGCTTAACATCCGCCTGATGGTAAATGCATGAAAAATGATATTTTATATGTTACGGTGGTGTTGTTATACAATCAAATAAGTACTGGCATTGGAGAAATAATCCTTACAAGTTATGGACTACAGCAAAAAAAACTGCAGTATTTCTAATTGATTTATATATAGCATTTAGCCATGCTTCATTATTTCATGTAGCAATCTAATACTAAGAACAGTAGGATTTTAATTGGACTTGAAGTGGTATTTGAACCCGTGGTTTTTTTCGACTGTACTTAGTATTAAACTGCAGTATACCTGAAAGAAAGAAAGAAACGTTTATTTGCGGGATATTTTATATTGCATATCAAATAAATAATCGCCTATCAATACATACTCATCATTTATATTCTTTTTTGCATCAAATAACTTACTTCACTACAGATAAACTAAATGTTTAACAAAACTCAAACTGCAGATAATTCGAAATTACACATCAATATGACATTCCTTTTTTCCTCATATTGCAATACAGTTAAATTTATTTTTGTACAAAAATACTACATGCATAGCATAAATACTGACTGCACATCAAATTTACCATATTTCATAGCAAAATAACTATCCCAGTCGCATATTAACCAGTAAGTACATCAAAATCTGTTCATCATATTTGTCTTAATTTTCAAGAAGCCATGCTCGGCAAATTTAATGATTATTATAACAAAAAAATCCTTTTACATTGCATTATTTCTAAAAGCAGAACAACTTAACTGAAAAACTTCGCGCGTTTTACGTCACTGGAGTAAATAATATAAAAATAAAAGCTATAGTTATGGCATAGGTCAATTATGGGTAAAGTAGTAGGTTAGGTTAGGTTAGAACTGCGACCATAACATAGCGCGAGCCGAGCGAGCGAAGCGAGCGTGCCGCGGCAGCGGCCGGCGAGTGCTAGCTAATCTTTGTGATACTCCGACCCCTTTTTGAATCTACCCACTAAATAAAATAATATTATACTACCTACCAATTTCTTATTATCACAGATCGTAACAGACGACAGTACGTGGCGCCACCTGCAGAAACTAAAAATGTGCCTATTGGGCAAAAAAGGAAGCGTGGACGCCCCGCGAAAGCAAGACCCGCTTTAATAATTCAATAAATTACAATTTTGTATCTAATTTTATATTTTTTTTGCTGATCTCATTATGTGATAATTAATAAATAATAAGATGACTGTGACTAATAAAATGTTGTTTGATCTAGAAAAACTGCTGTAAATATTATAAAAATAGAAGCTATATTTAAAAGAAAAAGAGTTAACATGTATAATGTGCATTAAGATTATTAGTTGTGCATTGATAAAAAAGCTTTTACTTTAGGAAAAATTGTTGTGCGCTGTGAAAATAAATTGTAGTGTGTTTAGTGATATTTTGAGTTGAATATTTTGTTGTGCAATCAGTAATTTTGATGGGAATTCAGTATTTAATTGCATAGAAAAAGGATATTTTATGATTTGCGTTTAAATACTACCCTTTATTTGCCTAAACATGATGACAAAAAGATGGTACAATTCAATAATAATACACATGTTTCACCGGATAATCGGTATGCAAAATATACAATGTTATATCTAAGTACTTATATTATATTAAAGTTATAATAAACACTAACTTAATTGAAAAAAAAGAAATGTGTATGTTAAAATATAAAGTACTAACAAATAGTTCCACTCTTTACATTATTCATTATCTCTAGAATCGAATGACATAAATTCGGTTATTGTGTATGATGTTTTTACTACGATTCCTCAGATATAAGGCAGGTTCACGAGTTGCTGATAAAGTTTCAAAGAATTACCTCTTTGTAACTTTATCAGCCGGCCAATTAACTCTATACAAATTAAATATTGTTTCTGTCATATAAATACAACTCTGGATTCTGTATAAGAATCAGGATTTGAATCATGAAGCAACCAAACTAGTTATGTAAAACTGAATATATTACAAAGTTTATTTTTATTAATTTAAGGGCGAGAAAACTTTGTATGCCTGTATGGGAGGAAAAAGGACTGTACCTATTTATTTGTAAAAACATCCGTATCCTCCTGTGTTTCACAAAATAAATAAATTGAATTGAATTGAATTTATTTTTTATCAGTACGTACTGCGTCAATCTCAAAAAATGTATATCAGACAATGCAGTCTTACGAAAAATACGAGATAAGGAATAAAAAGCAAACAGTTATAAATTACGTAATCGAAACAAGTCATTTGGAAATGTTATTTTAACGTGTTTAGAAATATTAACTTTATCAGTAATTTTGAAATACAAAATGTAAGTAATAGTATTTACTTCTGGATGATAATTAAACTTACTTTTTTAGGGTACCTACAAGGAACCCTTATAGTTTCGCCATGTCTGTCTGTCTGTCTATCTGAGGCATAACGTCGAAACCGTTAGAAAGCTGTAATTTTGCTTGGAGATGTATGTTAACTTTGTTAACAAAGTGGTAGAATAAAATCTGAAAAACTATATTTTTTCGGATACCTGCCTGCTTGTAAAGTGGGGATATTGTGTGATATCGTTAAATAGGTCTTTTAAAAACATAAATAAATCGGTAAGGCAGTTTTTGATTTATATATTAACTTAAGCTATTTTTCGTAAAAGTAGCCGTTTGTCGGGTCAAGCCTATACAGAAGATCATAATTATCTTCAGATAAAATAATAAACCAACCGGAGGCGTGGAGGTGTCATTTTCAGGCGTCCCCCGCTGCCAAATGTGGAAAATCACCGCTCTAGCACGTCATTTAAAACTAGTTGTCAAATCGTAGATGCGTAGAGCCAAGTTTTGGCAGATTTATTTGCAGAGATATTTGCTCTCATGTACATACTCTTTTAATTCTTAGTATAACAAACAATGTATAGTTGCAAAAGGACAATATTCAAATGGTTACTTAAATTAGTTTTATTTTTAATAAAAAGTCTTTATTAACACAAATAATACATTATAAAGGTTCACAAAATAACTTAAATTTAAGACACATGTAAATGTATTTGTACTTAAGGTACTGCTACTGTCTCCCAAACTAAACGAAAGCTTGTAGTTTGGGTGACAGTGGACATAGGAGCTGGCGAACAGAACCGGAGAAGTCCACTTTAGTTCAAAAGATTTTTTTTTTTCGAATCGTGATTTTCTGACCCAGTTTCATTGATTCCTGCTATTATTTTCAACCAAAACCGGCTCTAGGTAGTCAAGAAAAGGCTTTAAAAAGTGCATTTTCAAACGAAACCGGATCAGTCCGATGTTCAATATAAAGATTATAATTTTTTTATCTATTTTTATTCAGAAGCGGACTTGTCAATCAAAACCAGAAATGTACAGCAAAAACAACACGCATAGTAGATATTATATAGATTTTTTGCATTGCAACACTGGCATTAATCTGGCAACTAAAATATTATTAAAAAAAAAACAGCTGTTACTTGCAATCTTTGCCGGTGTTTTGTATTCGTAATATAATTTTAAGTTTAGTGTTAAATATGGATGAGAATGTAACCGTGGAAAGTATTAACGATGGTTGTCGTAAGAGAAAGAAACGAGGACTTGTCACACGTTTGCAGTCACAACCGGATAAGTCCACCTTTTTCAAACAAAATCAGTTTAGTCCATTTTTATTTCTTGAATAACTTCTAAAATATAAATGTAAATAATAAATTAGTTACTCATGCAACAATAAACATAATCCACCTATATATAAAAATGCAATGTTATGTTATATAACATCTCCATATATTGATATTAGTTTTTAAGCCACTGTGTAAAATTTATTTTCGTGTACTAAACCGGTTCTGTTCGCCAGCTCCTCATTTGTGTTTTGTGACACGATATTACAGTTTGCAATAGGTAAATTAGATTACCACAACACGGCAAAAATATTAAGTAAGTGACTTAATATTTTTGCCGTGTTGTCGTAATCTAATTTAATAATCAATCGTAGGCAACCTTCGCCAAAATGTTTAACCTGAAATTACTACCTGTATACTAAAATTTAAACCTTAACTTATAAAAAACACCATAATTATAGCTTATTTCTTAATGACGTAATTACTATGTCTCGTGAGTATCGTCACAAGTCTAATCAATTTCGCACACTCGCACTAATACACGCATACGCAAACGCATTCATGCACACACACATACATAGACACAAAAATACAGACACACACTCTCTTCTAATGTATTAATTCAATTTTTCATTTTATTATATGTTAGGGATAATAATATCAAATCTTATAAATTTGTGTCCAATTTCGAAAGTGACTGGACGCCACGAATGAAATGAATGAATGTATTTAATAAAATAGAATTATTAAGGAATAACCCTAAGTATAGTAAATTTGTTATAAAATCAAAACTTAAAGAATGGTTTCTCAGTGATAATGTTGCCTACCATTGAGAATCAATTCACCAAATAACAATGTGTGTGTACAATTTTGTTTATTTAGTTGTGTAGATTTAAATATTAAACTATTGTTAGTCAGTGTATAAAATGAGCGTTTCTCGCCATCAAACATAACAGTTTGGCGAGTTTATAAGTTAACAAACTTACATTGTAAAAATGAAAAATAAATTATTTAAAAAAAAAAAAAGCACATGTTATTCTAGTGTCGAATCAGGAATCAAACAATATTGTAATGTAATACATACTTATATAATTGTACGCCCTACTGACTCATTCATCAACGCTGGGCCTAAACCATTAGGGCTAGGAACTTGAAATTTTACATGAAGGTTCCTTACATGGTTTTTAACGTGTAGTCCACCTGATGGTAAGTGGAGTACAGCCCATGGACATCAACAATCCACAAAAGCAAATTATAGATGTGTCGCTGCAGCTGAGGACTACGGTGTCATGCCTCATGTGCCAGTAATTTCAGGGCCTAATCTCACCACCAAACCACAGTAATGGAAGCACTACTATTTGGCGGCAGGTTAAAGGTGAGACGGTGGTGCTGCCGCCCTCGAGCTCATTCACAAGAGCTCTACCACCAGTAAACACACCAACCAGTAAAATCACATGGTGTTCCATTTTGAAGAGGGCACAATGAGGGATGAACGGTTGTATGGAAGTCCGTCACGTTTGAAGTTACAAGCATGAAATTTCGTATAGTTAAACTTGAATAAAAATAAATGAATTTCTGTACCGGGGTTTTTCTAAATTTTATTCCTAAGAGGGGGAATTTAGGGTATTTCAGTTAGAAGTGAGTTGTCGCAAAAATTCAATAGATGGTGAATATTTTAACTTGCGGGTACCAGCCAAAATAACATTTACTCGGGTGAAACCGTGCGGTGCATCTAGTTTTAATATAAATATATATTTTTTTAATTTATTTAATTTCATCTCCATATTGATTAGGTGCTCTTTGTATGTTATCACTAATGAAGTAGGTAGACTCCCATATTTGGACCAAACAAACAAAAAAAAACAGCTGAGAAAATATACCTTACCCTGTACACAATACATGGCCTTGATGATCATGACAATGTATTTTTTTATTCATTATTTTATTTAATTAACTTAGGTATACACTGACACAGGTGGAATTTTATTTATGTAAGTAAAAGTAAACATCATTACTACGTCGTTGGTTTAGTGGTTAACTTATGCGCCTTAACGCGACGTCTCGGGTTCGATTATCGGGTCGGGCATGTGATTTTTCTATCAGGTAATTCTCAATAGTAGAACGGAGTTGAATATTTTTTATTTGATAATCTTATTATTTTTTAACAATTTAAAATAAACTATGTCTACGTGCTCATTTTGTCAAAAGTATTACATATTATTATTACACATTATCACTTTGTATGCAAATCAATTAATGATTAAAACACATAACATAACATGACATTTATACCATAACATCAAGCCTCTACCATATCAGAAGGGTCTGGCAGAGGTGTACATCACCACACCTGTCACATTTCACCTGTTATGGTCCCATGGGATATGGGGTGAGCCAATCGCCATTCACCTGGTACTATTCCAACTCCGTGCTGCTATTATGAATTTCCTGACGGGAAGTTCACAAATAACAATTCGCCCAATACTTCACTGTGTGTGGCGCATACTCCAACCACTTGACCATCGAGACAGACAAGATTAAAACAAATCAAATCAAATCAAATCATTTATTTCCATGGGCCCCAAGGGACGCTTGAACTCGTCAATACAAACATCAAAATACAAAAAATATAAAATTAAAATAAATCTTAGCTAACTAAATTATAATACTTATTGTAATAAAATGATTTGACACCGGAGTTTAGATTGACTTTAATTCAACTTAGAGATATGAATTAAAATCAATCCAAGTACCAGCTCCGATGGGTATTGCATCATGAGAAGAGAAGAAATTTACAATTGATCCTTCATAAGTACAAAGATACCGCTGCCATCCCGATCTCCTAAACACCTGTGCCTATTTGAATATAAAATCATGGCCAGTCAGAGGCGAGTTAGATAAAAAGGCAGCAGACGTCTGGCAAATTCTAAAAATACAAAGTATAAAGTTGTAGGCATGGCTCCTACTATCAAAACTCGACAGATAGTCACGGATGTCACAACTTTTTAATGAGAACACTGCTGTTAGTTTAGCTATAAATTACTGGCATTGTGCACTGGTACAGTTAAATACAAAAGTCTTGGTATAAAACTTTTAATTCACATCTTTTACTGGTGGTAGAGCTCTTGTCGAGGGTGGCAGCACCGTCTCACCTTACCCTGCCGCCAAATAGTAGTGCTTGCATTACTGTGTTACGGTTCGGTAGTGAAATCAGGCTCTGAAATGACTGGCATATGAGACCTAACACCGTAGATCTCAGCTGCAATGACGCATCTACAATCTGCTTTTGTGGATTGTTGATGTCAATGGGCTGTACTCCACTTACCATCTGGTGGACTACACGTTCGTTCACCGCAAGCGTAGTTTAAAAAAAATGTTTCTGGGCTTCGATTGAGTTCTAATCCAAACCCTAGCTATAAATTTATATCTAGCAATGCTCAGTTTTTATCCGAAATCTTTGCTAAGTGTGCTCTTTTATTCCTGAGCATAAACCGATGTCTAGGATCTAAGGTATGGCATCATGGACTGGTCCATGATGCCATACCTTAGATCCTTTAACTCGATTTAGTAGTTATATAAAATACGGTATTTTTATTTTATTTTCTTAATATGCTCCAAGTTATTCATATTATGAAATACGGGTGTTACTCACGTAATGTTGGTCTATTTAGTCGACCGCGGTTTCGCCTACGCTATACTTTTAGGCATATTCGAGAGAGTGCAACACGTCGCGCCTGAGTCGCAGCCAGTCTTGCAGTCTTGAGTAACACCCATATTTCATAATTTGAATAATGTTACAAACTCACGTCAGTTTTAATAAAAATATGCTCTAAGTTTTGGTCATATGTATATTTTGTTGTCCATCTGACTTTATCAGCATCCAACCAGCAATAGTTCCCTTCTTTTACCTTGAAACTAGGCTTACAAAAAATAAATTACCTTAATTAATTAAAAAAACAATTTTGTACCCACCAGTTCTGACATATCAAAACAAATAATCTTTGTTTTTCCAAGCCACGAAATAGTGAGGATAAGTAGTTTAATTAATTTTTATGGTGTTATCTCACTGTTGTTTCATTGCGAAATTGTGACATCTCGGCATAGTGCATCTCGGCCCTTATCTCAAGAATTTGATGGTTTGAGGCTGACATTTGTTTAGGGACTTGGAAAATAAACGAGATTAAGGACGTGTTTCATAACCGTCAAGTAATAGTTTACCGACAAATAAATATTAATTTGACAAATATAAATATAAATAAATAAATTATTTATTGACATAAATAAATAGGTAATAGTTTAAAAAAACTAAAAAACACGCTTTTAAAGTACTTCTAACTAAAAAGTGAAATTAATTCCTAATATAAGCTGAAAATGGTAATGAACCAAAAATACTAGTATTATTTTGTAGTCAGAAGTACTTTAAAAGCGTGTTTTTTAGTTTTTTTAAACTATTATTTATTTTCTACTTTTTAGTTTGGTTTATTTATAAGAGCATTTTTTTATTTTTTAAATTTTAATATAATCTAATCTAATATAAGATAAGAAATAATGGTTATAAGAGAGATACATACATACATACATACATACATACAGGTGAAGCTAATATAAGCGTGTTAAAAAATTACACTATTGGGTATGAGTCTTCTGATCCCTGAGCTAGTGCTAACTGTATTTCAGAGACAAGCGTCTTATATAAAATATAAAACTCACAATTGAATGAATTGAGTCAGTTGAGAAGAGGGCCAAAAGAATTATCTGCGATACCGATCTGACGGATACTCGACTACAAAGTCTGGAGCACCGTCGCAAGGTTGCCAGCCTATCGGTCTTTTATAGGATACATTTCAGAGTGTGCCGAGGAACTACATAACCTTATCCCTCCATCCCCGTTTCACCATCGGACTACCAGACAAACGGCACTCAGGCGCCGCTTCACGGTAGATATTCCACTAATACGCACTAAGCGTTTCGCCTCTTCATTTCATATGCTAACTGCCAAAGAATGGAACGCCTTACCCGAGTCTGTGTTCCCGCATCAGTACAATCTGGATCTCTTCAAAGCAAGAGTTAATAGGTATCCTATAGGTAAGCGTGCTCCACCGTAGACCGCATCTTCACTTACCATCAGGTGAGATCGTGGTCAAACGCGTGCCTACCCACCATAAAAAAAAATAAACATAAAATCAAATACAGCTGTCAATTCAATTTGTTTTGTTCTATAAGTAAAGTTACAATAATTAACTTAATAATGTGGCGATAATATTGTCTGGTAAAACACTAGGATACCATGGACATGGATTCCACTTGTGTATGAATTAATGAAGGTATTGTAAAGATTTTTGAGAAGTGTTGAATTGATTTTTACTTACATAGTTTCAATGAAATAAATAAAATATGGTTAATACCAGCAGACTGCTAAGAAAAAGAAACAGTTTTCAAAAATAATATTAAAGAATTTTAAAAACCAACTATACCAATTTTCCAAATCGCAAAACACACGGATCAGCTTAATAGCTGCTTGTGTAAAATTTTATAAATAATAATTATTATTATTATTATTGCAAGCCTTCAAAAAAGTTAAGAAATTTTGAATACCAGTGACCGCGCGCGGCTTAGTTCTTGAACTATCTCCATAACAAATTTCATCAATATCGGTTCAGTAGTTTATAAAGTGTAACAAACAGAGAGGTAGTGACTACACCTACACGTGACTTGACCGAGGCAGTGCATTTAACGACTCGTGAAGATCTATGATTTTAGGTTTTTGTCGTTGCGTCTTCAACATTTTTGTGGGTTGTAGATGTTACTATGTCTTCTTTTGCCTGCCCTTATCCCATTTTGGCCATTTGTCGGTGCAAAACTTCTTTTCTCTCAATTCTCCTCTGTCAGCCGTCTCGCTATCACTCACGCCCTTCTCTTTCATATCTTCTTCCACGCAATCCATACATCTTCTCTTCGGCCTGCCTCTTCCTGTCCATCCATCGACATTTAAACTGGTCACTCTTTTAGTCACTTCGTCACATGCCCATACCAAGATACTTAAAATTTTCTTCGTTGCTATGCAATTATGAAAATTTTGCTATCATATGGACTGAATAAATACTGTCAGGCAATAATTCCCCGTTGAAAATATAGGTAACTGGCGTATTGAAACAAAACACAGCTGTTTCAAAAATGATAATTAGGTAGGTATATTAATGCAAATAATTACATAATTTAAACAAAACACCGTCTAGACCAAAATTTATTTAAATTTTTCACGCTATAGAATACCTTACTTCAGTTTAATTGTGACCTAGATAGATAGATAGATAGATAGAGTAATCTTTATTGTACACCAATATTAACAAAGAAATTTATGCTGTAAATAAATGCACTTAAAAATTATGTTGCACAATGGGCGGCTTTATCGCTAAAAGCAATTTCTTACAGGCAACCTTAGGATGGACAAGTAAGTAATGAGCAAAGTTATGGGCAGTCGTTGGTGCGTTAATTAAAGAAAAAAGATAAAATAAAAAAAAAAACCGACTTCAAAAAGTAGGTAAAACTAAAAAGCAAAAAATAAATTTACTTCGCACAAAATAATACGTTTTTTCATTTAGTTAAATAGAAATTATTAAATAATTATTTTATAATTCTGAAGTCGGTGCCAAGTAAATCGGATAATTAAGAACTAAGATTCAGTCAGAAAATAGTTGTTAGAAAGATTGATATTATCTATACAGAGTTATTGTTTACTTGACACCGACTTCAGAATTATAAAATAATTATTTAATAATTTCTATTTAACTAAATGAAAAAACGTATTATTTTGTGCGAAGTAAATTTATTTTTTGCTTTTTAGTTTTACCTACTTTTTGAAGTCGGTTTTTTTTTTTTGTTAAAAATTATTTTATTTTACAATTTTAAGTGATGGGTAGACCGAGCAAGAATGTTTCTCGAATGAGGAGACGACGGTTACTTGAGACGGAAAACTTATTAATAATAATCCCCATACTCCTAACCGTTGAGGAGTTGTACCTTCCAGCATCAGCTCAGCAACTTAAAATGCAAATATCCAAGTAGTTTTAGGAAATATACGAAAAACAATATAGAAGCCTTTGAAATTTGAGGCTTACTCATGATTTCTCCAGGATCCCATCATCAAATCTTGATCTCATATTATGAATATACATAAGTAATATTCAACGTCTCGCCTCATCTGTGTCTAACTTGAAAGAATACAGTAAACGGCCCCAAGGAGCCTATATTTAAAGAATTATCCCCGTACTCCTAACCGTTGAGGAGTTGTACCTTCCAGCATCAGCTCAGCAACATAAAATGCTGATTACTAGATGCAAATATCCAAGTAGTTTTAGATAATATACAAAAAACAATATAGAAGCCTTTTAAATTTGAGGGTTGCCCTCGATTTCTCTAAGATCCCATCATCAGAACGTGACTTGAAAAAAATGGGACCACATGACGAGTATATCCTCTCAAACAAAAAAAGAATTTCTCAAATCGGTCCAGGCGTCTTCGAGTAATCGGTGAACAAACATAAAAAAAAAAAAAAAAAAAAAAAAATACAACCGAATTGAGAACCTCCTCCTTTTTTTTTGAAGTCGGTTAAAAAGAAAAATACAGTAAAAAGAAACGTCATGATAATGACAATGGAGATTTTAAATATAAATAATACAGAAAATAAACTACGTATAGTGTCTTAAACCTAAAATTATATATAATAAACTACCTAGTAACGGCTAAAACCACTAAGCCAGCATTGATAGATAGCTTCCATACTTGGATTATTTGAAGCCGATTGTCAGCTAGTTCCATACCGAATTTTATTATGCTTAGATTTCTTCAATTATTGCTACATTATAACTAAGACTGCCTTGATAGTCTAGTCTAGTGGTTAGCGTATACGCAGGTCGCCACCTCGCTCAGCATGACGCAGAATTACCAAAATTTTGTAGTACGAAAAATGCTAAATAATTGGATAATAATAATATTATTTTATTTTTTACATTTTCTTTTCATTTCTGTGTATAGTTAGGAATCTTAATAATTATATAAATATGTTACTTAAATACAAATAAAATATAATTCCTATGTGCATGAATAATTAGATTACTAATAAACATTGGATGATTATAGGCAATTTTTTTTTAGGGATTTGGCAAATAAACGCGATTAAGGCTTCTCAACACGTTGAACCTGTTTTACAACGCTCTGTTTCTCAACCACAAAATAAAGTTAACCGCCAAATAAATTATTGCTATAATAAACATTTTCGTCACACATAAAATCGAAAGTTAAAAAAAAGTAGTTTAAAGATTATGTGTGACGAAAATGTTTATCATAACAATAAATCCATCAAATTGCAAAGTCATACAGTATCATTTGTCTGGCCTTGAAATGTTCAGCAGCGCAGTATCCAACCAAATATATACTTTAATTGAAATATAATTAACAAGCTGTGTTAATTTGCACAATGAGTATATTGTAACACAGTTGCACAAAAAATAATACTTAATTGTTAAAGTAAATGTATGGCAATTTATATGTTTAAATTTCTAATTAATACGGAAATGAGAATATAAATATAGCGCTATTGAAGGATAACATGTTTTAGCAACAGTGGCTTTAAGATCAACGTGAATGACTAGTAGAAATTTAAAAAACGTAAGTATTTAAAAATATTAAAATTACTTATGCAAATAAATAGTTATTCTATTCTATTCATTTGTTTCTTCGTAATTATCACGCAGACTCTCTTGTTGAACAGACTGTACGTGGATGCTTCGATACGCTTCAGTCGTATCACTCGTATGGTGCAAAAGTAATAAAAATTACAATCGAATTGAGAACCTCCCTGACTTAATTATACTTAATTAAGCTCATAATGATTCTACGTTTATTGTAAAATACCACATTTGTTAGTTTATTAGAATTCGAGTCGAGTTCTAAAGATCTAAAATTTAATAGACAAATAAAAAAAATGAGAATTTTAGTTGTCAAGAAACAATTTTAAAACTAAACAAGTGCAAAATTTACAAATTATCGTCGCACCGGATCAGCAGTATGTTAATTCAGCACGCTACAAACATTTTCTTATTTCATAACTTATTAAATTATTTTTACTATTACTTATCTGGAAATCCCTAGTAAAACAACAGTAGCCCAAAAACCACAGTCCGACCTTATCACTCGCCACACAATCACACAGTAGCGCAACAATCACTTTCTTCTCAAACTATTTAAGTTCCTAAGAATTTACAGAAGCTTTTCTCAAAGATCACATTAAACAAAGACTCGACCACCCAAAGGCATGTGTGAAGTAATTCCTGTTATCATCACGACTGATAAGCGACGGGTAATCCTGAGCTTTTCGTGTCCTGGCCATGATGTGTCTGTCGCCTCACACGATGAGGTATTAAGGACTTAGGATTTTAACATGTCTGGATAATTGTGAAAAAGATATGCTAACTCAATGATTATATCGGCATCTATACTAATATTATAAAGGTGAACGGTTTGTTTGGTTGAACGCACTTATCTCAGGAACTACTGGTCCGAATAAAAACGCATTACGTGACGAGAGTAAAAAGTAACGTTTTATTTTTCATAGTTAGGTGAAAATCGCGAAAAGTAAAGTTTTCTTCGGCAAAATCATGTCTCAAAATCATTACTGAATCATTGATAACCGGATTCGTCATGACGTTTACACCCTTCATGTTAAATATTGCTGGAATAAAATTTTGCTGTCAACCAATTGTGGTTTGAATGAGTACGTAGACACAAACACCTATTTATGAAATTTAATAAATTGGCATCTTATCCAACATCAAAGCTTAAATCAATGACCATAAACTACCAAAGATTTTAGTTTTAAATCTCAAGTACACACCGCTACAGTCTCTACTCTATTTTCAATTATTAATTGACTGCCTTGCTTCATGTATCCTGGGAATTAAACTAGTAACAGTTTTATTGTTCAAAGGCGAAAGCAATAGAAGGACACGTGAGCACTTTTGGATGAAAATTTGCTTTTACATGCCTCGTATGTTAATAAAATTATAAAACGAAAAACCGCCTGCTTAACACTAATGAACTAAAAAAATAAAAACAAGTATAACAATTTATGCTGCTGCAGACCGCAGTATAAAATAAAAATATTATATAAAAACATTATATAATAGTTCTCTTATTACAATTTTTGCCTAATCAGTAATTTAAAAGAGATAGGATACCTTTATTTTAAAAAGGATTTTTATGACCTTTTATGTGGTACTTTCTAAGGTAAGAAAAAAAACCATGCCTCCATCCCCCATTATTTTTCATTTGCGGTTTCCATTTTGAAATTTTGGTAGCATATGTCACCACCAACCACTATTTTGATGAATTCAACGACAACTCATTTCACTCAGCCAATAATAAAATTAAGTAATTGAATGTATCAAAGAAGTTAAAAAAAATATTTTTAATACCTAGTTACTAATTAAATTTTCCTACTGGCACCTCAACGTTTGTGCTGAGGGTATTCCTTACAAATAAAAATATGTTGTGAAATTTTTTATTCCAAAAAAATGGTTTATATCTCAGGAAAGAATATTTGTTTTATAAGTTATTTTTATTATTTATAAAACTTAATATGAGCTGTCTATCTAGTTTAATAAAAACGCAATCCAAACTGCAAAAAAACCCAAATTTCTAAATAACTGGTATTTTTTATATTAGACCTCTCCCTTTTCCGACGCTCAACGTTCCGACGCAACGGCAACTGCAAAATATCGGTGGAAAAATTCATCAACGGAATTTGAATAAAACGAAAACTTAATGATAATTATGTAATTATTATAAAGGTCAATAAATACCTATGCTCGACTTTTCGAAATTGCTTGCATCATTCGTGGTCACGAGCTGACTGGTGAGGCTCAGCATCGTCTCCGTGAAGCGCGGATATTGTCTACTACCTCACTTGATCGTCACAATTTTTATTTTTTTTTGAAAAATGTCCTCAATTCGCGAAAGATTAAAAACATATATAATTAATATGTATTTATCAAAAATATTTAGTTTTCGGCAAAATTGGTTATGAAGCCTATTTCCCAAAAATACGTTATAAAGTAGCTTCACATAAAAAAAAATAAAATTTTCATTTCAGCATCATGTCGGTCAGCGGTCCGACCCGACGGCAACTGAAAAACATCAGCAAAAATTCATTGGCGGAATTTAAATAAAACGAAAAATTCTCATTCACATTATTTTATATTTCGTCCTTAAAAATACGATGTTACACAAAATAGCTACAGTTATGTTAACATTTAGATACAGTGGCTCTCAAATCCAGAGTTAAAGTGTATTTTACACCAAGTATTGCAATGACGTTTTCGGCATTCAATATTAAGGTTATGGAATATTTTTATTCAAATAATTACTTTCATAATATTAAAAAAAAAAATTAATAAAATTGTGGTTTTTCTATATCAGATAAATTAAAAATATATTTTTAGATTTTTACAACAATGTTTCACATGAAAATTACTTTACTTTTTTTTTTATAAAATAAGTGACTTATCTTTTCGTTTAATTTAATTTTTAATGTAGCTAAATTTATCTTTTTTACAAAGACAGCATGTGAAATTGTATCTTCTATGGGTAATAAAAGAATATTATTTTAATTTATCATAATCGCAACATTGAATGCCGAAGACGATATACTTATGATTTATTTATATTAGAAACGTTAATATTTACAAAGACTTAGATACTTACATTTTACACCTCATACTACTTTGTACATGAATGACTAGAATTATTTATAGATCGCTATCTCTTTATCAAATATGTGCAGCTTATTTCGTTTAAGAAATTAACGTTTTCTCATTATTTTTAATGGCATCATTAATATGTAGTATTCAATTAAAATTATTACAAAAAACAATAGAACTAAGATACTATTGTAACAAAACGGCAAACAACAACGGCTTATTTTTGCAAATAATGTAATTTTTTAAATAAAGCTAATTAGTATAAATTTTATAATAAATGCAGATAAATAATAATAGTAATGGAAGTTGCAGAGAATCTGCATTAAAGTCCACGTTTTGTTCTTTTTGTGCAAATCTCCGAGCGTGTCGCTGGCAAAACGCACAAGTAATTTTGAGAGCAACATAATTTTTACTCAATCTGTTTGCACAAGATTGAGCGTGTACATTGCGGCAGAAAAAATATTCAACGGTTAATATATTTAAATGGCTAGTAAGGTAAGTATTCACCAAAGAAAATGAGGTAACCATTAATTGTTTGGTCATTACTACGCAACCCACCGAAATTCGATACTATCGAGAAATGTACATCATATCATACAACGTTTATCTTACAAAGATCACTAAACGAACACTTCAATATCTTACTCGGAATCACATCAGTCAATCGGCGAGGATTACAGAGTCCGACGGGACGATTCAAAACGGGGAGGGACTAGATCCGTACCCGTTTAGATACATTCATCTGGCCCAGTCGTCTGGCGGCCCGCTGCTCTGGTAGTGTAAAGGTGAAAACGCACTTCTCCGAGGCTCTGAAGCCACTGAACTCTCCTGGGAACCGATTATAGACTCTATAGAGAACCCGTTTCTAGATCTCTTACTTCTCGTCTCGGTGGTTTCTGCAACCCGCGGTGGCAAAGGCACGGGGCGGAGCGTCGCCGGCGGAGGGCGCGGCAGCGACAGCAGCGGCGACGGCGGCAGGTAGCACGGCAGCGGCAGCAGCGGCGCGTACGCCTCCCGCGCCAGCATCGCCACAACAGCATGAGCGTGCTGCAGCGATGGCACCGGCCGCTTGTACCGCTTCCTTCTCCTCAAGAAACTTCCATTATCAAACATATCCTCAGCCAACGGATCCAGTGTCCAGTAATTCCCTTTCCCTGGATTACCTGGCTCCCGAGGAATCTTGATAAAGCAATCGTTTAAGCTCAAATTATGCCTGATAGAGTTCTGCCAGGCAGGAAACTTTTCTCTGTAGTAGGGAAACCTCGTCATGATGAATTCACAAATCCCACTTAACGTTAGTTTCTTGTGAGGTGACTGAAGGATTGCCATTGTGATGAGTGCGATGTAGGAATAAGGCGGCTTGATGAGCTGTGATGATGACTTCTGTTTTGGTTTCTTCGGCGTCGACGGTTTGGTGTCCGACGGGCTGGAGGCGTCGTACCTCTCGGAGTCGCTGGAAACGGGTGGAAGTTCCGGGGTATCCTCGTCTACGGATACGTAGGTATCGTCTTGAGGGTATTCTTGATCCCTGTCGTCGCGAAGGTAGTGCGGGAGGTAGAGGCGAGGTGGTGGCCGCAGGTCGAGCGGGAGTTCACCTTCGATGATCATATCGCGGTATTGGGCAAGATCACAATCTTCCATGCTGTAGGTCACATGTCAGAGGTGCGTGGTGGCGCGTGGCGCGGCGCGGACTGCGGCTCGGCGGAGGCGCGAGGCTCAGCCCTGCGGGGCGCCGGGGCCCCGCCCACAGCGCCCCTGGTCCCCACCGCCCCGGGGCTCGTTTACGTTCCACTAAACACAACAATTGTCGTTATTATTACTGCGGGTCGGGGCTTTGTGCATGAATTTCAGGCCGTCGACTAATAATTATTAGGCCGCTTCGCGTCTATCGATTCGACTTTGTTGTGGTATTTATTTTTAGTTTTGTTCCATCGGACTTTTGATTTAATTTCAGATCCAATTTATACAATTTATTTATTTTACTTTTTGTGTAGAGACTGTAGAGCCATTGATTAGGGACAACATTCTATCCTTTGTTTTTACATTTGATTGTAAAACTAGTTAAATTGAAAAATACCAAGCCATGTATTTTTAGTTTTAACTGTACAGTGACTTAATAAAAAATAGGTTTTTACTAAATAATTTGAGCTATCTAGGTAGAGTTTATTTCGTAGCTTACTGTACCTATACCGTCTCTACAACGAAGTGTAAAATTCAAATACAAATAATAATCAGCGGTTGCAACAATGAAACCGCAGAAAACAAAATAAAAAACAACACATTCCAGCTGAAAGGCTAAGACATCCACATCCCTTAATCCGTTAAAAGAGTGCTATTGAAAAAATCTCATAAAGCGAATTCTAGCACTCCATTCAGGTAGATTTCTTCAAATAAAACTTGCGTAAAAAATATTTGAGAAAGCGGCATGACAATGCGAGCGGTACTAGAAAACCCTCGTATATGTTGCCTACCATAACATTTACCCCTCGGGCGTCGAGGGAAAAGCTACACGTGGGAAAAGGACGGCAAATAGGGGAAAAAGAGAGGACAATAAAGCGTAGCCAATAGCAGCCAAGATTGGCAGGGGCGGAGCCCTCAAAAGCTGACATGTCAGGGCGTGGCATTAGATCCTATTATTGTCTGGCAAGGCAAATAATATTTTGCACAATGTACACATTGGGTAAGGGGGTGTTTAAGGGGGGTTGCTAATTTATTCCCAACTTCGGTTACGGCTTGTTTTTCAGCTTTGCGAGCCTGTTATTTAAATTGGACTCCGTCGGTTATTTGTATGTAGTCTGAAGGCATTGTTGCCTTTAATGAAGGAATTTTCGTGGGATTCAGTTGTAGAAATTTTGTGATACAAAGTTAGAGTGGTATTGTCGAATATTTTTGTTTATTTGTGTTTGCGACGCGGCGGCTGTTGGATTTGACGCGTTATTTATTTTATTTTCCACTTTTGCTTTGGACGTAATGCTTTGATATTATCACGGTGGAGTATGGTACGTGTTTATAGGTGTATGGGTATGTGGTTGGGGTGTTTTTCTCAAATTACGCTTCGCATTTTTCATTTTACATCAACGATAGGGTAATTTGAAGCTAGATTACTGAATGCACGGTATTATTATTTAAACACGGTAATATTATATTATTCTTAGTTGCAGGTTTTTCATTTACGTAGGAACCAAATAGTTTTGTGGGCGAATATTATATTTATACGGCCGTAAAATATGCGGCGGCGCAGAAATAATCAACCTATTTTATTTTTGAATGGTTTTTTCTTTGAGATTATTTCCTCTGAGGATTTTTTATTTTGACTAAAAAAATACCAATCGAATCAAATCGATCTAGTGGTGGTCTCGAGTTCGATTCCCGCGCCGGATAAAGTGGTATGTTTGTGATCTTTCTGTCAGAAAATTTACAATAGCAGCACGGAATTAGAATTGTGCCTGGTGGATGGCGAAAGGCTCACCCCCAATACCATGGGACCTAAACATTACCGGTGAAATGTGTGTGTTGTACATCTCTGCAATACCGTATAGGGTAACATCGGCGTGATGTTATGATAAATACATAATATGTTACCGTGTAGTAGAAAATATTATATTAGTCAAATGGCTGCCATCAGAGTTGATTTACCAAATGGATCGATTTATGGCATTTTTTGTACTTTTAAGTAACTTGCAGATATTCTTGGCATGAAATATTGCAAATACTTCTGTGCCAAAGATGAATAATAATTAATAGTGACTATTAATGAAGACAAAAAAAGGTTCCATTCAATCAAAATATTGAATTTAAGTTTGCATAACATAATTTATTTTGTTAATGTATTACTTTACTATATAGGTGTTAGGTCTTGTGTCGTAGTTATGAGTCAAAGAAAACAGTAGTTATTTCTATTATTCGCGACAAAATAACTCAAGTTTGTTCATGTGACACCCGCTGGCTCAAAAGCTGGTCTGTCCTTGCGTGCTGACCGTTCCTTTATTACATTGCAATGGTTCAATCAACTGTTCTTGCAGGTTTAAGCATTGCTAACCTTAGTCTAATATTATCTAATTTAATATTTAATTTAATTTACAGTTAATTTAATTTACATTTAATTTAATTTACATTTAATTTAATTTACATTTAATTTAATTTAATTTACATTTAATTTAATTTACATTTAATTTAATTTACATTTAATTTAATTTACATTTAATTTAATTTACATTTTTTTAATTTATATTTTATTTAATTTCAATGACAATTATTTAAATTTTAAATAATTCATCTGTATCAAATAGCAGAGAAATAAACTGCCTCTTGAGGTGGTTATAACCTCAAGAGGAAATCATAAAAAAAACCTTAGTCTAATTTAGTTAATCTAATTTTAATCTGATTCTAAACAGTTGGATTAAAATTAATCTAAGCCCCGGTTATTCAAATCATTGTAATTAGTATAATTTAGTTTTACTTATAATTTATTTTTATATCATTTGTTTGTAATATTTTGACGTGTTCAAGCGCCTCCTGGGGCCTATGAAAATTAATGATTTGAATTTGAATTTAGTCGGTCGTTGGTTGGGTTAACATAATAAGTTTGTCGCCGTACCCGGCCAAAACATTAAGCCGTCGGTTCCGATTACCATTTAAAGATCTATGGCAGTCGTTACGGGTAGTTAGATGCCAGAAAATCTGATAACTAGTCTAACAGAGTATCGTATGACCTCGTACTGGGCTGTATAAGTCTGATTTCAGTCCATCCACGTAGAAACCACGTTTTCTTTTTTTCTTAATTTGATGCATGTATTTATGACCTAATTTATGTTTCATTATTTATTTATTATATATTATTCTCTCGTGTAATGTACCTATTATTTTTTGTGTATATTTTTGTGTTTTCCTTGAACTTAGCTTAATTTAATTTTACGTCACTATCATCTTTTTATGTTGCTGTACCTGTTTTCTATTTGTGCCGTCAACCGTGGTGGTTGCTGAAAATCAGCGCTGTGGAAGTTTTACAGAAATGCAAGACTCCACAGCATTAAAGCTGAGTTACCGCCACTGTTTTCTTACATATTTATTACATTTTGTATAATACCTGTTTTTGCATGTGTTAGTTATGTAAGAAAATAAAAATAATTTACTTTCTTTCTTTTTCTTTTTAAAATACTATCACTTACCTAGTTGGATTCGTTAGTCTTAGTCGATCCCAAAGTAATTGTGAAAAGGCTTGGCAGATGGACAATAATGATGTCTAAAAAACCCCAGTCTATTTGAAGAAGAAGATAAAGAAAGCTAGATAAACTGCATCTTCACCTGTTAAATCAATCGATAGCACAAACCCCTATATGTCTGTCCGTCACACAGTGCACTAAACCACAGTTTGCAAAGCGGACGAGCTGATCCAGCTTACAAGAGCTTATCTTAAGCTCCATGTGTGCACAACTATCTACCTTATACCTCAAGTAACTTAATAGTTACGGGGTCAGACCTTTTGAGACGACGAAAACGGTTCAAAGACGAATCTTATCATGCTCTACAAACATTATAGGTTACTTTTCATTTCAGCAAGGTACAGTGGCCCAAGCAATTAGGTATGCAGGGCAAAAACTTCTACGCCATAGTGAAAACTGACTGCAATAGATATGCATGTGTGAATAACATATTTAATAAGTATAGATACCTAATATTCAGATATGTAACTCACTTATGTCTAGTAAGTCTTAACTATGACTTAGAGAAGTTTTTGCCCTGCATAGCTAACTCGTTGGCCCACTGTACCTCGCAGGTAGAACCGCATTGGAAGCTTTTATTTGCTTAGCTGTGGCCTTGGCACCATCATTGCACTACAAGTCTGAGACATGAATTCAGTAGCAAGTCTATAAAGTCAATGTATTATTATAAAAATAATTATTCTATATTATATTTTTTGTTCCTAAATTCGATTTTTATTTTGAACTAATTTTTTTTTTAATTATGTGATGGTGTGTTCTAATAAATATTTTTATATACGAGAGGAGACTGACGACGCGGACAACTGCGTACTTCTTCTTCTTCTTCGTCGTGTCATGACAGAGTCAAATTTATTTTTACTTGCCACCGTGGAGAAAGGATTAGCCAATTCGCTTTGGCAAACTCGCGAATTGCCCAGGGTGCGCCGGACGTAGGGAATCGTTGTGTACGTCACTCGGGGAGGCTCCTTTTATGCACCTTTTTCCTTTACTGCGTACTAGCGCCTGACTATAAACTGTCGCGTCAGCAATGTGTTCTTACAACTATACCAATATAACAATACGCTTATTTGTCTGACCGTTGCACAGTTGCATACTAGGTACTACAACTATCAAACACCAAAAGATTTTTTTAATAAATTAGACAACGGGTCTAAATCGCGTAATTATTATAAAGGTAATAAAATACCTATGCTTCTACTCCTCCTATACCTGCCAATCATTCGAAACGTCGAGCATAGGTATTTATTTACCTTTATTATAACTACGCAATTTAGACCCGTAGGTAGTCTAATTTTTGAAAAATGTTCTCAAATCGCGAATGTTTAAAAACATATTTTTATTTTATTTATTTTATTTTTATTTATTAAGAACAACAAACAATTACACAATAAATGATACATGTTTAAAGTACTTAAAAGAATGACAATTATTGTGCAATCCACAACGTTATTCAATTCAAAAATATATGAATTTAATTTAAGATACTAGGTAGGTATATTTATGTATATTTCTCTGTACATAAAGATTTTAAGCCTATACCAAAAGAACTAACTATATACCAAAAGAATTATCAAGATTCAACCAGTAGTTCTCTAGATTAGCGCTATCTAAAAAACAAACTAATTTTCTCCTGGTGTTTCAACTGCTTTGTTAGCCGATACAAACAGACAAACAGACAGGAAAATAAAAAAATGGATTTAAGGCATATAGCTTAAAAAAAAAATTGTTATTTTGATATTAAAAACACTTTATTTTTATTTATTTAAATTGCAGCATTTATTATACTGTTAAAGGAAATAAATATTGTACAAGCATTAAAATTAAATAATAAAATGAACAAAATCATACCTAACTATCTAAAGCTGGAAGAGAAATAAATCTAAAAAAAAAAAAAAAAATTAATTATTATAATTTTTTTCTTTAAATTGGTTATAAAGTAGGGTAAGTATATTCAACCAACCAGAAAGTTTTGAGTATAACCTAGTTTATTCGAGGTTGAGGTTTAAGATAGCCAGGCTAGATGAAAGACATCTAAGTACGAGCTAATCCAGCTAAACATGAGCTTATATTAAACACTTTGTGTGCACAACTACCGGACAAAGATGGATTACTAGAGAATGTTTACTTTATAATAGCTACCGTTTCAACAACAAGTTATTTGAGCTGATTATCTGGCCTTGAAGATGTGATAGAAGAGATAAAAGGAATTTTTAGTATAATTTTATGTCGTAAATTACAAGGATATTATAACGTCACCGACAGCTTTCATAATATAAGTAGTTAAGTAAAAAACGTGTAAATTGTATAGTGGTCAATAATAAATTAATTATAATGCATTTAAATACTTTAATGCTTTTAATATTAGTTGTTAGATATTATTTTGTATATAAGTTTTGAGTCGCATGGTTATTTTCTTCTTATTTGTTGTAGGTACCTAGCGAGTAAAAAAATTACTCGCTAGAAAAGTATACATCCTTACTAATATTATAAAGGCGAAAGTTTGTAAGTATGGATGTATGGATGTTTGTTACTCTTTCACGCCAAAACTACCGGGTCGATTTCGATGAAATTTTGCACACATGTAGCTTATAGTCTGGATTAACATATAGGCTACTTTTAATTGACATACCACGCGGGCGGAGCCGCGGGCGGAAGCTAGTTGTAAATATTATTTAGTATGTTTAGTTAAACATGTTTTGTATACCTTTTTAGTAAAATTTTGCGAATCTAATTTATTATATAATTTATAGATAATCTAGTGTAAAATAAAACCTACATTTACAAATAAAGAATATTTCTATTTCTATTTCTATAAAAGGAGACTTGCACATTTAAGATACAGTCATTAGAAACCCACCGCAATAATTCACTCATCTCTTGATTCAGCAGGTTTACTCTAATTCATTTTCTGTGATAAGTGATAAGCAATGCCTATCATCTATATTTTTAAATAGCTATCTCTCACTTTATATTACAGTGTCTTATATGTTTAAGAAACCTTTTTTGTCAAAATAAAACTTTTGGTACTTCAGTAATTACTGTAAAACTAGCATTCAGACAAATCTGGTAGTAATACTCCTGGTGATCTGAACCACAGGTCTATCCTAAATCAGACACCAGTCTCTGTTTAAGTACAACATGCAATGTATTTTTTTGTGAAAGAAAAAATATATATATTATTTATTTTTTTATTGATAAACTTTAACATCAAATTTAGACAACGACAGCCACATTTTAAAACTTAAATTATTAACGTACGTTTTATGTATGTTAATAATCAACAAAACACTTCTTTCTAAAACCCTATCGTCTGTATATACAATACCTACTGCCCGAGCTTTAAACATAAAGTAATTTGTTAATATAGTATATCTATATTTATAATAAATTAATTTTAACTTTTTAAATTTTATTAGTATTGTTTTAATAATCCTTAAGCTTGTAAAACCAGCAACACTGCCGATTAGTTTTAATTATTTAAATTTGTATGCATTTTTATTTGCATGATGTGTACACATAGTGTTGCAATACAGTCAAGACAAACCTTTTTGTGTTATATATTATACTAGCGACCCGCCCCGGCTTCGCACGGGTACAATGCTGATACTAAATACACTACAGAAAAACTGTGAACGTTGTATATAAAAACACAGCGGCCCGCTCCGGATTCGCACGGGTATATAATATATAGCCTATGTCACTCACTGAAAAAATGATTAAAATCGATCCAGTAGTTTGATTTATTCATTACTGCCCGTGGCCCGCACGCGTTAAATTTGGAGTAAAACAATTCCCCCTTTCTATGCATGTATTATACATAAAAACCTTCCTCTTGAATCACTCTATCTATTGGAAAAAACCGCATCAAAATCCGTTGCGTAGTTTTAAAGATTTAAGCGCACATAGGGACAGAAAAGGCGACTTTGTTTTATACTATGTATATGTAGTGATAGTGATTAAAGCCTATGTCACTCACTGAAAAAATGATTAAAATCGATCCAGTAGTTTGATTTATTCATTACTGCCCGTGGCCCGCACGCGTTAAATTAGGAGTAAAACAATTCCCCCTTTCTCTATACCATGAAGATTTCCTGCTATCTTTGGAATATACACAACATTTTTACTTATTTACTTTTTACATTTCTCAGCTCTATATCTATCCCGAAGCTGACTGAGTCGAGCCTAACGCACTACTCTACTACGATTCTCTGTCCCTCTGAACAGGCTCGCTCCCGCCGCCCCGACCGGCCGATACCGCCGCAAACGCTACGTCCCGCAATTTTTAAATCTGTAATATCTTCGAAAATATTCATTTAAATAACATGCTGTAAAGGGCAATTTTGATCTACATGAAATGCACAACGTATCTAATGTGTTTAATTGGATAAGGAATGATACTGTATCGTTTAAAATAGCTTGGTAAATAACCCATATTTTTTTTGTAATTATGTAAAAGATAAAAATGGTTACTCTGGGTTATCCTTAGGAGATAAACATATGCTGTTGCGGATTTTTTTATTTATCTTTTTAAGATATACAATTCCGTAGTACATAAATTTGATCTATCTCGTAAGGTTAAGCCAGCGTTTGCAATGTAAGCGCAGAAAAATATGTTTGTTACGACATCACATTGCAAATCTTTAAATTTCTCGGCTTTTCTCTACTATAATAATTATGCATGTATTATACATAAAAATCTTCCTCTTGAATCACTCTATCTATTGGAAAAAACCGCATCAAAATCCGTTGCGTAGTTTTAAAGATTTAAGCGCACATAGGGACAGAAAAGGCGACTTTGTTTTATACTATGTAGTGATGATGATAGTATAATTATCCTTTTCATATAATAGCACAGCTTCGATAGTAGTCAAAATCAAGGATACTAATATGTAAAAAATATAAATTGTGCAAAAGTCATTGAACTTGAACTCAGGTCGGTATAATCGGTCCTTTTAATAAAACCCAGTTCAGCGTCAAACCCAAAATAAAATCTTGTTAGTTGTTATTGGCCACAATTTTCATTTTTAGGTAAATTAAAATAAGTATATTGCAATCATAACACGCACTTATTACAATAATATCGGGTTTTCGGTCACTTTGTTATAATAATAAAAACACAATATAATTAAAATCTCGATAAGACAAAAACTGCGATGCCGAAGTTTGAAAACTCGATTAAAGCGCCATCTTTGAACCGTTTATGATGTTCTTGAGGTAACGCCATCTGTATTTCATATGAAATTATCTTTCACAACAAGTTAACTTGCAGTGCTAATGGTTTTCTTTCTAAACACTAGATGGCAGACAAAATAGTTAATAAAATATACAATAGATGGCGTTAATGTACTAAAGTATTATGACGTTAACAGAATTGTTTTATAGATGGCGCTATTATCATTTTTCATATTTGTTAGTAAACGTGCAATTGGTAGAGTTCTTGTAAATAAAATGAGATGGAAGAGGAAAGTAGTTCTTTTGAATGAGCTCTAAGAAAGAACCTCCGCCGAACCACCCACCTTTAACTTGATGTTACCGTCTGCAACGTGTTCCAATTTGGTAGAGATATATTATTATGACTATATACTTGTGTACTAGGTAGGTATGTGACATGTCAGCTTGAGGAATAATATCACCACGGAATAGGAATATCACGAACAAGGTAAAAATTATTGCAAAACGTCATAAAATGACGTGAAACGATATAGTGAATTACCTGATGGTAATGTGTCAGGGTGATGGGGCATGACAACATTGCTAAACTTCCCTCCTCCTCGAGATTGTCCCCAAAAGCTCTTCCAGATATTTTAAGAAGAAAAAAATGAAAATTATAAACAATACTGTAATGCTTTTTTTGTATTATATTTCCTTACAGAGTGTAAGAAAATTAAATACACTAAAAATCGCTGACAATATCTCTTCAACATTTATTTAAAGGATTATATTATAGGTCTAAACAGTCTTAATTGGAAAACGACAAAAGTAAACTTCTAAGTTTAATGGAGATGCATCAACCACTTCTATGTACCTAACTATTTTTTATATTTGAAAGCATCAGTTAAATAATTACCAAACTCCTAGTACCTTCGTCAGTTTTTATGTTCAGCTCAGTATGTTACCTTTTTAAGTAGACACAAAACACGGTGTATTGGCTCATAAATAAATAACAATAAATCCACAGGTGTCTTTCTATGGCTACCGATTACTACGGGAGCGGCATTCCTTAGCTTAAAAAAACAATTAAAAAAAAAGATTAAAAACCCTTTTGTCGCATCCAATCTTCGTTCGGGAATGTGAAACTAGAAAAATAAGTCATGCGTTATCATGTTCAGCGTATTGTGAGCGTGAAATGTAATCAATTAATTTTAGAAAATTAATATTTTTATGGCTTCATTCCCACAGATCGAAAAAAAACTCATTATTATTTCCTTGATATAAATTTATTTGTACGCAGATTGGGTGGTTTCCATCGATCGAATTGGATATTATTTTTGTGTGTGTGTATGTTTGTTTATTAACAGGCCAGTCGAGTGGTCCACTGTGCATCTAATGAAAAGTGGTGTGGCTAACATTTGCAAAAGGGTGTTTTTTCAGCGAATTACATAGATTATCTCTTATGTCAGTTAAAATGCGTTTGCATTTGTATCAGAATTAATTAAGAATTTTCTGGACCACAGGACCGGACGGGAAAGGTCGATGTAGTTCCTTACGATAAAAAAAAATAGTTAACTATCGATGAATGAATAATATAGGCCAGTAATTAAGCAATCGATCCCTTTGCTATTTAAAAAGTATTAATCAGCTATAATTATGCAATAAACAAAGCATTCTAATTAAAATTTGAAGAAATCACAACAAATTACCGTTTTAATTAGGTAAGTAGACACATTAAACATAGAAAAGCTACAGCCGACATCTCTATTTACATAATTTAAAAGAACCTCCTCCTTTTTTTGAAGTCGGTTAAAAAAGGTTGTTGGGTGTTCATATCTATTGTGCAATAATATCTAAAAATCTACTCTACTTATATTTAGATTATATCTAATTATTAGAGCGATATTGTTTTTAGAGCTAGTCGGCTAACCGAATAGTCGGCGCACGGACGGCTGACTAGTCCACTAGGCCGATCATTATGTTTAGGTAAACAAAAATGCATTTAAAGACCGTTTTATTTTTTAAAGTATTTAATTAAAGTGTATGGACGAATAGTTGGCACATCTTTAATTTTTTTGTTTGATAGTTTATCCAATAGGCACCGATACTATAGGACCGATCTTGATAATAAATGGTGTAGACCAAAGGTTCCCAAACATTATTTTCTAAATCTTTTAGTTTCCGGTAGAAGCAGACATACATGGATCCAGAGGGAGGGGTCATGGGGGTCATGACAAGGGCATGCAACTACCCGTCCAATCCAACTATCCAGATACATAGTCAATTATTTACTAAGTATATATTTACAAAAAAATATTTATTCATAATCAAGCAATTTAATAAAAACAATTTTTGCAATATTTTATGTAGAATCGATTACAAGCTTTTTAATAAGATAGTATAGCACAGATATAGGATATAAAAAAATAATAATAAACGAAAAATACTAGTACTATTGTGAAAAAAAGCGTGGGTCGCTCGATAGACGAAAAATATGGCACAGAGCGCCCCACGCTTTTTTCACAATAGTACTAGTATTTTTCGTTTATTATTATTTTCAGGTTATAATAAGAATTATTTTTCACTTTTTAGTTTGATGTGCTTTAAAAGCGTGTTTTTTTAGTTTTTTTAAACTATATTTATTTTTCACTTTTTAGTTTGATGTTATTTAAAAGCGTGTTTTTTAGTTTTTTTTTAATCCTGGCGATCCTAATCAGGATAATGAGATAAATTTATGAAATTATTATATTGTCGCTGATTCTTTACAAGTGTAGAAAGTTTGAATTAAATCTGTCCGTTTAAAGTGGGTCAAAATCGAGTCCAAAGGAGTCGGTTACATACAAACAAACAAACAAACAAACAAACATACAGGTGAAGCTAATATAAGCGTGTTAAAAACACAATAGCCGGTTGCCGGCTGTCAACAAAACGACATGCATGAATAGAGTAGCATTAGCATAGCGAGCTCCGCAAACGCGTTGTTTGTTTCCGAACGCCAGTCCGCGAGCGCATGCGCCCGATGCTTGACGTGTGTTGACTGTCAAATTTTCATTCAACGTTTTGACATTATTTCGTAACATCGGTGTTTTGGTGGCAGTGTTTTTATTGTTTCTGACAACAGTTTGATAAACAAAAAGTTAAAATGGAAAGTCGTGATCGCAAAACGAACTCTCGTAATCACACAATTACTATTGACTGTAAAGATTCGAGGTTTATCTTGCGAAAAATTGTTTTGGATTTCGCAATCCTATTCTGTGGTGAGTTACTGCAGTTTTATTAAACTATTTGTATTAATATTGACTGACATGTGTGTATATTATATTGGTTAGGCAGTTTTCTGCAATCAGAAGCTGTATTGAGTGATACTATCATGTAAACAAAGCATGTTAAAAGCCAATATTTTACAGAATTTGCTTTACGATAACCCGTATTGACATTGTTTTATAATACCTATTTATCTGTTTATCACTTTTTTAAAATCTTACTTACCGGTTATTAAATAATAGATCACATAGATATATTATTAGACATCTGCAGTGTTTTTACTAACCCATATTAAAATGGTATGTACTATAACACATTTGAAATTACAAAATGAAGCCAGTTTTCTGTATCTAAATACATACACATTAAATTCAAGACATAAATTAACAGTTGTCATATTGGTATTAATGTTTGTTTATTATCTCCTTCAATCATCCTTGACAATTTATAGGTAGGTATAATATTTAAAACGGATTGCTCCTTTCCTGTATTTATACAATGTATTATGAAACATTAAAAGTAATCACATTGAATATTTGCACTATAACTTCTTACCTCTATTGTAATATCAGGTATAAGTAATAGGTTTAACATAATTCTGTGAATTAATTCAAATTATTCTTTACAAAATGATAAAAGAAATAACAACATGGTGAAAAAATCTGTTGTATTAACATTTACCTAGCATCTTCGTATTCTGATGGTCAATTTATTTTATAATTAAAAAACCTCTTTTATATTGTTATACTGTGCATCTATTTTAGTATTTGGCCATTTGATTTATTCTGGTAAAATACGAAGTGTTTAATTTAGATTTTATTCACGAAGTATAATTATAACATACAGTTTAGAAATTTAAGGTCCTGGCAAGAAGTGACTCTAGTGGTTTAAAGCCACTGCCCGGTATGCAGATGTTGCAGGTTCAAATCCTGCCGGTCCCATAATTTTTAAACTGTTTCAGTATAATTTGCTAAGCATAGCTAAATGCTATTAAAATAATCTTTTTATTCTGAATACTACTTAGACATAAGTAGTATTATCTTTAAAAACATCTCACTATTCAACCAATTTCGAATATGTAAATTATATTGGCAAACAATTATGGTTCTAATAATTTCAATTTGGAACACCTGCAATATGGCCTGTAAGAAATTGCACTTTAGCACAGTATAAATATGTACAATCAGTACGGAAACTGCCTACAAACGTGCGAAACGGCACGCACACATAAACATCCACACTGACGAGACGCCTAAGCGGTTGTCGCGGTGTTCTCAGTAGCGAGTGCCGCTTAGGGGTCATTGTGCATAAAAAAAAAAAAGTTTGCTCTTGTATTTATTGATAACTATAAATTTCGTGTACAATAAAGAATACTCTACAAATACCAACCTAGTACTGCTCAAAATCTAAATTAAAAAAACACAAGCCGCCATAACAAACAAAACACATTCTAATTCTATTTGTAACCGCTCACTCTTAAAAGTATAATAAGGGCTGACATAACTTCGTTTACTGACACATTAACATGTAACACTGTATGGCAAGTCTCACAACACAGAGCTTCCATTGATGGCCGCTGCACACCCATTCATGTGCCGTACTTGGAAATATTTCATCACTTTTTAATACTAGCTTTTGGCTCAATATGGCTGTAAGATGCTGAGTTAAACATCCTTCCTAATATAAACTAATTTTAAAACAAGATAAGATTTCAAAGTTAGTTTGTTTGTTTGTCACGATTAAACTCAAAAAGTACTAAATAACATGGACTATATTTAATTTAGGTGACATGTGAGCAAAGCTACATGCTGAGGCTATGATATTATCAATGTGTTAGCTTACCATTATGTGTTATTTAAAGGAAAAGTAATGAACTTTAATTCTGCGTTATAATATCACTCTTTTCTTACCCAGAACCGTAAGACAGAGGTGTATTAACCACACTTCATTGGTTATTTTTTTCTCCATAGGTAGTAAGCTTATCACCATCTACGTGACACAATTTCATACTCTACTGATAACTTTTCATCATTAAACAATCCTAAATTAAATAACAATTTGGCCGACCCATGCATCATTCCTAAGACAGTCATAGTCAGCAGTTGAATATGTTAATCTCCAAGACAATCAATGTTTTACTTTAGTTATTTGTTTTGGTAGATTAGAGCAAGAGTATTCTTTATTGTACACCAAATTTACAGTTTGACAATATATACAAGAACAAACTTATATTATTTTTAAACGTGAGTGCACGGTTGGCGTAGAGGTTAAAGCGGTCGCCTCGCTGCTTTCAACTACGCTGGTGTTGTAGGTTCGATCCCTACATGGGACAAATCTTTGTGTGATTCGCAAAGATTTGTTCTGACTCTGGGTGTGCTTTGTGTGTGTGAAATGTATGTTTGTGTACACCCCCGCGACACAGGAGTTATTCCTAGTGCGGGCGTCGTTTTTATTTAAAAAAAAAATGCACATTGGGTAAATATAGCTAAATAGAAGTTTCTTACAGGCAACCTTTTTTGTTGTTTCTTTGTTTTGGTGTTTTTTATTCTAGTATAAAGTTAAAAGTAATTAAGTAACTTGTATCTGTAATTGGTTGTCTGCATACAAATGTGTTCCTCATTATGGATACACTCTTGGATCTGTAATCACTGCGATGGTGTGGGAAAATGTAAATTAGTCATATAGTGCTATCCTCATAGCATGCGTTGGGATCACCTAACCTTGAGTTTAGTTAACATAACATCACACCTATATTACCCAGAAGGGTGCGGCAGAGGTGTACAACACCCACATTTCACCTATTATGTTAAGAAACTATGAGATAGGGGGTGAGCCTATCGCCATCCACCGGGTACAATTCCAACTCCTTTCCCGACGGAAAGTTCACAAATAACATTTAGCCCGACCCGGGAATCAAACCCGAGACCTCGCAGTGAGAGGCGATACGCTAACCACTAGACCATCAAGGCAGCCAGAATTTAGTTGTTAGTTAATAAAGGCCTGTCGTTGGATACTGGGATACCTATCCTCCATAATATTTTGCTTTTCAAGAGTTCTGACACCAATCAAGTTCAAGAACCGCTGCATAGGGTGCTATAAAGTTTGTGATACACAAGAAAAAAAAACAGTTGTCTAAATTTTAAATGGAATTCTTAGCTAAGACTAAAATGAATCTCAAAAAGTCGACAACTGTCATAAAGCATTGGAATTAATGCTCAAATTCGGTACAAATTCTACCCATCCCAAACTATCTAATAATCCTACTAACACCCTTGGCAATAAAAATTACCTATGTAGTGAAAGTATGTGTATGTTAAATTGGCTGATATGTGCCGTAACTTATGCGCACGTTAGCAAGTACTTAACCTACATTCTAAAACTGCACGCTATTGCATATTTCTCAATACTACTACGTTACTACTATAGTTTTATTATTAACTTGCGCTGGTAGAATTATTGTAAATGAGCTCGAAAACCCAGTCCTTTATCTTACCTTACCAACAGCACAGAATAAGAGGGACAAAAAAAAATACTTTGGCCTGTTTCTAGGTGCCGGCGGATAGTTCTTTTTCGACCCATAAAATATAACGTGACCGAATATAAAAGTGACACAAGTTACATTTGATAAAAGAACACAGCTGTTACTTTCATTTATGTGTGTTATATACTTATTCTGCCAATAAGTATTATCTAACACTTTTTTTTTAATGGATATAATCCCACCCACACGCCCACCACTGTGACTCCTGTGACGCCAGGGTCTTCAGCGGCAACCAACTGAAAGGCACCGTGCATGACACACGGGCAATCCTAGGGAGAGTTGAAATTGTCTTGGAAACCGCATCGAATTTAATCAGAAGTATATAGTTGGAGTTGGAAAGTATGTATCTTTACTTCCCTCCAAAGCAAAGCGGGAGACTGAGTAATGCCAAATATAGACAAAGTGTCTATATGGAAAGAGTGTAGACAATACGGACAGTGACAAAAACTATGGGGCCTAAATTTGATTGCTATAATAGGTATGGCAGAAACGGCTAAATGCACGGCATTATCTAACACCTGTGAAATTGGCGCTTAGCCTCCAAAGGACATGTTAAGTGAACAGTACATCCTATGACCAGATATCAACCTTAAAAAAAATGTATCCGTACTCCACCATGTACAGGTTCCATGAACTATTAAGAATTTCCCGACGTAAAAATACGAAATAGATAACACTTTAACCTCAATTGAACCCGACACCTCACGATCAGTACTCGTGTACCTACGCTTACCATTTCTTCTTCTTTTCGTTTCTATGGTCAAAGTTTCATTTAACTCCCGCTCAGTACGTAGCCACGGTAATAACGCTCTCTGTTGTCTTCTTTAAGTCATCCAACGAACAACTATCAGGGCAATTGGGGCACTCAAGTGAGTCATTGTTTTCTGAGGTGCACTTTTTTGTTAAACACTAGACCAACAATACAGTCCAGTTACTGCTATAATGCTAAAACCTTACCTCTAAAATATTTGGTCATCAACCTACACTTAAACGTTCGTTTAAAAAAACATCTGATCGGCATTGCGTAACCCTTACAACTCGTGCGCATACCGGCATTGCGCTGACACACTTGCCTACAAAACACGGAACAGAGGGTCAACCCAAGAGTTTGCTGCCAAGGTCTTTTACAACTAGAGAGGCTATTTGGCATGGAAAGTAGCCACGATAATAACATCAACGTGTATAAATTTACACACATTTTGTACGAGCATCCGAGCATCGCTTTGAATATTGTACATTTTGCGAAATATAACTTCGGAAGCGCATTTGTGCGAGTGCCGACAGTCGAGGTTACCGAAATTTATTTGGTGCCATAAATCGAATTTTTCTTTTGTGGGCCAGTGAGTTATTTTTAAGAACATTCCAGCTGACTAAAAAAACTCATCAGAGAAGCCGATCTGTGAAAGACACTGAAAGAGGTTAAGAAATAAATAGTGCCGGTGGCAGCCTTCTCTTTATTCTATGCCTGTTGGTAAACGATCGCCGAGGAGAGGCTACCTGGATATGAACGATTTTATCTGGGCATCTATCACATAATATCATGCTATGTGTAAAGAAGACCATTGAGTTACCAGCCACCTTAGCTTCCCAATTTTGACATTTAGATTCGACTGTGTCGTTTTTATCAACATAGTAACGTCAATTTCGTCTTTTGACATTACCATCATAGTTAGCTTTAGCAATAAAGGAGCTGGGGTCTAAAAGCCTGTTCCTTATTAATCAACCCAATTCTGTCTTACACAAGTTTGACACTAATTCATTGAACAGTTAATTCGTTCGAAGGTAAAACATTGGTCCCATAAATCCGTTCATCCAGCAGCATTAACGGTCCCCTGGGTTCACAGCACTCGCAGGATGTGAACAGCGTTTCTGCCCGCCAAACAAAGTGGCAGGTAATTGCCTGACTGTCAAAACATCCGACGCGCCGACCTGTCAGATTAAACGTATCCGCTAAGTAGGCATTCGCGTATGACAGGCAGGATGAGAGGATACCAAACGTCTTTGTGAATTAAAAAATAAGCGTTCCATTTTTGTTTTTTGAATTTTAGTTCGGATTCGAACTTCTTTGATGGATGGTCTTGTCAGGAATTCTTTTTATGATTTAATATGTAAAAAGGTGTCAAGAAATTATATTGCTGGTATGCGTGTCAGCTTCCAAATGATGATGACAAGGTATCCAGGAAAGAACATTTAAAATCAGATAATTTAGTTATTTGTATCCTCAAGGATTTTTAATAATGTTTTGTTCAGTGTCTAATCACTCTAAAAGCTGGCAATGAAAGGCAATTCAATTTATATTCAAATATAAAAAAATATATAAAAAGATACTATTGTTGTAAGATTAAAAGGGGTTAATTTTGTGAGCGAGTAAGGGATTGACATGTCTTTGTGTCTTATTCTTATCAAAAACACAATGTCCCTTCCACATGAAATGCATCCGATCAATCATAATCGCTAATATATTATTTGTTGCTCATAATAAAAAAAATTACATATAGAAAAAAATGGGTAACTTTAGTTTTTATTCTGTTTTGCTCCTTGTCCTGAATATAATAGATGCACCAGCAGTTAATTTTAACCAAGTTACGGGGCATATCAAAATATGGTTTAATTTTTTTATAAAAAATGTTTTTGACCCAAAATGTATCAAAGATTAAAATAAAATCCTATGAATTCAAACAGAAGTGACAAATTAATACTTTTTTACCTATTCCTTAACAACATCCACGCTGTGCTATCTATAAAAAATAATAGGGAATTCTACGTAATACTGTAACAAGATTTTCTTTGAACAGTTCACAGTAACCATAGGCCATACATTACAAGAAGTAATTTAATTGCACAGTTTGCAGTGCGTGCATCGAGAATTGCGCTCAACTAAGGAAACGCTCCTAGCTACTATGTAATTTACTCTAAATGCCTAATTAATTTTATAAGAGCGTTTTAAGTTAAACGTAAAATGGATAATTTTGTTTATTATTGCAAATGGGTTGCAAAACTGTCAAGAATACGTCTTTAACTTTAAATGTATAGTTTTGAAATTGTATAATTTATACGTTTTAAATTTCACATACAGTAATTTGTTGACAAATTTTTTGTTTATGAATAACAAAAAATATTTTTTGTCCCAAAATGTATCAAAGATTAAAAGAACAGAAGAGACAAATTAAATATTATTTACCTATTCCTTCACAACATCGTCGTTGTGCTATCTATAGAATATAATAGAGATTCTACGTAATACTGTAACAAGATTTTCTTTGAACAGTTCACAGTGACCAAAGGCCATACATTACACGAAGTAATTTAATTTCACAGTTTGCAGTGCGTGCATCGAGAATTGCGCTCAACTAAGGAAACGCTCCTAGCTACTATGTAATTTACTCTAAATGCCTAGTTATTTCTGTAAGAGCGTTTTAAGTTAAACGTAAAATGGATAATTTTGTTTATTATTATTGCAAATGGGTTGCAAAACTGTCAAGAAAACGTCTTTAACATTAAATGTATCGTTTAAAAATAGTATGATTTATAGGTTTTTAGCCATATCCAGTAATTTGTAGTTGGTTGGGTTTGGGTTAACGTATATTTGTGGACAAAAACACGAAAAAAAAACTAAAATAAATGTCTGAACTTACCTTTAAGAAATCAATTGAATATATCAAATATTTGACTGATCAAATCATGTATTCAAATATTTATATACTTGAAATAACGATATAAAAGTCTACGATAAAACCAATAAAGTGATACTAAAAAGGCTTTATTAGTATTTTATATGAATGGTTATTGGTCGTCATTAGTAGTCATGACGAATGCACCCGCATGTATCACGGCACTGCAGGTGTTGCGACTTGTGACAAGCTTTTGAAGTAATTAACATTACGCTTGTAACAGTTTTAAAGGATAACATTACGCTTGTAACAGTTTTAAAAGGTAACATTACGCTTGTAACAGTTTTAAAGGGTAACATTAAGCATGTAACAGTTTTAAAGGATAACATTACGCATGTAACAGTTTTAACTCCTGAAAGGGTTGAGCATAGTCATTATTTTAGTGGACACACTATTATAGACTGAACTGAAAAAGGTCTTATGATAGAAAAATCGCTTGCTTGATTTGGTCCAGGATTGAGAGCCTTCCAAGCTATTAAAAGGATGGGCAGAGGTGTAACTTACACCTAGGGAGAAGTCTATAGTCATTATTTTAACGGACACACTATTCAAGAGGTGATAACTCCAAAAGGCCTTATAAAAACGCTTGCATGATTTGGTCCAGGACTGAGAGCCTTCCTAGCGATTTAGTTATCATAAACACATTATACATGTATGTAATAATATGACTGCCTCGATGGTCTGGCGGTTAGCGTATGCACCACAAGTTCTTGGCTTCGATGCCCGGGTCGGGCAAAGTGTTATTTGTGAACTTTCCGTCAGTCAATTTACTATAGCAGCACGGAGTTGAATTGTGCCCGATATGGTGATAGGCTCACCCCCTATTCTATAGGACCTAAACATAACTGGTGAAATGTGGGTGCTGTACATCTTTGCCACACCCTTTTCGGCAATATAGGTGATGTTATGTTATGTATTAATATTTCAGTAGCTTTGGACAGGTTTACGTTGTTGTCATTCGTTTTCTTTCAACTAACTTATAAGTAAGCCTGTAAAAGTAGTCTTAACTCTTACGCGACTAATTAGTTTACGCAAAATATTGTAAAATTTAATATTTACCATTTAACTTAGGTAATTACGATTTAAAGCATTAACTAATAAATAAAGGCTAACTATAGCATTTATAGTCATTAGTATAATTTATCTGAAATTCAAATCGAAAGCGACGTCAACTTTAGAAAAAAAAAACTAAGAAACAGTTAAACAAATAATGGGACCGGCAGGATTTGACCCTAAAGTTCTCAACTGTATGTTACTTCTTTTCGTGACGTCACGTTCATCCATTTTGTACCTATTCAGCCCAAATGTAAAGAATGAACGCGTACCTTATTCCAACTACTTATTCATTAGTATCTTAGCGGTTTAATTTGCTAAGCATGGTTAAATGCTATAAAAATAATGAAATTAAAAGAAAAAATAAGATTTTTCAAAACGTTTTTTTTTAAATGGAACAAATTTTTTTAAAGAAAATAAGAAGCTATTTTCTTTACGAAGTCCGAACACACCTGTTTGCAATTAAGCGGTGTGTATCAGTGAATCTTCCAAAGTGCCGAGTTAATGTATCTGAGTCGTACCCAAAACTGAAGTAGGTACGTACTTAACACGTTAAAGTGGTTATATTGCAACCGTGCCGCTTTGCGGTATTTTTCAAACACGATGCTTCTCAATAATTAGGCAGTATATGTGTCTTTTTTGACAAATGCTGGCAAAGAGTAATAATAAAATAGCGTAGAGGGACGAGAAACAGTTTAGTGCCTACGAGGGTGAGTAAATTTCAATGTCTGATTTACTTAGTCAAAATAATTATTTTTTTATATTTGGTTGATATTCTCTTCATATTATTTATAAGACATAACACCACGCCTATATTACCCAGAAGAATGTGGCAGAGGTGAACAACACCCACATTTCACTTGTTACGTTTAGGTCCCATGAGATAGGGGTTAAGCCTATCGCCTATATGAGATAATTTTTAATTATTATTTTTTGTCAATAGAATTTTCCTTAATTACTTTAAAGCAATTCAATAATCGCCATTTGCACATTAAATCATGTTATGCCTCTTTAGATAACCTTTTACGCGTTTGCTGGTAGCATACATTTCCTGCATCAGTAGAGTACCTAGTACCTATCTACCCATAGACAATTTAGGATCATTTTTCAAAAATTTGACAACGTGTCTAAATCGCGTAATTATTATAAAGGTAAATAAACACCTATGCTCAACGTTTCGAAATGACTTCATCATATTTACCTTAATAATTACGCAATTTAGACCCGTTGTCTAAGTTTTTAAAAATGATTTTTAATTGTCTATGGTTGGTTAGATAGGTGCTAGCTACTCAACTGTTGCAGGAAATTTATTCTACTAGCAAACGCGTTGTCTATTTTTTGAAAAATTTAAGATCAATTTTAGTGCGTGTGAGATTCTTAAATCTTGCAACAACAGAAATAGTGTCCGAATTAATTCAATAGTGTGCGGTTTGGTATTCCGACCGCAAACGTATGAATATTCACGTGTGGTAGAATTTGTATAACAATTGCTGCCGTGCGACGAATTGCTAATCGATTCACTGCCACGCTACGCAGTTTTAAAAATAATCTTTATTGAAATTGTTTTTCCAACTTGCTTTTCAATTGTACAGATTTCCAATCATACCCACATAATACACGGTGCCTAAATTCCATGTGATCTTGTAGTTTTTTCATTTTGTCAATATGCATAATAAGTATGTATTTACAAAAGAAAATTTATTTATTGGTACTATTGGTATCAGTTATTCTCTTACCCATAATACAAGCTCTGCTTAGTTTGGGACTAGATGGCGTTGTGTGTAAGTTGTGAGATATTTATTTATTTATTTAATTGTCACTAATCCTGCCTAATGATTCACATAGACAAGTATTGGTATTTCTACTGAACGACTAATTAAAAAGTTAACATTCTTCTGCAGATTTGCAGTAGGTAGGTACTCATACTTGGGTATGTTTTAGAAATTCTAAAGATACAGCCAGCTAAATAACGGAAGGCTCGATTTTCGGTCGTCAAAAAATACAAATAAATGAAATTGAAGTGTCTGTTTTTAATGTCAAAATAACAATGTTTTTTCAGTTGATATAGTTATTTGCACGATGCCTAAGATACAGTTTTTATTTTTTTTGTCTGTCTGTCTGTTTGTATCGGCTAATCCTCAAAACGGCTTGACCGATTTTGATAAAATTTGATATGCAAGTAACTTACTACAAGGCGCGTAACATATGCTACTTTTTATCGATATACCTACCACGCAGACGAAACCGCGGGTAAAAGTTTGTTTGTTTGATAGCGCTAATCTCGGGATCTAATGATCGAATTTTAATAATTATTTTTTCGTTTAATAGTTTAACTATCCATTAAGGTTTTTTAATATTTAAAATTACGCTGAACTCTATGGAAGCGGGGCAGTAACGTTAAACGCGTGTCAATGCGCGGGAGCAGCTACTACTTAATATAACTAACTTCATGTGGACGAAGTCGCGGGTAAAAGCTAGTAATAAGTAAAATATGAGCTAAATTTAACGAGCATATTTTGTTTTATGTTGTTATGTTCATTATCTTATTAATTGCATTAAGCATAAATGACTGTAAAATGAGTCACTAATGGAGGTTGTCATAATATAGTGCATTAATTAATTGCTACGGCTATTTCAATTTGTTACAATAACATTCCTACAAATTACTGCTATAAATTTATCAATTCGCTAATGTACCAATTGGCGAAAGTAGCCACAATTGCATAGGTAATTAGGTTTATTAATTATAACCTATAGTCATTTACAATTCTAACTTGGTAAAAAAACAGGATATATTTTAATACATAACCTCTAAACACTATTCAGAGTAAACTAGGTATAAATGAATAAGATTTTGCAGTAATTTTAGAAATAATTTACCCATTTTTTTTCTTATCCTAACTTAACCAAAAAGTATTATTAAAGTCGCCTATGACGCTGGCACAAAAAGAGTTAAGGAATTTCGAGTCTAGCAGCATACAAATCCATGGCTGAATCGGCAAAGCAAATGGGGCGTTAACCTAGGGGGTGCAGGTTCAAATCCTGCTGGATTCTTAATTTTTCAACAATTAATATTAATATTATATAAAATACAAAAAGGCATAGCAAAGCTATAATTTGCTTTAAATAATACAAGTATTATTAAAGTAGTGAAAAAGTAAACGTTGAAAAAACATTTTTCATAAGAAAATATGCGTGTTAATTCATTCATGCAAATTACTTGATAGTAAAATCGTTAGCAAAACACGCATTAATCAATAGTTTAGTTTTCTATTATATTTAGCGCTAAAAATGTCTGGGCACCATTTAGTCGATACTTTATTAGTATTCTTTATGAGTTTCTTTGAATTGATATTAAATTATTGATGCAGCTATCATAACAGAATTATATAGAATCAATGGTAAAGCGTGATGAGAAAGTATTATTTATCTAGAATTTTAATTCGTTAATCGATGACTGGTGTATGTAGAACTTCACTACATAGTATAAAACAAAGTCGCCTTTTCTGTCCCTATGTGCGCTTAAATCTTTAAAACTACGCAACGGATTTTGATGCGGTTTTTTCCAATAGATAGAGTGATTCAAGAGGAAGGTTTTTATGTATAATACATGCATAGAAAGGGGGAATTGTTTTACTCCAACGGGCCACGGGCAGTAATTAATAAATCAAACTACTGGATCGATTTTAATCATTTTTTCAGTGAGTGACATAGGCTATATATTATATACCCGTGCGAATCCGGAGCGGGCCGCTGTGTTTTTATATACAACGTTCACAGTTTTTCTGTAGTGTATTTAGTATCAGCATTGTACCTGTGCGAAGCCGGGGCGGGTCGCTAGTTACTTATAATTTTGTAGTAGATAGGTTGCATATGATTAATCAATTAATATACTTAATTTAGAAATTGGTAAATACTGTGAATAATGATGAAAAACGACTCATAAAAGTTAATTAAATTCAACTTTTTTTATCTAAAGCACTACCCTGTGGACAGTTTATATCTTCTTCATTATAATGGTTAGTTTATACCTACTTTACCATCTACAAATCTCACTCCTCACTCTTTGTCATTGATGCGCCTGCGCCGCGTTCCCACGTGTGCTTGTTTCAATATTTGTATGTACCTGCATTATCAGCTGTTATATCCGTACCGCTTAATCGTCCACACGTTACACACCGACAATGCACTTAAGGGTTGAAAAAGATAATATGCAAGCAATAAACTTTTGTTCTAGTTCTGTTACATATTTATTTAAGCCTAGTGTTATTTTGGTTTTTTTGTCTGAAATCTCGCGTGGTAGATAGTTTGGGTTCGCAGATGGCCGGGATTGCTGGGATAATCCCAGAAGTTACGTCTTGTCATAGTAAAGAATAGTAGTCTAACTCAGGCCGCGTGGCAAGTGAATTGCCTACTCTCATGAATGCGTACGGTTGTCACTTTACAATTTAATGCAAACAAAATTTAATGCGACAGTGTGCCGTGTACTTGAAGAGTGCGGCTGACCACCGAGATTCCCCCAATAATACATGTGTGTGCGTGCGTACAAGGTGCTTGGAGCGCACGTGATCTTTCAAATTGGCAGCGGCCTATTTCTATGAAGTTAACCTACTGTCTATACTGTGGTATTGTCCCGTACAACTAAAAGGTTTCTGGCGCCAGACCCTCAGGTTGGCAACGCTTGAAAGCACCTCTTATTACATGGGACTGGAACAGTTAGCTGTGTTTTAATCACAGGCTAAATGTGTTTGTTCTAGACCTTAGCACAACTCTTCTCGAAAATACCGCCTTGATGTACGTAACATCTAGCTATTGGCTAAAAATAACCTCCATCACTTCTTCTTCGTCGTGTCGATGGCTGAGTCAATTTTTATTTTGACTTGCCATCGTGGAGAAAGGATTAGCCAATTCGCTTTGGAGAACTCGCGAATTGCCCAGGGTGTGCCGGACGTAGGGAATCGTTGTGTACATCACTCGGGGAGGTTCTTCTCATGCACCCTCATCACAAATTTTATAAACTACCTAGATAAATTCCAATAGTTCAGACAATTCACAACTGAGATCAACAACTGCTCTAAATTCGCCATCACTTTCATTTATGCACATCTACAATCATATCCTTATTTGTGTTAATCAATTCATTGCAGTTTCGCGTCTGTACTCAATTGGTGTTTGTCGTCCTAAACGATGCCTTCCTGGCTACCGAAGTGGGTGTAGCTAGTTACTCCTGGGTAAAATTACATAGGTCTAAATGAATTATAACTGGAAGGAAATTCAATATCCTCAGGAATGATTGGAATTGGCAACTTATATGGTTTTGTGCGGGAAAGATAGAATTAACTTTATGCCCGTCCCGTGTTCTTGTTTAGTTTAATTTGGAAAATGGCTATCATAAAGAGGTACTTGCTACTAAGACCAAGATGCCAAGGCAAAAAGGCATCTAGGTTATTCTGAATAGAGTACAATATTTTTTGTAGGAGATAAATAACCTATTGTATGTAATTACGTATCTATGTATGTAAATTAAGATATTCGTCGATAAGCTTACCCTCTTTGGATGTTATCACACCGAAATTGATCGAGACGTCGCCGCGTCGATAGATGCATCCCTCGATCGATGTAATTAAAGCAAAATAGCAGTATCTAGAACAGCTTAGTTGTCTATTTTATAAAAAAGTTCAAATCCCGCTTCAAGATCAAAAATTCTTCGACTGTTCTTAGTATTAGAAAGCTGAACATCCTTTTTAAAAGATAAATCTCTGAACACTCCTTGATAAGGTAGTAAATCCTCATACCATTTGTTTTTTTTATCTAAAAGACGTCAAGTCTAACAAAGAGTTCCTAACTCTTTAGAACAAATCATTTGTGTCAATGGTTATTCGTTAAGTGCTTGTATGGAATTGTAATCACATGTTACAAATAGATAACAATGTACTTGTAGTATTTGATAACTGCCTGATAAGTTTGTTTAAATACTTGCTGTCTTCCGTATTGGCACGTCAATGAGTATTTATTTATAGTTAGATATATGTGCTAATAATGTCAGCAAAAAGTTACTAAAGTAGGTGCTCCATATTTAAGTTTATTATATTGTAGCGATGCCTCTTTTCACGTGTGACCATTTTGACTGAACTATCTCAATTTTACTGGAATTATTATAATAAAAGGTCCTTATTCACGGTTTTCGTATTTGCGGCTAAAGGAACATTGGATACGTTTTTACAATCTCATACTAATAACCATTCTTAATACGCGATTTTCCGTATTCGCGGTGGCAGTAGCGCCCGCGAATAAAGAGCTTTTGCTACTGGAATAATTACCATCTCAACAAAAACCCTATCGAACTGTTCTTACTAGAGTTTCTTTCAAATTTAATATGTGATTGTATCGACTTTTTAGAGCGATATTTGTGTGAGAAAATCACGTCTACACGCTACAGAATTTCAAATATGTACAAGAAATTGATCCGCGTCGATAACTACCTTAAATTCGATACGATTCCAATTAAAGCTTGATTAATACTGATTACATCTTTAACCATTAATTGATGCACCAATTCTAACCGTTATCGTAATTCCATCGCCATTGATGCATTAATTGATGTTTATCTCCTTCTTATATTTACGCCGCCAGTGAATTTGAGTTCAAATCTGTTTAACTATTTAAGATTTGCTTTGATGCTGGGTACCAGAAAACATAATTCATATTAACTTATTAATATATTAACTACAGTATATAGGAAACATAATTCTTTCGAACCATGCTGGGTACACACCTAGCGAACGAAGGATAACGAACGGAATTGTTAGCGTTCGCCAAACCGTCAAAATATGATCAACAGTAATGCGGTGAATACCGTTTTACGAAAACTTAGTAGATTCTATTATTCAGTTAATACAAAAAGATGAACCCAGAATGCATCCCAAAACTATAAAGCCACTCAATCAGTAACAAATTTGATTTCAATTACCACGATTTGCTATGATTTAAAAGAAATATCTTTCCTCCACTGTTGCAGTCTTTAACCTCCTTCAATTACGAACGATTTCGGTCGACACCCGTAAGCGAACTCGACGCCATTAATCTGTCGAATGCTACTAACTACTTACTCTCGCATTTTCGCTTTCATTCCATCCGTACCATCACCCATAATACCACACTCATACTGAGGATGTTACGAAATAACAGCATCCGCGTATCTAATTGTCCCATCAACAAAAGATATAGATCCCATAGAGGAAACTCCTAATAACGTTATGAACTATTTGAATAACAAAAAAGTATCTCACGGAGAGAAGTTTCACATAGTCAGTCAAATTGTGGATACATAAATTTTGTTTAAACTAAAAGTGAAACAATCTGGGCTAATTATGGCGATAATTTTTATTGATATTTATATTTATTTATTTAAATTTGTCGGATAACATCTTAATTTAAAACTGGTTTGTATCTCTCGTGTATCGAAAAGTGCCTTATAAAATTTCTTTCGAAAACTGACCACTTTATAACCCAACGGATATTGGTAAAAAAAGTTCAGTGTTAAATGAAGAGATTATTAAATTCCACACCCGACGCTATTGTGTTGTCGACAACGAACAGACGCCCAAATACTGAACATGACAATATTACAGCATCGTCCATATATAAAAATAAACCACAACTTGATCGTATGCCGACAATAAGTCCAAAAAATAAAAATCCTGAACCCTTTAGCAGGAAGCGTCCAGTTTAATCAAGACAAAGATCTGATCAAGATTCATAAATCAACTTTAGTCCTTATCTCACTGTCTAATGAAATAAAACTCTTTGTGAGGCACATTGTCTGAGATGTGGAATAATTGATGCCCAGGCGCAAGATTTACGAGTTCTTAATGCTACGCCTCCGCGATTTGTGCTTACCTTTATCGCGATATCTTTACAGGTACTTTACGACTTAAGTGATCTTGTACCTGTTGAAAATGGACTTTATTCACTTGAAATAAGAGCTATGATAAATGGGGGTTGTTGCATAATGTATGCCTTTAATACAGCCTCCATGAAATACGATTTGCGGCGACGACAAAATGAATGAGTTCTGCGCGCGTTGTGTTTTGTTTATGTCGGCTCCATTTGTAAATTTTGATTCATTGAGACAGTGACAAATATTGCAATTACCATGAACATTTCTTTTGAAAAATGATTAGCATATCTTCCCTGATTATTGAATGGTATATTCATTGGTAAGTCCTTATTACTTGCTTGGCATGTGTCTTTATTATGATAATTGTTATTTCTCTCCCGTTTCGAGGTTTCCATTTCTATTTTTTTCAATTAACTCTAATATTTCAACTCTTGAACTCTTTTCAATGTTTCTCGATTTATATAAATATATGAGAGCCCTGATGGTATCTGCAGTATGACGCGTTATTAATGATGGGGTTGGTACAGACACGCCCGTAACGCCTCCACGCCATGTAGATTACAATAATGCGCCAACATTCAGTGTGGCACTGACTCTAGTATTCTAAAGAAAGATTTAATCCCTTTGTATCAACCTGCAGGGCATACAAAGCCGGCTTATAACATTGATGCGAGAGAAATCGAGAAAAGATCCCTTGCCGCTCGTTGAAAAGAACTTGATACTTATTAGCTTAAGTAGGAAATTTAAAAACTTAAGCCTAATTAATATGCATGTGGCAGTACTTTCTTCTTACGAGAAAATATCTTCTGACTATCCTAATTTTATAGTTTCCTTAATGGATGTATAAATACACTTATCAAACTCTAAGGTTTACGAAGGTTTTAAAACACGATTGAAACATTAATCTTCTTTAAATTATGGTCAAACGGTAGAAAATAAAGTGATGAGCCATTAAAGTTAGGTAATTGATCGTAAAACGGTACTGATAACAGTAATGATCAGGAAGAATGGAGTGATAACATCGTTTCTCAAATTTTATGGAGTTAAGAATTTTTCGGTTCCAGTCTTCGAGGACATTCTTTATTAATACCGAATTTAATGTTGTCTAAGCGTGTCGTTAAATAGTTTAGGGATTTAGTAATGGTCTATGGTTCAGGTAGTTAAAATAAATCGTTTGATAAACTATAGAGATTCCGCTACTGGGTTTTTTTTGAATTAAAAGACACTAATCAGCAGTTTTTAACAGTCATCTTTCTCTTTAAAAGTCTTGCCCTGCTGTCATCTATCTTCATCAATACGGTTGTATATTTCCTTATTCATCATTTTCCAATGACGTTACAATGTTACGCATCAGTGGGCGCCAGCGTTTATCATGCGCGAGCGCAGATCTGAGTCATCACCTCAATATCGGTTGCAATGTCAATGTCGTACTTCAAAACTAGTTATTGACTGATTATATAGCGTGATTAGTGTATTGTGATTAATATTGTTGTTTTATTGATTATTGGTATTGGGAAATTAATATAAAGACTAATGATGTTTTGAAACATTTCTTGATTTGTAAAAACCTCACTCAATGTTAAAACTAAACTAGGATCAGGTCACTCTTCACCATGTCTCTCTCAAGATATCTGATAAATTAAAGTATCTTTTGGAAACTACATATTTGTGTTAGTTAAATACCTTGCTTACTTTCGCTAACCATTCGTCAAGTATTTGCATAAATGGATTATCTATCCTCTCTGCATGTTTACATTAAATTGTTTTCCAAGGCCTAATTTTGATATCCTCTCTATTTTCCACTACTAGCTCAATTTGTACTTAAGTCTTTGTTTTCTTTCGATTCGTTGTCTAGTTAACCTATAATTTGTTCATAATCCTCAAGAACTATCGTAACAAAGTTGAAGATCTCTCTAAGTATTTAATTTCTCGATTCAGTATACACCTGCCCTTACGCTTCGGCCTTCTCATTAGCGCTACATTGTCAATGTAATTTACCTTAGCAGTAATTAATGTTCATACACGTTGATTGGTTACGATACTTACCTTTGATCTGCCGCTACTAAGTGATATTACCGAGTCATTTGTAAGCTTGTACTAATGAGTTAAAGAAAGTTTGTTTGTTTAGGCTTTGTCTGTACAAACGCTCGTGTACTTTGGACGTGTTTTGATTATTATTTCTCTTAAATTTAAGTAGCCTGCCTCATTGGTGAAAGGCTCGGGTCTCAAATTCATTTCCGGGTTCTAGTAGATAGATAGATAAAAAAATGCTTTGTAAATTAGTACATACATTTTTTAGACAGGCTTCACAAATTCGGAAGTATAATGTAGCAGCTGCACGGAGACTGGAATTACACGAAAGATATCGTAAGGCTCACCTGCAATCATGGGTTTTAAACATAACGGGTGAAGTGTGGATATTACACATCTCTGCAACACCGAGCTAGGATGGCTATGTTTTATGTTGTTGTTTATGCTTTGTTTACACTAGTGTAGTGTGTACCGCGTGTATGTCCTGAACTTCTCGTGTTTTTCTCGAGTTATCTTTAAGAGGTACTGAATAGCAAACAAGTGGAAAGCTACTTCGTCTCGTTCAGACTTTGAATAGGTGGCTATTTGGTGTTTGAATTGAGCGTGACTTAGCTTGGAAAGGCATAAAAATGTATAAATGCTGAAAACAAATTCGTTATTTTCGGCGTTTCCTAAAACACACAAATAGGACGTGATGAAAATTTCAAATTAAAATTAGTTCCTATCTACTAAATTATATCCGTCTCGATTTAGCCAATATATTTTTGTATCTTCAGACATTCAATAATATAAGTTCATATGATTGTTTGTGTTCAATTTTAACTGTTAACTAACTAATCTTTTCTCTTTTTTCAGGTAAGCTTCAATGTACTATTTCAAGATATGAGGGCTGAGGATATATGTCTGATATGTGAGTTTGCACGACCAAGAGATAAAACGAAGTACACCTATCAAATAATATATTTTATTATATAAATTTCGATATTCTTACTGCTAGAACATTAGTTAATGCTTATAAATATTAGAGGGTCCTTTACAAATATCCGCTATATCATATCCGTTATTGTAAATTTGTAAACACTGGTGTTGAAAAAGTCTACATCATATTCACGGGGTAGTTAATTAATTAGTTAATTATAAAAATAAGAGTTTTGTCCATTGCTCTTACTGCTGGGAACAAATAGTAAGTTGGTATTACGCATGTATGTTAAACGCGTAATAATGCCCAACTTACTTAACAGTTCAGCATAATCAACTGAACAATTCGAAATTTTGATCAGAATATTGTATTTAAAAGAATTGTTAAGATTTAAGACTATATACAAAGATATAATATACAAAGCTACCATTTCTTATAATAAATTTATCAAAATCAAAAAGTATGATGTACATTTTCGATTGCGTCGTAAATATTAAATCAAATTAACTATCTTAAGTGCCTACATCAATTCAATTCAATTGCCTTGTGTTAATCTATGTCCAATGTGAAATAAGAGCTCGTCTAGACTTGGCAATTTTCACGGTAGTTTGTCCGAACATATTCAATGCAAATGTTCTCGTATTCATGTAACTGCTTGTAGCAAAGGTTCTAGTACAGACGCGTCTAACGCACGTTATATTAACTAAAATTGCATTTTTTAATCTTCATAGCGCGAATTTCAAGATTAAAATACGTCAAAAAAATGTCTTTTTTACATTAGATAGAACGCCAGAAGCAATTACACTATCCAATGGTTCCAATGACAAGGCCAAATACACACATTCACTCACACAAGCACCCCCAGTCTCAGAACAAATATTTGCGAATCACACAAAGATTTGTCTCTTGTGGCGATCGAACCTACAACACCAGTGCAGTGGAGAGCGGTGAGGCGACTGTTTAAACCACTACACCACACGTGCAGTCAAGTATGTATATAATAAAATGCTTACTGACAACTGAACTAAACAAAATTGGCATGTCAAAAAACAGGAGCTTTTAACACGCATCAATGCGTCCAATCTTTGTGCGGTTAACCGCCTTGTTTGGACGGGCCCTTAAGGTTGTAATCTCACTTGGCATTTAGTCCGCGGCTAACCGTTATTTACTGGTTTATTCGCTGACCCTAAATAACTGGAGCTGACTGAATGGAAACCAGAATGTATTATGTTGGGACGTGACGGGATGAATGGCGAATTTAACATAATCCAACGTAAACAAATTTAAGAAAAGATACGTTGCTTTTGATAAACTGAAACTTGCTAAGTATCTTAATAAAAATAATAGCAGCCCTGTATCCTATACATATCACACTGCTGGAACCGGATCGGACCTCTTCTCACGATGAGAAGGGTTAGGCCTTAGTCTACCGCGCTGCCCAAGTGCAGATTGGTAGACTTAATTAACTGAATACTAGACTCAAAATATATTTTCAATAGTAACTAATATTTATGTGCCGAAAATAATTTCAAAAGCTGCAGAAATTTTACCACCAAATGCAGTAGATTATTGCTAAAATGGAATCATAAATATATTCGGCAAAACTCGGTATAATCTTTGATAATTTCAGAAGTTTTTATCGAACGATTATATCGACTTTCTGTAAATATGCAGGCAAACCTTAAAGACTAATTGATTGCATTTTCCTAGTTAAAACTAGAAGCCATTAAAATGCCAAGTAACGAACACTTTGCCAAACTATTTGTCTAATAGGAAGCAAATTCAAATTAAAGTCGTTTGTATGTGTTAAACTGTTAATGGTGTTAGTACATAAAGTGAGTAGAATTAACGACTATTTTATTGTGGTGTGAATGGAGGCGGGAATTGGTATCTGTTTGATTTACGCCGTTTATAGGCAAAAGTCGCCTACTAAGACAGTGGCTCTCAAGTTCATATTATTTCATATATTTCATAAACAATATTACATTGTGTTGAAAATACGATACAAATTATCTAAATCTATGTTTAAAATTAAAGTAAATTAAAACATTTAATAAAATATTATAAATTTCACAGTCATATTACAAATAATCCGAATATAATTAACTATGTTATTATAAAATAAATAAATAAAAAGGCATGTATTATACCTACATTAAAACTAGAATAAATGACATTTTAAATATTCTTCTATTGAGTAGAAACACCCACTGACAAGAAAAGCCTTAAGTTTGGATCCAAACTCATTTCTGTACACAATTCTCTTAAGTTCTTTTGGAAGTTTATTGAATACTCTGACCGAGCTATAATAGGAGCAATGTTTTACCACATTTAGAATAGGTGCTATCATGGACGGCATGGCTTTTCTACGCGTACTTTTACGTTGTGACCTTTGCTCAACGTGAGGTACTTTTCTTATTAAGAAACGATTGTCAATGTATAGACTAACCTATTTGGCTAAATCTGGGTGGCAAAAGCTGGGTTTTCTGTTAATAATCCTAAGATGATACCACACCACAATCTAGTTCTATCTATGTAAAGCTCCTAAATACGTACCTACAATACCTGCCAAATTTCAAATCCGTGATCAAAAAGCTAATTTTTACTAAAAAATCTCATCTCTCAATCATCTCATCTCATATGCCGCACCTCTAATAGAACAAAATGTTCGATGTAGCTTGTCCTTCCTTGAGTCTCTTTATCATTGTGATAAGAATTAAGCAATTTTGTACGTTGTCGATTGCAGCTCGATACTGTTCTATTTAGCGAGCTAATATTCAATTCGTCTAATCTTTAACTCTATGATAATGATAGGCAACGCATATAATAAAGATAATGTTGTAGATTGCAGAACTAAAAATTCATAGTTACTTAATGACTTTAACTATATTTTGTTCAATAAATAAAAAAAATATTAAATTGTTTGGACCCCAAATTACACTTTGTGGTCTTTAAACACAAAGTTTGAGTATAACTGTCGTGTAACATTTATGGGCAGGAAAAGGCTTGTGGAAGTTTTATAGGCAAGGCTCTTTCGAACAATAAATAACTGTCCCGATGCTGGTGAGAGAGCAATCTTATCTGATACTAACTTTTGCCTCAGACTTCTTTAGCGTAGTGCCCGCGCTCTTGCGCTTTGACCCTCGTTTAAGTTTACTGCTCTACTCCCATGGAGTTTAGCGTAATGTAAAATATCTAAAGACCTTTATTGAGAGTTAGACTATCGAACACAAAAATAATTATTATTATTCGACTGGTAGTTCTCGAGATTAGCGCTATCAAACAAACAAAGTAAGTTTTGTCCACGGTTTTGTCTGCGGGGTAGGTATATCAATGAAAAAGTAGCCTATGTCACGCGCCTTGTAGTCAGTTACCTGCATCTAAATAAACGAATTTTAGGCAATTTTTATTTTAGGAAAAGGTATCGTGTAAACAACTATACCAGCTTGAAAAAATATTGTATATTTTTAACACGCTTATATTAGCTTCACCTGTATGTAGGTATGTATGTAACCTGTAATTTTGACCCACTTTAAACGGACAGATTTTATTTAAATTTTGCACACCTGTCAAAGATCGATGACAATGCAATAATTCAATTTTTTTTTTTTTAAATATTGTGAAAAAGCGTGGGTTACTCGATAGACGAAAAAATATGGCACAGTACGCTCTGTGCCATATTTTTCGTCTATCGAGCAACCCACGCTTTTTCACAATATTTTTTTTTTTTTTTTAAGTACTTTAAAAGCGTGTTTTTTAGTTTTTTTAAACTATTATTTATTATTGAATTACTTACCGATAAACTTAAAATAAGGTGTAATTCATTATTGCTTTGGGGCAGCCGTAATTTTGATATCAGTTGATGTATCACATCAAGCTACATCAGTTCCACTATAAGAAGATCTCGCAATGTATAAGCTTCCCGTGCAATGCGAGAACTATATTAGACGACCGGATGGCGGAGTGGGTAGTATACCTGCCTGCGACGCCGAGGTCGTGGGTTCGATTCCCACTTAAGACAAATCTTTGTGTGCATGAACTTGGGGGTATGTCTTAGTCTGGGTGTTTCTATGTAAAATAAGTATGTATTTACAAAAGAAAGTATATATGTATTAGTATCAGTTATTCTAGTACCCATAGTACAAGCTCTGCTTAGTTAGCTTGAATTGTAGCTTTTCCTTTCTGGAAAGCAAATGACATACTCCTACATTAAACTTCGCTTGTGTATAATTTTGCAAAATTATTTTGACCTACTTGACCATGTTCGATGTATTGGCATTTTGTATGCTAATGTAATATCGATGAAGTAATAATATATTGTGAGAACCATTTCATGTACCAAATAAGCGTTGTTTCATAAAATGTATTGAAGTCTTGTAGTTTCTTGACGACCGGATGGCGGAGTGGGTAGTGTATCTGCCTGCGACGCCGAGCATGTGGGTTCGATTCCCACTTAAGTCAAATCTTTGTGTGCATGAACATGGGGGTTTGTCTTCGTCTGGGTGTTTCTATGTATAATATGTATGTATTTACAAAAGAAAAGTATACATGTATTAGTATCAGTTATTCTAGTACCCATAGTACAAGCTCTGCTTAGTTGGGGACTAGATGGCGTTGTGTGTGAGTTGTGAAATATTTATTTATTTTTCTTGTTGACTCATCCAACAATGTGCTGGTCCAATCCTAAATAATGTGCTGGTTAAAATTAGGGTCAAAGTAAGACAAGATCTTAGATAAGATATTTTAGTATTTCTTGCACTAAAGACAAAAACCTACTTTTGTGTTAGTTAAAAGTAGGTTTTGTCTGTAGTGCAAGAAATACCAAAATATTTTATTCAAGATCTTGTTAATGCAAGCTTAAAATAAAAAATAAATGTTTGTTTGACACAAATAAAGTATATACATAAAATATATTCTTTTACATACATATATTACTATTCTTTTACATATGTACAAAATAAAGGTACTGGCACTACTAGAGAATAAACGGGTTACTCACGTATTATTATCGGGATATTGCTATTATTATCGGGATATTGAAATATAGAAACCGGTCGACAATATCCCGATAATAATACGTGAGTAACCCGTTTATTCTCTAGTAGTTATTTCATCTCACGTAAGTTTAAATAGTACTGGCACTGTTTACTAAACTAGGCAGAAGTCTGTATTTTAGCTGACAGTGTTCAGTGTTCAGTCCAGTTTACAGCAGGAAGTGACACTTAAAGAACTTTCATATAATAATATGTACTTCTTTAAAAACAGTACAAATATCATTTAACTAGTATTTTTAAATGTTTATGCTGCCTCGATGGTCTAGTGGTTAGCGTATGGGCCTCTCACCGCGAGGTCTCGAGTTCCCGGATCGGGCAATCTGCTTTTTGCGAACTTTTCGTTCGGAAATTTAGAATAGCAGCACGGAGTTGGAATTGTGCCCGGTGAATGGCCTCTGCCTCGCTCGTCTGGGTATATAGGCGTGATGTTATGCGTAAATGTTTTTTTTTCAATATAATAAGAGAAAAAAACTAAAGAATATGGTCTCCGATTAAAGCCTAGAAATTTCCTGTTCAAAGTATATCAACCTATACATTTTTTTTCTTTTTAAACTACGCCCACAGCGAACGAACGTGTAGTCCACCTGATAGTAAGTGGAGTACAGCCCATGAACATTAACAATCCACAAAAGTAGATTGTAGATGCGTCGCTGCGGCTGAAGACTACGGTGTTATGCCTCATGTGCATGTAATTTCAGGGCCTGATCTCACCACCAAACCGGAACACAGTAATGGAAGCACTACTATTTGGCGGCAGGTTAAAGGTGAGACGGTGGTGCTGCCGCCCTCGAGCTCATTCACAAGAGCACTACCACCAGTGAAATATCTAGTAAAGATTGGTCTTGCATTGGAAAGGCTTCTCATACAAGCCAAGACCAGCTTATACAGGATATGTATAGGTTGATGCATAACCGTGTGTACCCAGTGCCACGCTCATTACCACAACAATCAGATAATTATAACTCATTGACAACTACCTACGTAACTATTTATAGAAAAGACATACATAATGTAATGTTAAGGTGTGTTTTTACACGTTTGTATTATACACACGTAAAGCCGCTTTAGTTAATACATAGAATATTAATCTTGTTTACATCTCAGGACTGAGAAGTGAGTTAATGAAATCGACAAATCTTGAAATTATTGTTAAATTATACATCTGTCTAAAATGTCTGCCTTCTCAAAACGCACTCTACGCCTCGTGCTTCATTTTTATACTACTTAGAGTATATTTTGGTCCGATTTATTACATGTGTCAATTAGACAAATAGGACACATGCGTTGATATAATAAAATCGACAATTATTCAAATTATTCATCTGTACAGAATGTCTTCTTAATTGATATGCACTTGACGCCTAGTGCTTTGTATTCAAACCGCTTAGACTAATATTTTGGTCCTATTAGGTACATGTGTCGTTGTACAGGAGAGAACACACGCGTTGATTTTATTAAATTGAAAAATCATTGTATAATTGTATGCTTCTGTCTGTAATGTCTATAGAATTATAATTAATTTGGCGCTTTATTCAAACCTGAATTGGTATTCATACCACTTATGCTATATTTTAGTCTTATTTATTACATTAGTGTTAGACGAATAGACACACACAACGACATCGCAATGTTCAAATAATTGTTAAATTATACATCTAACCAAAATGTCTGCCTAATTAAAATGCATTTGACGCCTTGTTCTCAGTATTTATACTAAGTATTTAAGCTATTTATTTTCGACGTATTTATTACATGATTGTGTCAATTAGACAAATAGGAACACACACACAGTGACTTAATAATATTGACAAATTATAAAATAATTTTCAAATTATGCAAATGAAACCTTATCAAAAATGCTTTTGACACCTGCTTGATTTGGTATTCACACCACTTAGGCTATATTTTATTCTGATTTATTGCCTGTGTCTCGGTTCTATTGGCTATACACAAGTCTAGGTTTTGGCTGCATAGATTTTAATGAATCCCGTAGTTGTCATATGAATTGCTCATTTGTAATGTAATGTTCCTTTGATTTGAATTAATAGGTTTGTGTAATAAGGTAGTCGTGGCTACGGTCTACGAATAGTCGTCGTGTGAGGCGCCGGGGAATTGGTGAGGCTTTGAAAATTTCACATTTCAACACTGCGGTTTTCTCATATCTCACTTAAATTACACTTTTATAGTTATTAAGGATACAAAGTATGGGATTAAATTTGAGCTTCCTCGGTAAAATGAATGTGCCTATAAATGGATCCTGCTTTCGGTGCCATATTGTATAGTTTCAGTATAATATCGTGATTTTATCCTGTATT